>CM049417.1:642500-675000 GCA_026929865.2 Hyperoplus lanceolatus
AGTGAATCTACAACACAAACCAACACCTTACCAAAGACCTGCAGGCATTAGAATCCATATTAAAGGTGCAGTCAGTCATTCTGGAGAGGCATTAGAATCCATATTAAAGGTGCAGTCAGTCATTCTGGAGAACGCTTGATGTCAAAATCATAAAAAAAAGAAGGTGTGAAATAAAGAATCCAGTGTCAATACGCAGCCTAGGCTCTGTAAACTGGTATGTTGCTAGTCACGGTGGGCCCCCTTGGTTTACATACCAGTTTACAGAGTCTAGGCTGTGGGTTTCCAGCACACACACACACACACACACACACACACACACACACACACACACACACACACGCACACACACACACACACACACACACACACACACACACACACAGTACAGACATGTGAAGATATTCACTGATTTTGACTAAAAGTGATTTTGACAACAAGCGTTCTCCAGAATCACTGACTGCACCTTTAAACCTTTTGATTTGTGCTGGTCAGTAGTGTGTTAACCTGGTCAGTGAGCCTGGTCAGTGAGCCCGGTCAGTTAGCCTGGTCAGTGAGCCTGGTCAGTTAGCCTGGTCAGTGAGCCTGGTCAGTTAGCCTGGTCAGTTAGCCTGGTCAGTGAGCCTGGTCAGTGAGCCTGGTCAGTTAACCTGGTCAGTGAGCCCGGTCAGTGAGCCTGGTCTGTAGTGTCAGTAGTGTGATAGCAGTCGAGTCATCATGAGACATGAACGTGAATATAACAGATTAATTCTATTTAAACACAATCACATATAAATATAAATATATTCTAATGTTGGACTTTAGATGCTATGGATGTTTTATTTATTACAGCATGAACTGTTGGTGTGTGTGTGTGTGTGTGTGTGTCTGAGTGTGTGTGTTTGAGTGTGTGTGTTTGAGTGTCTGAGTGTGTGTGTCTGAGTGTGTGTGTCTGTGTGTGGGTGTCTGAGTGTGTGTGTTTGAGTGTCTGAGTGTGTGTGTCTGAGTGTGTGTGTGTGTGTGAGAGGTGTCGCCAAGACTGTAAGGTTATTACCGCATGAACTGTAAGTGTGTGTATGAGTATGTGTGTATCTCCGACTGTGTGTGTATGAGTGTGTGTATCTCTGTCTGAGTGTGTGTGTGTGTGTGTGTGTGTGTGTGTGTGTGTGTGTGTGTGTGTGTGTGTTGCACAGACTGTAAGGTCGAGTCTTAAGGAACCCCCTCCTCTGACCTCTGAAAAAATCATGAAAAACTTTTTTCTTTTTTTGCTTAAGTGTTAGAAGTTCCTGCTCAATAAATAATGTGAAATAGTTTGAGAACCAGCCAATCAAAATCCTGCTTTTTAGGACTACAAAATGACCCGTTTCCTGTGGTTAGGACTACAAATTGACATGACTTGTAAAGGCCAATTCATACTCACCACGACCGCATGTCTTCCCATAACGCAGTAACCTGTGGTGTGCTCTCCCTCTGCTTATGCTCTAGTTGGATAGAATGGGTTGAGCTACACTCCTGTCCAGTTGGTGGCGCTAGTGGGAAGTATGCAGGTCCCTTTAAAAGACTACAAAATGACCCGTTTCCTGTCGTTAGGACTACAAACTAGTTTTCAGTTTGATTTCCCTGCGTTCCAAATCTTATACTCTTTCTTTTTCCCACATACTACCATAAACAGAATCTAGTTAGGATGCAGTATGCTACACTTGGGACATACTTTTACTCTCTTATTTCATCCTAACATGGCTCCTTGATCTTGCCTCTTGCTTTTATATCCGTCTCATCCCCGTTTGTTTTCATATGGAGGCTTCGTCGATGTGATGTCACTTCACGTGCGCACTGGATTGTGGGTCAGAATCGCCCAAATAGGATGCTGATTTCAACACTCAAAATCTCGTTCGGATCTAGTAGGACATCCGGGTACTTCTAACCATCCAAAATCTGACCACCAGAATCAGGACATCCTAAATCTGTTTTTTTCTACCAGACTAAATAGTAGAAAGTATGGGGACTGGAACACAGCCCTAGTTAATGCTTAAACCTGATGGACATTTCTCAACATAATGAAAAAAAATCTTCGTTATCTGATTTTCTTTTCTCTCTCCTGTCTGTGGCCCTAAAACTCTTCTGTACTTTAGTATGTAGTGTAGTAAAAAGACTAAAACTCTTCTGTACTTTAGTATGTAGTGTAGTAAAAAGACTAAAACTCTTCTGTACTTTAGTATGTAGTGTAGTAAAAAGACTAAAACTCTTCTGTACTTTAGTATGTAGTGTAGGAAAAAGAAAGAGTATGTGATTTGGAACGCAGGGATAACGGATATGATTTAAACCCTTAGAGGTGCGAGGTCAGACTGGGGGTTCCCTTCAAAGCAGAGAGCCAGTCCCCCCCCCCACAGCTCCTTCACAATAAGAGTCTTTTTAGCTTTAGTTTTGTATCAGTGTTTCTGAGACACTGGAGAATGTCCTCCAGCTGATGGTGTTGTTGCAGTGAAGCTTTGCATGAAACAATAAGAATAAACAGCTGTTTGCTTTTGGGCTCATGTGTGTTTGTCTTCTTTCTTATCAAAATCAGTGTGTGTGTGTGTGTGTGTGTGTGTGTGTGTGTGTGTGTGTGTGTGTGTGTGTGTGTGTGTGTGTGTGTGTGTGTGTGTGTGTGTGTGTGTGTGTGTGTGTGTGTGTGTGTGTGTGTGTGTGTGTGTGTGTGTGTTTTTGTTTGTGTGTTTTAGCTGGGGAAAAAACAGCCTAGACTATGTAAACAAAGGGGCCACCATAACTAGCAACATGCCCGTTTACAGAGCCTAGGCTGTGTATTAACACTGGATTTTTTATTTCAGCGCACACACAGTACAGACAGGTAGTGGATCATGACGAGATATTCACTGATTTTGACTCCACATCAACACGGTCTCACACACACACACTAAATATCTCCCGTTGGGGGCGGTAGTGAGACATAAAGGATGAAACCTCCCGGCAGATACCATGGAAGAAGAACATGAGCCAATCAGCTGAGGCCTTGGCAGCAGTAACTTCCGGGTTAGGGGGGGGGGGGTTTCTCGGTGTATATAAACCCCTCGCGCTCTGAGAGGGAAACTGCAGGAATGGAGGACACGCTAACGGCAGGCTCACGCGGCGCTCAGGTCGGGAATGATGACGTCAGGGACAAGGTGGGTTTTTATTTCTCCATGTAGAATGTTTATACAACTCAAATGAAGAAGAAATCAACAGATGAAACGATGTATGACGGAATGGGGAGTGTGAGCGCTGTGTGTGTGTGTCCTGTTTGGAGCATGCGCAGTAGAGATGTGAGAAGGAAGCTAAAGTTAGAGCTAGCTACAACCCCAAGCTAAAGTATATGAGAAGGAAGGTGACGTAGACGAATGTTGGAACAGGGAATACGCGGAAATGCTCCAGAACTAGCTATCCTCTTTAGAGTTTTGGTATTGTACTCGCTCAGAATCCACACGGCTTCCGTATTGTTTACTCAGCTGCTCGCGCTGAGGCAGACTGGCGCGAGGTTTAGTAAGTCGGCCAGACACCGCCCCTCCCTGTCCATCTTCATCCCCCCCATCAACATGTAATGGCCCTTTCATCCCCCCATTATCAGCGCTCACGTGACGGACTTATCTGCTCTCCTGTGGCCTCCGGTCTACGCACCGTCTCCTGGCTGACCCCCCCCCCCCCCCCCTTACCTCTGATGAGTTGTTTCACTTTTCCTCTGTCTATATTTGTACATACTGAAGGACAACATTTCTCATATAGTAGTAAAAGTATACTTGAAAAGTAACGTTTTTTGTATTACAAGTTTCTTTTTAAATGAATATGCACATGAGCTCTACACTTATTTACTATCCAATCATCGTACTGCCAATGGGTGATGGCGATGCTGCTTTTAGACTGGCCTCTAACCTTAAAAACAGCCTGGCTTACCTGCCAGGGGTATAACAGGTGCCTCTCATGAATTAGATTACCCCCTCCCCTAGCTAGTGTAATGTTTTACTTTTTTCAGTGCCATTCCCTTTCCTATGCCAAATAGACGAGACTGAAATGGCATGGATAAAGAGGAGATTGTCACACACCTTGGGACCAAGTAACTCCTTTGTCTACTTTATGCACCATGCAGTGCTGCTTGAAAGTATGTGATCAGGTGGGCCAAACTGAGTGATGAAATGGACCAATGTAATGAGAGATCTTTAGGGAAGAAATTGGGCAGCACTAGATAAAACACAAATAAAACCAGCCAGGTCAGTTTAGGCTCACCAAACTGAACCCATACAGGTCAGACTTGCCAAGCTTGTGTGCATTCAGATCAGCATGATGCAACAAGAGTACTAACAAGTCTGTGTCATCACCTACTGAGACTGTGTCTTTTGTTCTGGCAGTTTGGACAATGAGCACATCTGCATTGTGCTTTGCATGGTTTGTGAAACACCATTTTTTGTCTTACAAGTTTCTTTGAAAATGAATTTTAATATGCAAATGAGCTGTACACTAATCAAATATAGGCTACCCAAAATATATCTGCATAGGCTTAATTTTTACCTTTACTCCTACCACATTAAAACTTTACAAAGTGAAAGTCTACATGAAAAGTAAGACATTTGTATTAGAAGTTAACTTATAATGGTCAAGGCTTTCCAGAAGGGGTTGGTCGACCGTCAGAACAGGGGTCACATCACACTGCAGAGCTTGAGTCGCCACACACCTCAATGTTGAGTATAAGCAGGATTCATCACTGGGATCAAGATCAATCATTGGAAGGAATGTTACTGAAGCTCTCCCAGGGTGTTCATCTAGTCCTATCAAAATGAAACTTTCCACAATGAAAGTATCCATGATGATTATTATTCAGAGCTTAAATTAGTATTCGGAGCTTCGTGTTTTTTTTTTTTTATATATTTTTTTTTTCAAATTTTATTTTGCCAGAAGCTCGTACTGCTATATAATGTCATCAAATCATTTTATATTTGGATATAAAAGTTAGTAAGATTGTAGTAGTAGTGTTGCTCATTTAGGAGGATATTACATCACTAAGTGTCATAGCGCATCCATTACTTCACCTCCGAGCGCGTAAATCTTCAACAAAATATGCAGATACTGTCAAAATCGGTTCCAGGGAGGATAGAGGGATTATTAACGTTAATTTAAAAAAAAAAAATGTTATGTTGTTTTTGATGGTGTGTTTTTCTGGAACGAATTTTCGAATATTCGCTCGGAAAAAACAACGAATATTCGAAGCCTGAAAAATGGCATTCGGGCCAGCCCTACTCATTTGCATATTAAAATTCCTTTTCAAAGAAACTTGTAATACAAAAAAATGTAATTATCATGGATACTTTCATTGTGTAAAGTTTCATTTTGATAGGACTAAAGGAAAAATAATTGCCCTATTTGGATTTATTGGTGTCTCGCCTTATTGGCACACATCTCGGATTGATGAGAATTAAACGTATTTCCTCAACTAGGATTTCTTAGGACTTTTAGTTTGTTGTTCTGGACACCTCATAGAAATGATCTGAGCTGGAAAAAATATTTTACAATTTATTCTATTTTTGGCCAAAATGCCTTACTTTGCCTATTGCTTACTCTGTGGATCAGCTGCTCGCGCTGAGGCAGACTGGCGCGAGGGTTAGTAAATCGGCCAGACACCGCCCCTCCCTGTCCTCCTTCATCCCCCCATCAACATGTAATGGCCCTTTCACACCTCCTTTGTGTCTAACGAAGTTGATTTCCCCCCCGGGGACCACTCAGCCCGTTGTTTCCTGTTCTCGCGAGAGCAGCGGGGCACATCCATTGTTCTAGTCGCCCTTTGATCTAAACACAAACCCTGCGTTCCAAATCACATACTTTTTCTTTTTACTACACTACATACTAAAGTACAGAAGAGTTTTAGTCTTTTTACTACACTACATACTAAAGTACAGAAGAGTTTTAGTCTTTTTACTACACTACATACTAAAGTACAGAAGAGTTTTAGTCTTTTTACTACACTACATACTAAAGTACAGAAGAGTTTTAGTCTTTTTACTACACTACATACTAAAGTACAGAAGAGTTTTAGTCCTTTTACTACACTACATACTAAAGTACAGAAGAGTTTTAGTCTTTTTACTACACTACTAAAGTACAGAAGAGTTTTAGTCTTTTCACTACACTACTAAAGTACAGAAGAGTTTTAGTCTTTTTACTACAATACATAGTAAAGTACAGAAGAGTTTTAGTCTTTTTACTACACTACGTACTAAAGTACAGAAGAGTTTTAGTCTTTTCACTACACTACATACTAAAGTACAGAAGAGTTTTAGTCTTTTTACTACACTACATACTAAAGTACAGAAGAGTTTTAGTCTTTTCACTACACTACTAAAGTACAGAAGAGTTTTAGTCTTTTTACTACAATACATAGTAAAGTACAGAAGAGTTTTAGTCTTTTTACTACACTACGTACTAAAGCACAGAAGAGTTTTAGTCTTTTTACTACACTACATACTAAAGTACAGAAGAGTTTTAGTCTTTTCACTACACTACATACTAAAGTACAGAAGAGTTTTAGTCTTTTTACTACACTACATACTAAAGTACAGAAGAGTTTTAGTCTTTTCACTACACTACTAAAGTACAGAAGAGTTTTAGTCTTTTTACTACACTACATAGTAAAGTACAGAAGAGTTTTAGTCTTTTTACTACACTACATACTAAAGTACAGAAGAGTTTTAGTCTTTTCACTACACTACTAAAGTACAGAAGAGTTTTAGTCTTTTCACTACACTACTAAAGTACAGAAGAGTTTTAGTCTTTTTACTACACTACATACTAAAGTACAGAAGAGCTTTAGTCTTTTTACTACACTACATACTAAAGTACAGAAGAGTTTTAGTCTTTTCACTACACTACTAAAGTACAGAAGAGTTTTAGTCTTTTTACTACACTACATACTAAAGTACAGAAGAGTTTTAGTCTTTTTACTACACTACATACTAAAGTACAGAAGAGTTTTAGGGCCACAGACAGGAGGGAAAAAATCAGATAAATAATTTTTTTTTTACTATGTCAAGAAATGTAAAGAAAAAAGACTATACTGCAAAATGCTATTGGAGTTAGTGGGGCATTTATGTATTTTCAGCATAATACAATTGACGTGCATGTATTGGGACATCCTAAATCTTTTTCTGGCGTACTAAATAGTAGGAAAACAGTGGAGGATCTGGAAAATTTTACATGGGGGGGGCAAGAGGTCTTGGCAGGGGGGGCGTGGGAGGACGGTAGCGGGAATCCCCAATATATATTACATTGATCATCATTTCTGATAAAATAAGACATTAGCCTATATCTTAAGCCTACATAGCTTACTCTATACAACACATTGCTACAACAGAAAACAGGCAATCATGTCATTGAAACATGTTATTTTGAGTGACATGACATATCATTCTAGTCTAGTGGAATGTATATGGAAGGAGAATAACAATACAGTAGTTTAGACTGGGACTGCAGTCAGACCCTCTGCCTACCTTTCATCTGCTTGCTGATCACTACCTGCCTCTGTCCCTCTGTCTGAATATAAAACCTCCTCTTCATCCCTCACATTTATTTCTTCTTTTCCCTCTTTTCCTCCACTGATTTATTAATGTCTTTAATATGATTATGTAACCTGGTTTAATTTGTGCAGCTCGTTTGCTGTGATATGTGAGTTTTTAGTAGGCTATGTTTGGCTATTCAAACAAATGATCGATCTCCTATAGCACTGTCAGTGTCACTGTAGTAACTCAATGCCTCAGAAACGGCGACCCACTGTTAAAGTGTATGGATCCGAACATGCACGTTTTTTTTTAAAAATATTTTTATCAAGCTCTTGCCTGTAGCCTACTACAATAGGCCTACACATTAATAAAAGGACAATATGCTCCTACAAGCCACAAGCGAGTGATTTCCCTTTTGGCCAACGATGAATGGGTGTGCTCTTATTGATGAATTAGCTACTTTTACATTGCATTACATTCATTACAAATGTAACTTTAAGTTGAATTGGTGTGTTTAAAGTTCACAAGGGGAAACTGACTTCACCTTCAGATGCTCGGGGCAGGTCAGTTACTCTTCACCGGGCTGCATGGCACAGCAGCGCGCTGACTCGCTGTGTGACAAACTGTATCACCGATATGCGCATATGATGCAGGGCCGGGGCTAAGTATTTGAGATTCAAAATTATTTACTTTTGTTCAATTTATTGTTTGTTTCAATTATTTGGGTGGCGTGTTGACATAGTGGCAGTTTGTTCTTACAAGTACATTTTTGAGAATGAAAAAGTTAGGGGGGCAGGGTTGCTCCCCCCCTTCCACCCCTGTAGAACCGCCCCTGTAGGGAAGTATGGGGATTGGAGCGCAGGGAAAGATCCTCGGTGTAGCCAAGACATAAGTTTATCTCTGACCCACGGTGCAATAGGAACAATAAGATAAAGATACGGGTGCAAAATAAACCGGTATGTTTCACGGTTGTGGTTTACAAACATAATGTTCTAGTCTTACATTCCTCAATATAATTAGATTTATGAATTATTCAATACTAAGAATTAAATGTAGAGAAAAAAGTATGTCTAGGCTCCGTACCCCTCTTATTGTAAGACGTATGAAAATTAATTCAAAGTTATTTATATTGACGTTGTATTTAATGAGGATATTTTGACATTTATTCACTTTTCAATTCCGATGTTTTTTTTTAACCTTTTATTCCTACAGGTAAATCCCTTTGAGACCGGAGACTCTTTTTCAAGGGAGACCTGTTCCCATTCCCACTTTACCATTCACACACACCTTCCTACAGCGATAGCAGCAGCAGCAGCTACCACGTAGGGTGCAAGCTAACTATCAGGAGAAATTTAGGGTTCAGTGTCTCTTTGCCCAGGGACACTTGGACATGTGGCGGGGAGACGGGGGATCCAACCATCGACCCTGTAGTTGAGGGTGGACCGCCCGCCCTACACACTTTTTATTTATGTCCACAATATTATCGTTCATCGTGGTGATTTCTAAGAACATATATCATCTGTGGTTTTTAACATGTGTTTGTTTCTCTGTCTGATATAGAAAAGGAGCGGAGTGAAGGTGGAGAGACCGTACAGCTGTTCCACATGTGGTGCAGCGTTCCAGCGCAGCTCTCACCTGAAAGCCCATGAAGCCATCCACACTGGGGAGAAACCACACAAATGTGACCAGTGCGGGAAAGGTTTCGGTCGAGCCGGCTCTTTAAAAATCCACCAACGAAGTCACGCTGGAGAGAAACCGTACAGCTGTGACCAGTGTGGCAAAACTTTCCTACACAAAGATCACATGACTGTCCACCAGTTCATCCACACTGGAGAGAAACCATTCAGTTGTGATAAATGTAAGAGGGTATTCGCCACTCAAAGCTATTTAAAGAACCACCAGCGCATTCACGCAGACACCAAACTGCACAGCTGTGAGCATTGTGGTAAAACATTTGCAAGGAAAAGTCCATTAATCCGTCACCTTCGTATCCACACAGGGGAGAAACCGTACGGGTGTGATACATGTGGGAAAAGCTTTGCTCGATTATATGCACTTGAAGTTCATCGGCGCGTTCACAACGGAGAGAAACCATACTGGTGCGATGTGTGTGACAAAACCTTCTCCACATCCGGTGCCCTGTTAACTCACCAGCGCTCTCACACAGGGGAGAAGCCGTACGGCTGTGACCTGTGTGACAAACGCTTCACGATGCAGTGTAACCTAACTAGCCACCGCCGTGGGCACACTGGAGAGAAACCGTACTGGTGTGAAGAGTGTGGGAAGAGATTTGTGGACGAGGGTAGCCTCAAGTCGCACCAACGCACACACACTGCAGCATCTTAAACATTTAAAGGTGTAGTCAGTGATTCTGGAGAACACTTGTTGTCAAAATCACTTTCAGTCAAAATCCGTGAATATCTCGTCATGATCTACTACCTATAATGTGTGTGTGCTGAAAACAACCTGGTGTTAATACACAGCCTAGGATCTGTAAACTGGTATGTTGCTGGCTACTATGAGCCCTTTGTTTACATAACTTAATTCACAGCCTAGGATCTGTCAATAGACATGTAAATTAGGGTTAACACCTGATTTTTTTTTTTTCAGATCATGAGGAGATATTCACTGATTTTGACAAAGTGATTTTGACAACAAAATTTCTCAAGAATCACTGACTCCATCGTTTTAAAAAGCAAAGTTTAGCTGCTGTTTCTCCCCACACCAGATAGCTGGGTTTTTATATTTTCCTTCTATGAATTATTTTTAGCTTGAAAATTCACTTTTAAACTCTGTAGAGATATTGAATTTTACTTCGATTTTAAAATTATGATTTTAACAAGACTGTATATGAGGTAAATATTAGGGCTGACTGTCTTTATCATGATAGAAGTCAGAACATTGTTATGGCTCTACTCCGCATTGTGTAGTCCTGCATGGTTACATAATGGTTTTCTGAGTTCATACAATAATCAATGAGACTTTTAACATTTACAATTAGTGCTGTGAAAATACTGTTTCAAAAGCTTTTAAACACTATGTTCTCTCAACAAAAAATGTAAGTTTTCAAACACTAGTGTGTAGCCAGGAAGTGTAACCCTAAACCTGGTAATTTAGATTTTATTTGGTATCTTTTCTTATTTTCTTACTTTTTCTGCATTTTAAGGTTTTACTTCATATGATAGGATTGTAACAGACTGGATTTGACATTGTTAAAATGGAAATAAAAATGTGTGTTTTTACCACGCCAGCTGTTGTTCCTGGGTGAGTGACAAAGGCATTAAGAAAAACTATATAAAAATAACATTCTTTTCACTGGTGGTCTCATTTGCTGTTACATGTAATTTATGATCATCAGAGGAAAAATGAGACTGTTTCAGAAATATTTTAAAGTTCCTCGTAGAGACTTTAATGTTATTGTGTATTCCTGATGTGAAGAACCTCCACACTGTAAAAACATGTTTGTAGATTTTTTTTGCTCTTTTGTGGAAATGTGATTAAATCTTAAAATATTTGACATCATAATTGACTTTTTATATTTTATTTCTAAATCAGTTGTGTGTTTATTAACGATGTCCTATGTAAAAAAAACAGACAAAATCCATAGAGGTCCCAGGAATGAGGGAGGTCTATGGATTCTGTCTTTTCAAAGGAAATTTCCTTTCCTGATGAGATTACCCGGAAGAACATGGAGGAAAGGTGCTTGATGCAACCTTTAACCCATATAGCATAGGTTACCTGACCAACCTTTGACAAAGGAAAGGAGATATCTATATCCCATAATCCTTTACAGCGGCAAGATTTAAAGCAACAGGCCACCGCCGAAGTTTACCAACTCTACGCAAAAAGACCAACATCACAAGTTATTTTCGTAGCCCATAATTTACACCGTAAGAAAAATAAAATCCAAACTTAACTTTTGATAAAGACTACTGGGGGCAGTTAATTTCAAAATCAACGTGTAGCCTCTTTTCTTCACATGTGAAATTGTATTCAAGTGGCTTTAAACATTGCCCTTTGGCCGATTCTCACTCGGTTGACGACAACCTGATTGAAATCAATATGACAAGAACGAATGGATTGAAAAGGCGCTTGTTGTAGTTCAATTCGGGACTGATGACGTCACTGACAAGGTGGGTTTTTATTACTCACACACAAACACGTCTTCAGACATCTTTAACAGACATGCCTCTCTTTCCATCAACTAGTACTGATTCAGAAAGAAAATACGAATAAAAGTCAACCGTTTATTAGAAATGAATTACATTTTATACAAATGAGCAAAAATATGTTCAAAAACACATTTCTGAAGCAGAAACCATTATATTTATACAGTGTGGAGGTTCATTACATCAGCAAGAAATCTCTGTAAACAGTGTTCACTATATTCACTATGGCTGCCAAATAAATACTTTACATAGCTAAAAATGTATTTGCAACCACCAAAAATATCTATAGGAAAATATAAAAACCCATCTATCAGGGAATGGAGAGAAAGCTAAACTTTGCTCTGTTTAAACCTCTACGGTGTGGGAGCGCTGGTGCCTTTTTAGGGCACTGGATTGAGGGAAGGTTTTATCACACAAATCGCACCAGTATGGTTTCTCTCCGGTGTGAATGCGCCGATGGCTATCGAGCCCGAATAATCGAGCAAAGTTTTTCCCACACGTCTCACAGTGGTACGGTTTCTCCCCTGTGTGGATACGAAGGTGACGGATTAATGGACTTTTCCTCACAAATGACTTCCCACAGTGCTCACAGCTGTGCAGTTTGGTGTCAGAGTGAATGCGTTGGTGGTTCTTTAAATAGCTTTGACTAGCGAAACCCTTTTCACATTTATCACAACTGAATGGTTTCTCCCCAGTGTGGAGGAACTTGTGGACAGTCATTGAGCCTTTTTGGCAGAACGTTTTGCCACACTGGTCACAGCTGTACGGTTTCTCTCCAGTGTGAATTCGTTGGTGAATTTTTAAAAGACTGGGTTGAGCAAAACCTTTCCCACACAGGTCACAGCCGTGTGGTTTCTCCCTGGTATGGATGGGTTTCAGGTGAGGGCGGCGCAGGAACGATGCTCCAGATTCGGAACAGCTGTACGGTTTCTCTACCTTCACTCTGCCCATTTTCTACAGCAACAGACAGACAGAGACACAGTCAGGAATTAACTTTGTTAGTTTCTCCAATTTAGAACAAAAACAAGTAGAAAGAGAAACCAAAGTTTAACCAACAATCAAACTAAAAAAGTAGTAAATAAATAAATAAGCATGAGAATTATTATACAATATAAAGAGAAAGCAACTACTGTATATGGAGACACACTGTATCGGCCTTATTTCCCATGGGGGAAGAAGAGGCTTAAGATAAAGAACAACTGTAAACAACCGGAGTCAATGAGATATGTAAAACACTATGTACAAACATAGACATCAGAAAAAACACAGCGGTAACAGGAGGGGGGGGGAAGGGGTCAGCCAGGAGACGGTGGAGACTGGAGGCCAAAGGAGGGCTGATAAGGCCGTCACGTGAGCGCTGAGGATGGGGGGATGAAAGGAGGTGTGTGGTAGTTGATGAGGGGGTGAAAGGGGACAGTGGAGAGGTGTTAACGCGCCAGAGACGATAGAAGAGTCTAGTGAAGGAATGAGCAGCAGTCCTTGTTGTTGTTTTAAATCTATTGAATAACAGCTTTAGTCCGTTGCCCCCCCCGTCCTGTTATGCCGCCCCCGGGCTCCGGGCGCAACAGTCTGAAAGCCCTCGGTAGAAACTAACGGCCCCAGCAAGACCAGCTGATCCACAGAGTAAACGATACGGGAGCCGTGTAGCCGTGTATTTCCTGTACCACCATTCGTCTACGTCACCTTCCTTCTCACATCTCTACTGCGCATGCTCCAAACAGGACAGACAGGCCCTTTCTAGAACCACCCCCTACACCCTATCCCTATCCACTATCCCTCCGTTTGCGCGTTCGCGAGGAGGGCCCGCCATATTGAGTGTCATCCCAAACCACAGAGCGTCCAGTGTGAGTGGGTTATAAAGCCCTCGATCACCGAGTCTGCATCGATGGTGGCTTAGCCCTACGTTTGACACAGGTGTCCGCCAATCAATTAAGTCCGGAATGGAGGAGCCAAACCTACAAATGAGAGTTCCATGGAGTTTGTTTCCCGAATTATAAATGAAACGTTCTCTTACCTCAAACAGACATTTGATTGATTATTTTTATGCATAGCCCTAAATGACGGAACCGGAGGGTAGCCTACAATATCTCAACCAACATGTTGTTTTACACTTGTTGATTTGATTATGCCACTTGTCTACCGTTAGTGTATTTTCAGGAGCGTGGATAAAATATAAAACGAAGCAGATGAAGAAAATGCCCACAAGTTAATAAGGGACAGTGATTATTATTTCCTTAAATTGTTAGTAAGATTTGTGTTTCTGTTAAAGCCGATGAGGGGTAGTAATAGCGGCGGTGACGTCAGTCAGCTGGAGCGCATGACTTTTCTTATTTATGACCACCCTTGCAGTGCATTATAATTTATGCACGCTAATTAACTGCCGCGATTCGTGGGTCGAAATGGCAGATTAACGTATCATGACAAGTGGAATACATGCTTTAGCACACTATTGTTCTTTTCCCTGGTTGTGTATGCTGCTGCGCATGTAAACTAAAAGGATAATTAAACAGCGGATCAAACACCCGTTTTCTCCACTACAGACTGAGCTGGTAAAATTAAGAATATGCAGTTACAAAATGTTTAACAAAAAATTAATTATGCAGCCAAAGAAGCATGGGAGTGAGTTTGTTTTTATTCAATGCTACATTTTCCTCTCACATGCGAAGCTGAATATGAATGTAAAGAGTGTTTCAGGTCAAATATAAATGTGCTGGAATTTTATTTTAGGATGAGAAATAAAGACTTAACAGTTTAACTAGTGTTAGTTAGTCTTCCTGTTTCCGTCTGACAGAGGCGAGGGCTCGCCAAAGCCGCACCAGTTGTTATACCCTCCCCTTAATGATCGAGTGGCACTTCACAGCCGCGAGGGTGACTCCACAGCAAGTCACACTCGCCCACGGAGTGGGAGTGCCTAGGGAGTCGTTTGGGAAAGGGCCACAGACACACACACACACAGCGCTCACACACTCATTCCGTCATACATCGTTTCATCTGTTGATTTCTTCTTCATTTGAGTTTTATAAACATTCTACATGGAGAAATAAAAACCCACCTTGTCCCTGACGTCATCAGTCCCGACCTGAGCGCCGCGTGAGCCAGCCGTTAGCGTGTCCTCCATTCCTGCAGTTTCCCTCTCAGAGCGCGAGGGGTTTATATACACCGAGACAAACCCCGCCCCCCCGGAAGTTACTGCTGCCAAGGCCTCAGCTGATTGGCTCCTGTTCTTCTTCGACTGTATTTGCACATATCTCACTACTGCCCCCTGCTGGAGATAGGTACGTGTGTGTGTGTGTGTGTGTGTGTGTGTGTGTGTGTGTGTGTGTGTGTGTGTGTGTGTGTGTGTGTGTGTGTGTGACTGTTGTTGATCTTGACAAAGTGTTTTTTTTTGCATTAGTATAATCAACTGTTATTCTAGGGCTGAATCTGTATATTTTTCTTATTAATAATTTTAGTGTGACATCTTAACACTAGTCTGGAGGTAAAACAGCTTCCTGGCTAATTCTGCCCCGCTAACGTCCTACTCATACTAAAGCCCTACTAACGTCCTACTCATACTAAAGCCCTACTAACATCCTACTCTTACTAAAGCCCTACTAACATCCTACTCATACTAAAGCCCTACTAACATCCTACTCTTACTAAAAGCCCTACTAACGTCCTACTCATACTAAAGCCCTACTAACGTCCTACTCACACTAAAGCCCTACTAACGTCCTACTCATACTAACGTCCTACTAACGTCCTACTCATACTAAAGCCCTACTAACGTCCTACTCATACTAAAGCCCTACTAACATCCTACTCTTACTAAAGCCCTACTAACATCCTACTCATACTAAAGCCCTACTAACATCCTACTCTTACTAAAGCCCTACTAACGTCCTACTCATACTAAAGCCCTACTAACATCCTACTCACACTAAAAGCCCTACTAACATCCTACTCATACTAAAAGCCCTACTAACATCCTACTCTTACTAAAGCCCTACTAACGTCCTACTCATACTAAAGCCCTACTAACGTCCTACTCTTACTAAAGCCCTACTAACGTCCTACTCATACTAAAAGCCCTACTAACGTCCTACTCATACTAAAGCCCTACTAACGTCCTACTCATACTAAAGCCCTACTAACATCCTACTCATACTTAAAGCCCTACTAACGTCCTACTCATACTAAAAGCCCTACTAACATCCTACTCATACTAAAGCCCTACTAACGTCCTACTCATACTAAAGCCCTACTAACGTCCTACTCATACTAAAAGCCCTACTAACGTCCTACTCATACTAAAAGCCCTACTAATGTCCTACTCATACTAAAAGCCCTACCAACGTCCTACTCATACTAAAAGCCCTACTAACACCCTACTCATACTAAAAGCCCTACTAACATCCTACTCATACTTAAAGCCCTACTTAACATCCTACTCATACTTAAAGCCCTACTAACATCCTACTCATACTAAAGCCCTACTAACGTCCTACTCATACTAAAAGCCCTACTAACGTCCTACTCATACTAAAAGCCCTACTAACATCCTACTCATACTTAAAGCCCTACTAACGTCCTACTCATACTAAAAGCCCTACTAACGTCCTACTCATACTTAAAGCCCTACTAACATCCTACTCATACTAAAAGCCCTACTAACATCCTACTCATACTAAAAGCCCTACTAACATCCTACTCATACTAAAAGCCCTACTAACACCCTACTCATACTAAAAGCCCTACTAACATCCTACTCATACTAAAAGCCCTACTAATGTCCTCCCTCCTACATACTGTTGAAGTACATTTTCTATTGAGTAGTTTGAGTCTCATTCTTCATTATTTTGATCATTGTATGAAGTGTATTCCCTCTCATCTACTGATGTATCCTGTCTGGGCTTTCTATTGTAGTTACATTGTTGATGAAAGCCCCTATTAGGAAGAGTCCCCGCCCCCTCCAGACTCTCCCACCATGTCCCCGCCCCCTCCAGACTCTCCAACCATGTCCGATGGCCGATTATCGGGCCGGTGTGTCCTGGCCTCAATCTTTCAGCCGGAGCAATCTGATTGGTGGAGATGATTTCTCCACACGATGGCAACACGGATTGGTCACATGCCTGTAACGCTGTAAGTCTCAGAGATGTTTTCCTAAAATGGAAAATAGATTCTACAGATACTTCAAAATGTCACAGACAAACTGTATTGCAGTTTTTGCAGCAATAAATGATGCAATGCTGGAGTGTTTTGTTCTGGAAATACTGTTTCTGCTAATATCACTGTGACTCACCTGACAGAATGAGGTCAGGTGTAAGGCTTTGCCCTTAAAAAGTTCCCATCCTCACCACTATGATCTGACACACACACACACACACACACACACACACACACACACACACACACACACACATTTGCCATGTCGCTTAGTTTCAAGGTGTTTTTTCCTTTATTACATTTTGTATTGCTCATTTTAAATATATGTTATTAACTGTTAACTTTGGTTTAAAGTATAGCCTTGTTTACCTTGTTTATTAATCATCATGTATGTCAGATGTAATAAGGCTGCAAAATAATAAGAGATAGCCATCTTCATTCAAAGGTAAATGGGCTTTGGATTGATTTAGTGCAAGTGAATACAACAAAGTAGAGAGCATGTTCATTCTGTGAACCAGAGGACTCTTGTTATTAACTTTACTTAGCTGTCACTCAGCTGTCACTCAGCTGTCACTCAGCTGTCACTCAGCTGTTGACCTGATTTAAAAACAAAATCTATTTGCAGTCGACAAACATTTGTTTACAAAGTAAAATGATTGAACTAGATTAAGACAGTGAAGTTTTTTCCTCTGTTTTTCTCCTCCATGGAAAACCTCAACTGGCCCATACCACGTGACATTTCCAGGGCGATATATATATACTACCTCTAATGGCCTTCTATCTATCTATCTATCTATCTATCTATCTATCTATCTATCTATCTATCTATCTATCTATCTATCTATCTATCTATCTACTATCTATCTATCTATCTATCTATCTATCTATCTATCTCTTTTCTTCTATCTTCTTCTTCTCATCATCTATCACTCTTCTTCTTCTTCTTCTTCTTCTTCTTCTTCTTCTTCTCTATCTATCTATCTATCTATCTATCTATCTATCTATCTATATATTATCTATCTATCTATCTATTAATATCTATCTATTAATATCTATCTATCTATCTATCTATCTATCTATCTATCTATCTATCTATCTATCTATGATCTATCTATCTATCTATCTATCTATCTATCTATCTATCTATCTATCTATCTATCTATCTATCTATCTATTAAAATAACTAGAAAGTATAATGTGTCAATAAAGCGTTTTTGATTTGAATGGAAAAAGAACTCTTTATCCCATGTTGCATTGCGCGTGGTGCGTTGCCAGGATACCAACCTCAACTCTTTTCAACCAACGGCCCAGGAAAGAGAGCTACTCGCTAGCTGCCGTGGCTAACGGATACACTTGCTCAGTTTGTTCAAATTTCTTCGTCTAACTTGGATTTTCTTCTTTCAAATCGAGAGCCAGTCGTTCAAAGAAGGAGTTATTCACGTTAAAACCGAGTTAAACCCCCCGAGTACGCTTTTTACGGTCGGTATAATCTGTTGAGAAGTGGCTAATGTTAGCCTAGCGTTAGCGGTTAACGGTTGGTTGCGGTGGTCCAGGGGCGGCCTATGGAGCGAGCTGACCGGGGAACAGACTCCAGACTGCGGCTAAAGAACCAGCCGTACGACGAGAGTCTGGAAGTCAACGACCCGGAGGAAGTGACCAGTTTATACAGTCCTACGCCCAACAGACAGGTACGGTAACCATAACAATCAGGCGTGTTAACGTGTACTGCTGTGCATGTTCATTAATGTGCAGTGTCCTGAAATAAATAATTAAATAACGGTAGCTAACGGTTAATAACGGAGTTGAACTAGCAGCACAAAATACACACAACAATGGTCCCTTCATATCGTCTACGTAGTGTCCAGCGGTTGAACAGTGAACTCATAATGACATGTCTGGTGTGTCTCCATGTTGCAGTGTCTTCATCTCTTTAAAGGTGCCTCAGTGATACTGGAGAATTCCTGTTGTCAAAACCATAGAATATCTCCTCATGATCCGCTAGCTGTCTGTGCTACGTACTATGGCAGTTTAAAACGTATCCAGTGTTAATACACAGCCTAGACTCTGTAAACTAGTATGTAAACAAAAGGGGGTCCACTATTGCAACATACCCGTTTACAGAGCCTAGGCTGGGTATTTACACTGTATTTTTTCAGCGCACACAGTTAGCGGATCATGAGGAGATAGTCACTGATTTTGACGAAGTGATTTTGTCAAAAAGCGTTTTCTCAAGATCTCTCCCTCTCTCTCCCTCTCCCTCCCTCTCTCTCTCTCCCTCTCTCTCTCCCTCCCCTCTCTCCCTCCCTCTCTCCCTCCCTCTCCCTCTCTCTCTCTCTCCCTCTCTCTCTCAGGCTGACCCCAGCAGAAAGGTGCGTGGCCTCATGTCTGCCAGTGGGGAGTTTGAACACAGGGAGCATGAGCCTGTCAGTGTGAACGAGGTAACCCCCCCCCCCCCCCCCCCCCTTTAGACTATGTGCAATAACCCCCTGACATATTGAATGTATTTACTGTTTGGTTATGTTTGTTTAGCATGGAGCCGACATGAACATTTCACTGCAATGCATTGTGTATGTGACAAATCCAATCTGAATCTGAATCTAAGGAGGAAGAGGAGACTGATGATGATGATGACGACGACGACGATGATGACGACGATGATGATGATGATGAAGAGGAAGGAGAAGGGCCGGAGGGAGCCTACGACCCACAGGACTATATCAACCTGCCTGTTAGTTCAGACATCAAGGAGCTGTTCCAATACATCACACGGTGAGACAGGGAGGGAGAGAGGGAGAGAGAGAGAGAGAGAGAGAGGGAGGGAGGGAGGGAGGGAGGGAGGGAGGGAGAGAGAGAGAGGGAGGGAGGGAGGGAGGGAGAGACAGGACTATATCAACCTGCCTGTTAGTTCAGACATCAAGGAGCTGTTCCAATACATCACACGGTGAGACAGGGAGGGAGAGAGGGAGGGAGGGAGAGAGAGAGAGAGGGAGGGAGGGAGGGAGGGAGAGAGAGAGGGAGAGAGAGGGAGGGAGGGAGGGAGGAGGGAGAGAGAGAGGGAGACAGGGAGGGAGGGAGGGAGAGAGAGAGAGAGAAACACAGGACTATATCAACCTGCCTGTTAGCTCAGACATCAAGGACCTGTTCCAATACATCACACGGTGAGACAGGGAGGGAGAGAGAGACAGGGAGGGAGGGAGGGAGACAGGTAGGGAAGGAGGGAGACAGGGAGAGAGGGAGAGAGGGAGGGAGAGAGAGACAGGGAGGGAGAGAGAGAGTGAGGGAGGGAATGAAGGAGGGAGGGGGGGAGAGAGGAAGGGAGACAGGGAGAGGGGGAGGGAGGGAGACAGGTAGGGAAGGAAGGAGGGAGGGAGGGAGGGAGGGAGAGAGAGAGGGAGGGAGGGAGGGAGGGAGAGGGAGAGAGGCAGACAGACACACACAGACAGAAACACAGACAGACAGACAGACAGACTGCCATGTTTCTGATCTCCATGTTGTGTGTTCCCTCGCCAGTTACAGTCCTCAGACCATAAAACTGGACCACAGACGAGACAGACAGACAGACAGACAGACAGACAGACAGACAGACAGACAGACACACTGCCATGTCTCTAACCTCCATGTTGTGTGTTGCCTCTCCAGTTACAGTCCTCAGACCATAGAACTGGACCACAGCCTGAAACCCTTCATACCAGACTTCATCCCTGCTGTAGGAGACATAGACGCTTTCCTCAAGGTGAGCACACACAGAGACACACTCACTCACTCACTCACTCACTCACTCACTCACTCACTCACTCACTCACTCACTCACTCACTCACTCACTCACTCACTCACCCACCCACTCACTCACTCACTCACTCACTCACTCACTCACTCACTCACTCACTCACTCACTCACCCACACACCCACTCACTCACTCACTCACTCACTCACTCACTCACTCACTCACTCACTCACTCACTCACTCACTCACTCACTGCGTTCTGCTGCTCTGACTGTCAGTGATTCTGGAGAACGCTTGTTGTCAAAATATATATTTTTTTTTTCATAAATCAGTGAATATCTCCTCATGATCCACTACCTGTCTGTACTGTGTGTGCTCTGAAAAATAATACAGTGTTAATACACGGCCTAGGCTCTGTAAACTGGCATGTTGCTAGCTATGTGGGTTTTCAGCACACACACAGTACAGATAGGTAGTGGATCATGAGGAGATATTCACTGATTTGAACAAAAAGTGATTTTGACAACAAGCGTTATCCAGAATCATTGCCTCCACCTTTAAAACATGATATATCAATAGCTTCTTACTTACACACACACACACACACACACACACACACACACACACACACACACACACACACACACACACACACACACACACACACACACACACACACACACACACACACACACACACACACACACACACACACACACACACACACACACACACACACACACACACACACTAACGTCCTCCCCCGTGTTGTGTTCAGGTACCCCGGCCTGATGGGACAGCGGACCGTCTGGGTCTGTTGGCTCTAGATGAGCCGAGTGTGAAACAGTCTGACCCCACTGTGCTCTCTCTCTGGCTGTCTGAGGAGAGCAAGCAGCACGGAGCCACTGAGGTAACACACGCAGGCACTCACTCACTCACTCACTCACTCAACACACACACACACACACACACACACACACACACACACACACACACACACACACACACACACACACACACACACACACACACACACACACACACGTACAATGCACACCATCGTGGGCACATAGAGTGTCAGTCCTCCTCACAGCAGACCCGGGTTATAACCATAGATAGTAAATAATATAGATGTAGCATCCGGGCTGACCTCAGGTATTCACACGGCATCCAATAATCCTGGTTTGTGCGCGTCGCCATCTTGTGAGATTTTTACTCCGCCTCACGTCGGGGGGAGGGCGATAGCTGACGTATACCTCCGAGGCAAAGTGAGGGACAACGGGCGGAGAGCTGTCACTCAAGAGATCGCGCCAATACATTTTAACCTCCCCTCAGTGTTGTCATGGAGATAACCCCAAGCTTACACCAACCGCTTTATGAACGTAAATGGCATTAATTTTCGGTTACAGTAAAGTTTTATGCATCAAATTGTACCGGAAGAGCTATCTACTAGGCTGTGTCACCGCTGACTATTGGCTTGGCATGGCTGCTACACTGCTACTACAGCGATTTCGTCCCGTTTCCTCTGAAAACATGTGTACGAGTGAATATTTCAAATAAATTGCATCTGAACGTTTAAAAAAAAAAAAAAAAAAAATGGAAAACTATCACGTTTTCACCGTGTAAAGTGCCCCTTAATAACTTGAAAACGCAATTTTGGTCAGTTGCTTATTGGATGTTGGTAAAAATCGCTGAGGTCGGGGCTTGGTTATAATCCATCTTGGGTCGTTCTCTGCATGTCATTCCACACGGTTTAATAAATGCAAAAAGGGAAGAAAAAAAAAATCTAAAAAAAAAAAAAAAAAATACTTGTGTACGGCTGGACATGGCCTGACTTGTGTGTGTGTGTGTGTGTGTGTGTGTGTATATATACTGTATGTATATTAATGCATCTCTCTCTCTCTCTCTCTCTCTCTCTCCCTCCCTCCCTCCCTCAGCTACAGAAGGTAACCAGTGTGGCTCGCCCTCAGTCTAACCCTCGTGTGTTGGACAGTTGGGTTGAAAGCATCGGGCAGCTTCACCGCTCCAAGGCCCCCGCCAGTGTTCAGTACGGCCGGGTGATGCCAGACATCGACAGCCTAATGCAGGAGTGGCCCACCGAGCTGGAGGAGGCCCTAGGAAAGCTGCAGCTTCCCCCAGCCAGACTGCACTGTACCCTGGGTCAATACACTGAGACGGTGTGCGCCCTCCTGGATGTCCCCGTGTACAACAGCAAGATACAAGCGCTGCACCTTCTGTTCAGCCTATATCTAGAGTTTAGAGACTCACAGCACTTCACCAGGCGAGAGTAGAGAGAGAGAGAGAGAGAGAGAGAGAGAGAGAGAGAGAGACACACAATTTGTCAAATTCAGTGAATATCTCCTGTATTACACAGCCTAGGCTCTGTAATCTACTATGTAAACAAGGAGCCCACCGTAGCTGGCAACATGCCAGTTTACAGAGCCTAGGCTTTGTATTAACACTGGATTTATTTTCAGAGTACACACAGTACAGAGAGGTAGTGGATCATGAGGAGATATTCACTGATTTTGACTAAACGTGATTTTGACAACAAGCGTTCTCCAGAATCACTGACTCCACCTTTCAGTAGTGAGAGGTGAAAGTTTTGTGTCTGTTTCTGTCTCTTTATATTATCTGACAACATGGAACAGTGTGTTTGGTCTATAAACATTTCTATGTAGCTGATTTAAATAAATACAATTGTTAATACAATATTTAACTGATTTATTTCTTATATTTAGTTTAGTTTTATTTCCTTATTATCCCTTCTTATCGTATGTGTTTAAAACTAAGTCTGTAACAAATCTAATGTACATCTTGGATATCATTTATTTAAAGAACTGTTTATCTCTGTTTCTGTTACCTACTGTGTGAGTTGATTGGTTACTTTAAATGCTTTGGTCACATGTTTTGTATGTATTTTTTATAAAAAGTTATAAAGTTTACTGACATCTTTTCTGTGAAAAAGTGTGAATGTCCCTTTAGACACTAACACAGCAAGACACACACACACACACACACACACACACACACACACACACACACACACACACACACACACACACACACACACACACACACACACACACACACACATTATTTTTAATGTGAGACACAGCATGTAAAAACACTCATTCAATCACTGCACAATTTATAGGTTTTTGTCTTTTTATCTTCCATAACATGTCTTCTTTCATACTCTCTCTCTCTCCCTCTCTCTTCCATAACATGTCTTCTTTCATACTCTCTCTCTCTCTCCCTCTCTCTCTCCCTCTCTCTTCCATAACATGTCTTCTTTCATACTCTCTCTCTCTCTCCCCCTCTCTCTTCCATAACATGTCTTCTTTCATACTCTCTCTCTCTCTCCCTCTCTCTCTCCCTCTCTCTTCCATAACATGTCTTCTTTCATACTCTCTCTCTCTCTCCCTCTCTCTCTCTCTCCCTCTCTCTTCCATAACATGTCTTCTTTCATACTCTCTCTCTCTCTCTCTCCCTCTCTCTTCCATAACATGTCTTCTTTCATACTCTCTCTCTCTCTCCCTCTCTCTTCCATAACATGTCTTCTTTCATACTAGTATAAATCAAAGGTCCAACATGTACATTTAAGTGTTTATTCGACTAAACCTTGTCTGTTTGCGTCTATTTCTCCTATACAACCATCTTTAATTGACATTATCTCATACTCTGAACCAAAAATCTCAACTTCTAAAGCACTTACATCAACTAAACTTTCCATAATCATTCTCAGCACTATTCTGAAGGTTATTACAGAAGGTTCATATGTTGTTCACTGTCTGATTTATGAGACATTTTCTTCTTAAAAACATGGTGAAAATGCCTTTTTGAGACTTGTACACAGTATTTTTTCTGACTTATAAAACAAAATAGAAAAAGCTGTACCCAAAATCTGTTCTTTATAAACTTTGGACACTAATATGTTGTAAAAGGTTTTATCAAACATCTAGATTTCTGTTTTTTAAAGAGATGGAAATACAAATAATTAGTTCAATCTTTGCCAAATTTGCTTGTTAATTCAAACGTTTCTTAAAATCTGTAATACAACAAATAATAGTTTTAATGTCAGTAATCACTTTGCAAAGTTAAATATTTGACCCTTTTCACCTGTTGTGTCTCGCCTACAATTCATGCATTAAAAAAACTCTCTTTCCCAAAATGCAATGCAGTGTTATTGTGTATGCCGTTCCAAAATGGCGGCTCCGGGCTGCGTCTTCCACAGAACCCTGACCAGAACCAGTCCAAACAAGGTCCAATCGCCAGTAATCATTTTACATTTCATTTATTGATTTATCATCGCTGATTGTACCTCCAGCGTGTGTCTGTTTGCATCTTTCCCGCGCAGATTAACGGTCAACCAGACTCCGTTTAAATATTGACCGTTTTAAAAGAAGCGGATTTCTTAAGCGTTTTCTGAATGAGAAATGAAGCCATAACAGCTTAACGTTTGACATTTAGTGTATTATAAATATGTCGAATTTACCACATTATCTTTAAGATTCTAGAAACTGGCTAATTCATAGAGTGTATTCGTTTATTCAAGTCAGTAACTTCGAAAGTCTTAAATTATGTGAAATTTCAATTGAGTCTGGCGTAAGAAGTAAAGCGCGCTCTGCCACTGTTTGTTTTGTTAACTAATGTGTGTTATTAAAACGGAATAAAAATAGAAATCACTAAAACACATTATTAACATTTTGTTTAGAGTTTGTAACTGTTCAAAGCACTAAGCGTGTTGTTATACCGACAGATAGCCTAGTTCGCTGTTCAATATAAAGCTGTATTGTACCTTTAGCGTTCCTACCGAGTGTTAAAAGGCATTGAATTAATTAATCTAATAATAATGAGGATATACTAGGTTTTAAATGTCTTTAAAATGCTCAGACATGGCGAGAAGGATTGTATTTATCTGTTGTTTTTCTTTCATTGTAATTTAAAAATAATGATCAGCAAAACACACAGACACACACACACACACACACACAGACAGACAGACAGACAGACACACGTAATAATAAAGAGAAACACTGTTATTCATTTATATGGATTTCTTTTTAGTCTAGAATTTTGTATTTTCAAAGACCTGACATACAAAATTAAAAATCATATTTTCCTGTGTGTGTGTGTGTGTGTGTCTCTCTCTCTCTCTCTCTCTCTCTCTCTCTCTCTCTCTCTCTCTCTCTCTCTCTCTCTTTGTGTGTGTGTGTGTGTAGCAGGCGTGTGTGTGCAGAGAGACTGTGTGTGTGGTGGAGCTTCAGCGTTACAGCAGAGACCAGGGATCAGCAGTCTACTTCCCCCAGAACGTACTCAACGGTTAGACACTCACTCACTCACTCACTCACTCACTCACTCACTCACTCACTCACTCACTCACTCACTCACTCACTCACTCACTCACTCACTCACTCACTCACTCACACACACACTCTCACACACATTCACTTACTCACTCACTCACTCACTCACTCACTCACTCACTCACTCTCTCACTCACTCACTCACTCACTCACTCACTCACTCACTCACTCACTCACTCACTCACTCACTCACTCACTCACTCACACACACAGCAAAACACATACAACATACGATTTAAATGTTTGGCAGAAAAGGACAAACCATACACAGAACATACAATCTATAATACAACGTTGATATTAAGGTTAGAAATCTATACGCTGTCAGACACACACACAAGGAGCACACACACACACACACACACACATACACACACACAGCAAGTTGTTTACCTTTTGTGTGGATACTGCGTGTCACTATTTATTGTTTACCTGTGTGTGTGTGTGTGTGTGTGTGTGTGTGTGTGTGTCTGTCTGTCTGTCTGTCTGTCTGTCTGTCTGTCTGTCTGTCTGTCTGTCTGTCTGTCTGTCTGTCTGTCTGTCTGCCAGGTGGGGACCTGTATGACGTTACCCTGTCAGATGGAGACTGCCTCCTGCGTGTCACTCTGGATCCTGCTCTCAACCGATTGGTCGAGAGAAACATTCTGCGCCGCGGCTCGTTGCTAAGGAACGCCAGCTTCACCGCCGCCATGACAGCACAGCTCCCAGCATGCAACGGGGCAAGGTAGGGGAACACTCACTCACTCACTCACTCACTCACTCACTCACTCACTCACTCACTCACTCACTCACTCACTCACTCACCCACCCCCCCCCCCACCCCCCCCCCCCCCCCCCACCCCCCCCCCCCCCCACCCACCCACCCACCCCCCCCCCTCACCACCCACCCCCCCCCCCCCCCCCGTTTTATTTGGAAATATTGATGAATACATAGAGATTACCTGTCTGTATTGTGTGTGAAGAAAGAAAGAATCCAGTGTTAATACACAGCCTAGGCTCTGTAAACTGGTATATAAAACAAAGGGTGCCCACCATGCCAGTTTACAGAGCCCAGGCTGTGTATTAACACACAGCGCACACACAGTACAGACAGGTTGCGGATTTTGACGAGAATTACTGACTCCATCTTTAAACGTTGGGGAAAGTGTCCCTGCGTTCCGAATCACATACTTTCTTTTTTCTATTCTACATACTACATCCGACTATAAAAATAATCTAGTTAGGATGCAGTAGGCATACTATTGGGACATACTTTTACTCTCTTATTTCATCATAACATGGCTCCTTGATCTTGCCTCTTGCTTTTATATCCGTCGCATCCCCGTTTGTTTTCATATGGAGGCTTCGTCGATGTGACGTCACTTCACGTGTGCACTGGATTGTGGGTCAGAATCACCCAAATAGGATGCAGTTTTCAACACTAACAATCTTGGCCGGATGAAGTAGGACATCCGGGTACTTCTAACCATCCTAAATCTGGCCACAAGAATCGGGACATCCTAAATTTCTTCTCCATACTAAATAGTAGAATGTATGCGATTCGGAAAGCAGGGTCTGTGGGTGTGTGTGTGTGTGTGTGTAATATGTTCTTGTTGTGATGTCATCAGTCATGTGACTCTGCTTCCCGTTGCCTAGCTACAGACTGCAGAGCGTGGAGGTCAAAGGTCACAGTCTGGACTCTGACTGGGACGATCTGCCCTGGTTTGGATCAGCTCAGACTGACGGTAAAGTATATTTCTTTTTTAAAGATTCTATTTTTTTGCATCTTTATGCTTTATTGATAGTGTAGAGACAGAGGTGAAATGGGGCAGAGAGGGGAGTGACATGCAGAGAACGACCGCGGGCTGGAATCAAACCCGGGTCTGCTGCTGGCCGAGGCCCATGGGGGGGACGCCCTACCAAATATATTTCTTTTTTAACCTTTATTTCTACAGGTAAGTCCCATTGAGACCGGAAACTCTTTTCCAAGGGAGACCTGTTCCCATTCCCACGTGACGTTACCATTCACACACACACACATTCATACAACGATAGCAGCAGCAGCTACCACGCAGGGTGCAAGCTAACTATCAGGAGACATTTAGGGTTCAATGTCTCTTTGCCCAGGGACACTTGGACATGTGGCGGGGAGACGGGGATCCAACCACCGACCCTGTAACCCAGTGGACGACCGCCCTACACACTTCACCACAGACGCCCCAGATAGATAGATAGATAGATAGATAGATAGATAGATAGATAGATAGATAGATAGATAGATAGATAGATAGATAGATAGATAGATAGATAGATGGATACCCTGTAACCCAGTGGACGACCGCCCTACACACTGAGCTACAGACGCCCGAATATTATGAATAAAGATTGTTCTTTTTGTATTTATTTTTTTATTTTGGGAAGGTTTTGTTTTTCTTCATTTTTTTTCTTTTTTTTCTTCAATTAATTTGTGCATGTGTGTGTGTGTGTGTGTGTAGGTCCCCTGCTTCCCCTTAGAGCCAGTAGGAGTGTGTTTCTGCCTCTGTGGAACAACGTGGACTTCAGTGGAGACGAGTGGAGAGAGAGAGAGAGGGATGAAGAGGAGGAGGAGGAGGAGGAAGGTGGGTGTATCTGTCTGTCTGTCTGTCTGTCTGTGGTATGTCTTGGAGTGGTAGGATGGTGGGTTGTTTACAGCAGCAGGGCCCACAGTTAGGTTTAGAGAAAAGTTTTGGAAACATTTTAGAAAACAAAAGGAAAAAGAAGCAGAAAAGTAAAAAATTCTCTGTGTGTGTGTGTGTGTGTGTGTGTTCAGATCTCCGTCCTACTGTGACGGTCTCAGAGCTGCGTGATTCCTTCCTGTCCGGTCGCCGTGGCGTTGCCGGGGGCGTGGTCAAGCGTCAGCTGATTGTACGCATCATCAACATGAGCCACCTGATGTATTATGGGAAAACAGAACGCAACTGTGACTGTCCATATAAGGTACAGACACACACACACACACACACACACACACACACACACACACACACACAATCACACACGGTCTGGAAAAAATGGTCTGCCTACTGTAAGGAATGTAACCCACCTTAAAGGAATACTTCACCCATACGGAACCAGCGTTCTATCATTATAAAATCACTATTATAATATAATGAATGAGGTTTTTCTTCCCTCTCCCTTGGCCCAGCTGTCCTGTTAATCCTAACCCTTACTGTGATGTCACAAGAAGGAAACTGTAGGGTTAGACAGTGAGACCTTAAAACACTCTTTCTGCCTTTTCTCAGGCTAGGATGATCCGATTAAATTTTTCTTTGCACATTTATACTAAATAGGATCTCCGAGTTCAATACACCTTCATATTCCCACCGGTGAAGTAGGGCTTTAACTGTTGTCTCCTTTTCCTAACTTTTTATTTTTTATTCTGGCGCTCTAGTTCTGCCCATGTTTCCTTTAATCGATAAGCAGGGTGATCACTTATGGCAGATTGTATTGGACTTTATTATCTGTGAAAGCAAAGCTGTTTTTGTAAAAGCACAGAATCCAATTGACAAGTGTGTAAACCCTTCTTCCATAATCACTGAAGTTAGGCTGACACTGTCACTCCACCAGTATGTTGTTACAGAGCGCACGCTCCAGGCCACTTTACATTCCCTGCCGGTTGCCATAAGAGATAAGCGAAATGTGGCCTTCACATTTCTCGGGACAGTTTCAGTTTGGGTGGGGGGGAAAGAGGTGTGTGTGTGGGGGGGGGGGTTTAACTGTGAGTGTGAAAAGCTGGAACAAGTCTTTTCTTCTTGTGTCTGACTTGCCTTGTAAGTAACATGAAACTATCTTCACTAGAGTAACCCAGGATTACTCGTCAACAGTTTGTCATTACCACCACGAATACCTCTCCATCCACGGCAGTCTAAACCTCAAATGGGTTCTCACAAAATAGTTATACAAGCACACACACACGCTCACTCACTCACTCACTCACTCACTCACTCACTCACTCACTCACTCACTCACTCACACACACACACACACACACACAACCACACGGACACACACGGGGACACACACACACACACACACACACAGAGGTGCCTGTGATCGATTCGAGACGATATCATTTAACACAACCTGTCACATTTATATCAACTCACAATTCTTTCCTTGTTTCAGATGGTTGACCATGTTTATATCCATAAAATTTTGGTCAAAGTAATGCATTTATATAGTTTAACCTTTCGCCCCCCCCACCCACACACACACACACACACACACACACACACACACACACACACAACACACACACACACACACACACACACACACACACACACAGTGGTATCTATAATACCCTGTCTGTCTCTCTGTAGGCTCTGGTGGAGGTGTGTGACCGAACAGGCAGTGTGTGTGTGGTGTTGTGGAACAGTGTGTGTGTGCGCTGGTATCGCTGTCTCAAACCCGGTGACATCATCAGCCTGCGACGCTACAGAGTCAAACAGCGCTACCAGACGGAGCCAGACGACATAGGTACACACACACACTCACACACACACATACACACACACACACACACACACACACACACACACACACACACACACACACACACACACACACAGAGTTATAGAAACATTAATCTAGGCAAACAATTTACTAAATAAATAAATATATATATATAAAAAAAATTAAATGTGCAATTTTTTATTCTTATGTCAATGAACAGTTGCAGGAATGCATTAATAGAAGTGTGTGTGTGTGTGTGTGTGTGTGTGTGTGTGTGTGTATGTATGTCTGTGTGTGTGTGTGTGTGTGTGTGTGTGTGTGTGTGCGCGCGTGTGTGTGCGTGTGTGTGTTCAGAGATCAGTGTGAACAGCAGGAATCCTGCCGCTCGAATCTCCGTTCTCCAAGAATCTTCTGTTTCACCCGAATACCTGCCGCCTGCTGCTGTGTACAACTTCTGCACAAGGTAGACAGACAGACAGGCAGACAGACAGGCAGACAGACAGACAGACAGATACATAGAGACACAGACAGACAGACTGACACACACACACCCAACTACCAAACTTTTCACAGTTGAAATTTATATCAATTGCGCACTGATACGAACATACCACTCATTGTGTGTGTGTGTGTGTATGTGTGTGTGTGTGTGTGTGTGTGTGTGTGTTTCAGTAAGGAGCTCATGGACCGTCCCCATGGCGATGTGTGTGATGTCATCGGCCTGGTGACGTTCTCAGGTCGGCGAGAGCGAATCAGAAGCAAGGGTGAGACAACAGACATGATCTTCTATGTGTGTGTGTCTGTGTGTGTGTGTGTGTGTGTGTGTGTGTGTGTGTGTGTGTGTGTGTGTGTGTGTGTGTGTGTGTGTGTGTGTTGGGATACATGGAAATATTGAAACATTTTCCTTGTACATATCTGATTCTTAAAGCTGGGGTGGAGGATTTGGGGAGAAAATAGCAGTTGGGATAGAGATTTGAATCCAAATACCTCAACCGCTCCACTTGTTCTCTTTGGTCCCTCCCCTATGGTCCCTCCCTGACACGCTCTCTACACCAACAAAGTCGTGCCAAAGTGAATGGACAGTCCCAACAGCCAATAAGAACAGAGAATCGTATTTTTTTATTTTTTTTTTAAGAATCGGAGCCTCGCTCTGATAGGTCAAAGTGTACAGCTCATGTTAATTTTGACCAATCAGAAATCACATACCCCAGCTATAAGGGCTTGAGACATTTATATTATGTTCAATGTCTTAGAGTTCTAGAATCTTGGGTGACTGTGTCTCAGGTGGTAGAGCGGGTCGGCTAATGATCAAAGGGTTGGCGGTTCGATTCCCGCTCTGCCACTTGTGTCATGGTTGTTGTGTCCTTGGGCAAGACACTTCACCCACCTTGCCTGGTGTGAATGTGTATGACTGCTGTGTGTTTGAGGTGGTGGACTGAGGGGCCGTAGGCGCTGAATGGCAGCCACGCTTCCGTCAGTCTGCCCCAGGGCAGCTGTGGATACTATGGTAGTTTACCACCACCATTATGACTGTGTGTGAATGAATGGAACCTGGAACCATGTAAAGTGACTAGAAAAGCGCTAGATAAATTCAATCCATTACTATTTTTGTGTGTGTGTGTGTGTGTGTGTGTGTGTGTGTGTGTGTGTGTGTGTGTGTGTGTGTGTAGATGGCAGAGGGGAGGAGCTTCTAGAGTATCTCTGGTTACGATTGGAGGATGGATCCAGCGATCAGCCAATCACAGTGAAGCTTTTCTCCACATCGCAACCTGAATCACACAACAAGCTACGGCCACGTAAGACACAGACACACACACACACACACACACACACACACACACACACACACACACACACACACACACACACACACACACACACACACACACACACACACACACACACACACACACACACACACACACACACACACACACACACACACACAGACAGTACCCACATGAAAATACTCCAAGTTCAGGTCCTTATGTTACAATAAAAGTGTTTTTGTCTGCCTGTCTGTCTGTCTGTCTCTTTGTCTGTCTGTCTGTCTGTCTGTCTGCCTGCCCCTGCCTGTCTGTCTGCCTGTCTGTCTGTCTGTCTGTCTGTCTGTATGTCTGTCTGTCTG
>CM049417.1:680000-687500 GCA_026929865.2 Hyperoplus lanceolatus
TCATGAAGTGCGACTGTGCTGCCCCACGGGGACAATGAAGTTTTCTACTACTATATGTGTCTGTCTGTCAGTGTGTGTCTGTCTGTCTGTCTGTGTGTGTCTGTCTGTCTGTCTGTCTGTCTGTCTGTCTGTCCGTCCGTCTGTCTGTCTGTCTGTCTGTCAGTTTGTGTCTGTCTGTGTGTGTCTGTCAGTCAGTGTGTCTGTCTGTCTGTCTGTATAGGGTTAGGGTTATATTTTTTTTTTTTTTTTTTGCTTCTTTTATTCGCTTTTAAATGTTTTATAATGTGTTTTATGTATTCTAATCTTGCCCCTGTAAAGCACTTTGAGTGGCCTTGTGTCTGAATTGTGCTATATAAATAAACTTGCCTTGCCTTGCCTTGCCTTGCCTTGCCTTTAAATTACTGCTAAAGCTGACAGCGTAATAATAACATGTCTGTCTGTCTGTCTGTCTGTCTGTCTGTCTCTCTCTCTGTCTGTCTGCAGCTCTGTCAGACGGTGCGACGGTGGACGCAATCTTTCTCCCTCACTACAACCAATCTAGTGACACACACACACACTCCAACACATGGACAAGTATCCTCACACACGGAGCCTTCTCTACACACACACCTGCTCCTGCCCCAGGTACACACTCACTCACTCACTCACTCACTCACTCACTCACTCACTCACTCACTCACTCACTCACTCACTCACTCACGCTCGCTCGCTCGCTCACCCACACACACACACACACACACACACACACACACACACACACAATAACACACACACTCACTCACTCACTCACTCACTCACTCACTCACTCTCACTCACTCACTCACTCACTCACTCACTCACATTCTGTCTTTCTGTCTGTCAGGTGACCTCATTGCCATGGCGACCCAGCTGGCCAATCAGAGGCTGGTGTGTGTCATAGAGGCGTGTCATCTGGGCGGAGCCACAACAGAACTCATACTGAGCAGAGCGTTTACCCTGAACGACTGACACACACACACACACACACACACACACACACACACACACACACACACACACACACACACACACACACACACACACACACACACACACACACACACACACACACACACACACACACACACACACACACACACACACACACAGAGAATCTTCTACTGAACCCTGATGACTGATAGAAGTTTTAAAGTTGTTTGAAAATTATTCTTTTTAACATTTTCAAACTTAGTATTTATAATATTTGTTAAATCACTTTATGAGGAAACATGTTGACGCACTTTATTTATTGATGTTGGGAGTTGTAGTTTTTCATCTATAAAATTGGACTACGTTTTACAACAGCGAAAAAATGTAACCCTAACCCTTTTGTCAAAAGGAGATGCAAGAATCAACAAAAGCACCTTTAAACCTGCAGTGTGTAGAATTTTGGGTTTTATTTCCTCGCAGATTTTGTAGAAAGTAATTATAATATACATAAGTACATTTAATTTAGTGCATAATAGCTGAACATTTTTTTTTTAATTATTTATTTTTCCCTTAGAAAGGGTCTCATATATTTATATGTCCATATTTCTGCATATTTTGGACCAAGGCCTAGTGCCGCCATCTTGAAAGTGTCATAGTTGGAATGTCATCAGGTGCATTGTCTAAAATTTAGAATTGTTCTTTTTCCTTGAAGGCCACTGTAGCTTCTGTTATTATTCTAAAGGGTTGGGGTTACCCAGGGAGCGTTGCATTCTAGAACTTTGTAGAACTTTCTTGATGATGTCATATTACACACTGCACCTTTAAACCTGCAGTGTGTAGAATTTTGGGTTTTATTTCCTAGCAGATTTTGTAGAAAGTAATTATTATATCCATAAGTACATTTAATTTAGTGCATAATAGCCGAAAAAAATGTTTTGAATTATCATTTTTTCCCTTAGAAAGGGTCTCATATATGTCCATATTTCTGCATATTTTGGACCAAGGCCTAGTGCCGCCATCTTGAAAGTGTCATAGTTGGAATGTCATCAGGTGCATTGTTTAAAAGAGAGAGAGAGAGAGAGAGGGAGGGATGACCTGCAGTAAAGGTCCACGGGTCAGATTTGAACCCGCGACCACTGCAGCGAAGGCTGGAGCCGGTATGGTACACGCTCTATCCACTACGCCACCGGAGCGCACCACCTAAATGTGTTTTTGTGACATGTCGTAAATGTGAAAATACATTGAGTGTGTTGTGCCTGTTTTTAGGTTCATTACAGATGCACATACTGTGAAATAAAATCAAACTTCAATCAACTAACTGTTCTCTTGTTGTGAGTGAGTGAGTGAGTGAGTGAGTGAGTGAGTGAGTGAGTGAGTGAGTGAGTGAGTGAGTGAGTGAGTGAGTGAGTGAGTGAGTGAGTGAGTGAGTGAGTGAGTGAGTGAGTGAGTAAAAACGAAACAAAGCATTTTTGTTTTTTGGATTAATTTACTTTGCATGTGTTTTAATGGCATTCTATCCATGCTTGTGAGTGTCTGTCTGTCTGTCCGTCTGTCTGTGTGTGTGTGTGTGTGTGTCTGTCTGTCCGTCTGTCTGTCTGCCCGTTCTATCCATGCTATCCATGCTTGTGTCTGTGTGTCTGTCTGTCTGTCTGTCTGTCTGTCTTAGTGCCCGTTCTATCCATGCTTGCGAGTGTCTGTCTGTGTGTCTGTCTGTCTGTCTGTCTTAGTGCCCATTCTATCCGTGCTTGCTGTGTGACTGACAGATGAATCTCATCTTGGTGGAGCAGTGCAGGTCGTTAAGGCGACCGTCGCTATGGAGATGAGCACAGTCCTCGTCTCCCAGTCCGAGGCCGTGATTGGTCCAACTGTCAGGCTGACCAGGACGCCACCGTCTGTCACACACACACACAGGCACACAAAGAGACAGACACACACACACACACACACACACACACAGAGACAGACACACACACACACACACAGACAGACAGACAGAGACACACACACACACACACAGGCACACACACACACACACAGACAGACAGACAGAGACACACACACACAGGCACACACAGAGACAGACACACACACACACAGACAGACAGACAGAGACACACACACACACAGGCACACACACACACAGAGACACACACACACACACACACACACAGGCACACACAGAGACAGACCGACAGACAGACACGCATGCACGCACGCACGCACACACACACACACACACAGATGCACGCACACACACACACAGACACACAGACAGACAGGCAGACAGACAGACACACACACAAACACATAACCACACACACACACACACAAGATTTGTTTTGGCGTCAAAAACTTTTACACTATTTCAATAGTGGCTTTAAAATCACGTTTTAGTAAAAATAATTGAATATCTCCTCTTGATCCATTACCTGTCTGCCTGTCTGTCTGTCTGTCTGTCTCTCTCATGTCTCATGATCCATTACCTGTCTGTACTGTGTGTGTGTGTGTGTGTCTGTCTGTCTGTCTCATGTCTCATGATCCATTACCTGTCTGTACTGTGTGTGCTGAAAAAAATCCATACACAGCCCAGGCTCTGTAAACTGGGATGACCTTTGTTTACATACCTTCAGCAGCTAGCAACATGCCAGCTGACAGAGCTGTGTATTGATTTTTCTTTTGTGTGTGTGTGTGTATGTATGTGGGTGTGTGCGGCTCAATGTCTGTGTGTGTGTGTGTGTGTGTGTGTGTGTGTGTGTGTGTGTGTGTGTGTGTGTGTTCTGACCTGCGGTTCATGACGTAGGGTGTGTGGTTGACCCATTCCCATTGGTTCCCTGACTCGTCCGTCAGACCGACCCAATAGAAAGAGCCCATGGCCAGACGGGTCACAAAGTCCTACACACACACACACACATGTTTGTACAGCTGTACTTGTGAGGACATTCATTGACATAATGCATTCCATAGCTACTTGAAAACATTGTGATAACTTTGTATATATATGTGAGCATCAACAATTCTTTTTCTCAAGTCTAAACTGATTTCTTTGTTTTTTGAAAATTGACAGCTGATGTTTTTAAACTGTTTAAAACCCTAACCACCCAAAAAAACTACATGCCTAACCCCAACCCTTGCACTAACCCTAACATAAACCTAATTCATACCTGAACCTTAAAACCTAGTGTTAACCCTCAAACAGCCCTTTAAAGGCCTGTCCTTAAAACCTAGTGTTAACCCTCAAACAGCCCTTTAAAGGCCTGTCCTTAAAACCTAGTGTTAACCCTCAAACAGCCCTTTAAAGGCCTGTCCTTAAAACCTAGTGTTAACCCTCAAACAGCCCTTTAAAGGCCTGTCCTTAAAACCTAGTGTTAACCCTCAAACAGCCCTAAGCCTGTCCCAAAGTGAGAACCGGACAAAATGTCCTCACTCTTAAGGTCTAAAACTCAAATTGGTTCTTGCAAAGATGGATGTAACACATATCCACACACACCCACACACTCACTCACTCACTCACTCACTCACTCACTCACTCACTCACTCACTCACTCACTCACTCACTCACTCACTCACTCACTCACTCACTCACTCACTCACTCACTCACTCACTCACCCACTCCTCATCAGTAGTCAGTATAACCAGGTGGCTCTCATGTCCGTTGCACCAGTCTCGAGCCTCGTGCCACGACAAAGGCGTCCCACTGAACAGGTAACAACTGGAGCTGAAAGGTTCCCACTTCAGAGGACAACAGCCCGCAGTCACCGACCCTGAGACAGACAGACAGGCAGGGAGAGACAGAGAGATGGAGGGGCAGACAGACAGACAGAGAGAGAGAGAGACACAGAGAGATGGAGGGGCAGACAGACAGACAGGGGGAGAGAGACAGACAGACAGATGGAGGGGTGGACAGGGAGGGAGACAGACAGAGAGACAGGCAGAGAGACAGACAGGGAGGGAGGGAGACAGACAGGGAGAGAGAGAGATGGAGGGGCAGACAGACAGACAGACAGGGGGAGAGAGACAGACAGGGAGAGAGAGACAGGCAGAGAGACAGACAGACAGACAGGGAGAGAGAGAGACAGGCAGAGAGAGAGACAGAGAGATGGAGGGGTGGACAGGCAGACAGACAGACAGACGACAAAAATGGAAAAATTAAAACTTGCAGAATATGATTGACCTACCCACCTACAGATAGCCAACTGGCTATTATGACATTTTGCCAAATATTACAGTGAAAAAGTTACCTACCCCAGCTTTAAAGACGTGTGTGTGTGTGTGTGTGTGTGTGTGTGTGTGTGTGTGTGTGTGTGTGTGTGTGTGTGTGTGTGTGTGTACCGTTGTTGACCAAGCGTTCAAAGGAACATTTCAGTGTTGCCACCGCTCTGCTGAGAGTCTCCAGAGCTGCCATCTGCTTCAGGGCATCAGACACTGAACACAAACACACACACACACACACACACACACACACACACACACACACAGGGGGGAGGGTGGGGTCTATAACCACTAGTGCACCTCTTAAATCTAAATGGTAGATTATATATCAGTCCATTAGCATTGTCCCTGCTCAGTAATATGAACAGATAAACTGACCTGCAGTCAGCTGGTCCTTGTTGCTCTCCACAGCAAACTGCAGCCGGCGAACTTCTTTAACTGCGTCTGCAACACAATAGACACAATACATCTAAGTCTAGATCTATCTATCTATCTATCTATCTATCTATCTATCTATTTATCTATCTATCTATCTATCTATCTATCTATCTATCTATCTATCTATCTATCTATCTATCTGTCTATCTGTCTATCTGTCTATCTGTCTATCTGTCTATCTGTCTATCTGTCTATCTATCTATCTATCTATCTATCTATCTATCTATCTATCTATCTATCTATCTATCTATCTATCTATCTATCTATCTATCTATCTATCTATCTATCATGTTAGGGAGATAAATAGACAAAAATCTCTTGAAAATGAAAAATAGTTTTTTACCTCCAGCTGCCAGAGTTTCAGTCAGGTTGGAAACACTTTTCCCAAAAGACCAAAATCTGTTTGCCGTCATCGTATCTACACACACACACACACACACACACACACACACACACACACACACGCACACACACAGACACACACACACACACACACACACACATACAGGTTTTTATTCACTTTGGTTGCATTGAAACGCACGTTCGCTGGCTTTATTCACAACAATGTTTTTATAAATGAAATTGTGTGTGTGTGTGTGTGTGTGTGTTCTTACTACTAACTCCCAGCACTATGATCAGGATCAGAATGACCGTCGCCGTGACAACAGGAAACAACCAGCGTCTCAACTTGGAGAACCTGGAGAGTCCTGAGAGAGAGACAGAGGGAGGCTCTACACACACACACACACACACACACACACACACACACACACACACACACACACACACACACACACACACACACCATTAATACCTTCTAACACCACGTATTATTCAATTTAAATATAATTTTTTCGACATGTTTTGCGTTTTTTCCATCTCAGTCCGTGTTTTAAATTCAACTCAGTTGTGTTTGACGATGGTTCTACGGAAGCCCAGTGGTCCATTCTCCACTCTGGCTTTTCAAATGCCTTTAAATAACATTACTGTAAAATCCCCCAAAATAATTCTATCTTATGTTGAAGCAAAGTGAATTTCACGGGCAGTTTAAAATACAGTTTTTCTCAGTTGCTTTGGTGCTTTTCTCAGATCAGAATGAAAATTCTCAGAACTATTAGTTCAACCTCTGCAACATTTAGTCATTTGAGCACATCATAGCCGCAATTTCTCCTTCCTCTGAACAAATTGCAAATGCGTTTGGACATGTATCAGTTGCTTTCATACAATTCTCTGCTGTTTTATAACATTGTCATTTGCTTATGTCATGTCAGTCAAAATGAACTATACTTATGGATGCTGAATAGTCGTTCCCAATAAAACTAATAGTCTTCATTTCATTGCTTGAGTCATTACATACAAAATTGTTGAACTAGTTATCAAATTCTGTCAAGCAAATGTTATACCTTTTCTTTATCATATAGATACTTTCCTCGCTGCATTGCAAGGGTTAATATCCGTTGTGATGTAGATGAAAATATGTGGCCAGACAGACAGGAACGTCTGGATGTGCCAGAATGATTTTACCTATATATGTTCAGTTACAATATGTCCTGTTATATTGTTCACATTTGTGCACAGCTCTACCAAAAGGTTTTTTTTTATGTTTGTTCTAAATAAGTGACTGAAGTGTATTTTTCTTTTGCACAATGCTGTAGAATTGAAAAGAGCATATACAGTAAAAATGTGAAACATACGTATTCAGTGTCTTGTACTCACTTAATCCCCTAACTACAGCAATGTGTAACTTTACTGTAGTTTTCAAATGGCTGTACAAGTAGTGTATAGTGCTGTCTTGAGCATTTTCAGGCAGTGTCACCGAGTTCTGACCTTTTTTTTGCATTGGAAAACACTGAGAGAATAATCTGTCATAATGAAAACATGACAAAGCCATTTGACTATCTTGT
>CM049417.1:695000-790000 GCA_026929865.2 Hyperoplus lanceolatus
TTTTTGCTATTTCCAGTAGAGTTTGACTTCAACCTTCTAACAACTGCTTTAAAGGTGCAGTCAGTGATTCTGGAGAACGCTTGTTGTCGAAATCACTTTCTGTCAAAATCAGTGAATATCTCCTCATGATCTGCTTCCTGTCTGTTCAGTCTATGAGCTGGAAAACAGTGTTAGTTCACAGCCTAGGCTCTGTAAACAGCCTAGGCTCTGTAAACAGCCTAGGCTCTGTAAACACAATCTAGTGAATAACAAACGGTCTCACCTTGTTAACGTCGCTGCAGAAAACAGTCTTCTCTCAAACTTCTTCACAAAACAAGGAACTCTGCTGTGGTTTATTCCACGGTGTGTGTGTGTGTGTGTGTGTGTGTGTGTGTGTGTGTGTGTGTGTGTGTGTGTGTGTGAGTGTGTGTGTGTGTGTGAAAACTGTCCACTCATCATCTATGAAACCATATTTCATAACCATAGCTCTCACTCCCTTGTCCTGTTTCCTGTGACTCACACACACACACACACACACGCACGCACGCACGTACGCACGCACGCACACACACACACACGCACACACATATGGGTCACAAACTTCTCTTTTATTTCGACAGATTTTTCCAGGAATTAGAAGAGAAAAAAAATCAGTTGACACTTCCTCAATTTTTTATTTTATTTTTTATATCTCTTGTGGGATTAAAAATTCGCAAACGAAAAATGATTCTTAAGATTTGGAATAAGGAGACAGCCCCCTGCTTTGATATGTGGCTCATGGAGTTCTCTAGCACTCTCTATATATGGAGAAAATCTGTTGTGAGATTTCAGGGAAAGCAGGGAAGTTTAAACAGATATGTCAGCCTTTCCTGGACTATATAACAGTACTGAAGGGACCTACATGACACCTCGTTGACTTTTTATTTTCTACTTAACATTTACCTGTAGTTTAAACAATGTCTTTAGAAACCTGTAAAGTGGAGAACGCCATGTTAGTTGTTTTTATTTTGTTTTGTCTTTTGTTTGTGTGTTCACTTTTTCAGTTGTGTGTTTGTGTTCTTTAAAAAAAAATCAAAAAAAAAAAGTATTTAAAAATAAAAAGTTCACAAACAATTCTGTTCAATTTATATCCGGTTTGAAATCAAACCACCAAATAGGAATTTCACAAATAAATAAAAAATCTCTTGTTTTTCTGTTCGTTTTCTTTGCATTATTTTGTGAAATGGCGATCAGCTGATCTTTAACAGGCATATTTTGGATGAACTAGAGGCCTAAAGTGTATCAATTGTTTTTAAATGTGAACTTAACAGGGTCGTGTTGACACATACTCCGGTACAGCAGGGGGCGGCCTACACCGGAAGTCAGTTTGTAGCCCGCCGCCATTACACGTAGAAGAAGAAGAACGTTTGTGTCGCACTCGGTCGCACTTTGAGAGAAAAGCTGTTGAATACACACACACACTGCTGGATACAGACAGAGCAGGAATGGAGGAGGACGTCCCCACCAGACAGACAGCGGGCTCACGCGGCGCTCAGGTCAGTGCTCATGACTAGTGATGGCCAGATGAAGCTTTTTGAAGCCTTGAAGCCTTAAAGCCAAATGGTTCACAAAAAGGTTCATTTCTCGAGGCTTCATTTGAACCGATTTGAACACAATACAACCCCCCCTGCTGGTCAAACAGTGTTAAATAGCCAGATCATTCTATCAATTTGTAATAAACTCAATACTGTCCTGCAACATTGCAGCCATGGGAATGAGTGACTGACAAGTTAATAAATCAATACATCTTATTAAATGCATTTCATGTAGCCTATTGTTCATGTATTAAGCTAATTCATATAAATTAAATACAATTTATATTTTGTTTGGTGTATTATTATGGGTATGAAACATGATAAAACATATGAATAAATCTATCAATAAATATTTTTCGTCAAACTTTGAATTACTCATAATGACAGGAATACTTATTTTCAAACTGTCGCAGTGTTATAAAAAGGTAAGGGGCAGTGAATGTGCTTGTGCAACTTAAGGATTTGATTCATTTTTATTGAGAAACAAAATGTATTCCACTGTGCTGGGGTTCAGACAATTTCCCCTTTTGGAAACATCTTCTCCTGCTTTGGAGAACACTCTTTCAGATGGCACAGATGAGGCAGCAGTGCACAATACAGTCACAGCAAGTTGATACAACATCCACGTCTACATCACTCCCAAACCAATAAATCGCCAACACTAACCCACAAAGTGCGAGTGGATCCACAATACCCGAAGCACTTCTTGAACAAACGAGGCTTCGAACGTCATCAGTCACGTGATTCGCCCTAAACGATACAAGCATCGATACGCGCTTCACCAAAAACTTCCGGGATTACTCGACACACGCTCCGAAGCCTCGGCACATTTCGACCCATCACTACTCATGACGTCAGCGATCAACAGAAGGATTCATACACAGACTATAGTGGAGTTAGCCGTTAGCTGTAGCATCCAGACCACGTGTTGATCAAATATCTTAAGCCATCGCTCGGGATGTACATTAAGAAAAACTATATGAAAAAAAGTATCATCTGCACTGATGAACTGTTGTTATTGGCCACATGGACAGAATGAGAGACCAATAGATCTGGACTCATAGATATACATAAAAGCCGCCTTTGCCTCTGTTGTACGTTGGTACGATGCATCGCAGCGGCCGCCATTTTGGAATGGGGAAGCCGTGCCTTCTGACTGCATTAGGCTCGTTCGACCTGTCGCCGTCTTGCTAAGACCTGCGCAATTATGACGCTCGTCTTGCTGAGCGCACTGCATTATGGTTAGCCTTTTTGTCCAACTTGCTGCGGCTCGGCTGCTTGAGACTTTGAAGTCCCGCGGTATCAAGACGGACACAGACACTGGAGCAAGTCGCTGCAGTTGCTCCCATAGACATTATAAAGGATAGACGCCGCATTGGTAGCCTGGTCCAACCAGACCACCGCACTTCATTTCATTTGTACAGAAGGTCTGGAAGTGCTGTAATTGGCAAACGTTAACTCACTTGGAGGCGGGTGTCTGTCGAAGTTTAAAACTATTGGATCTGCCCAGTGCCACTCTGGATTAGCCAACCAATCGCATCACGTTTGGTCATCACGTGTGTCATGAGCCGGCTTTTGATGGTGCCTTCCAGTTGGACAGGGAACTCGGAAATTTCTGACTTCACTACATATTGTAGTCTATGGATCTACCGGTACCTGGCAACAGTAACTTGTTAGAGCCTAACGTTTAGTTATTTGGACGAGAAAGGTTGTAGGCGTCCATACTTTCGCGAGCAGATGCACTGGAACACAGACAGGTCGGAACTCGGAACTACCAAGTCGGAAATCTCCTTCTTCCGAGTATAAAGCAACGCAGCATTCAACTGAAACTGGAGCGTTCTCAGCCACTCGCTCTATTCGCTGATTGGCCGATCGTAGATTCTCCGGAGAATCTGGGAAATGCGCTGTACACCCAGACTGACTACTGAAGGGAAAATGAAATTTGGCCGGAAGTAGGCGGGCGGGCGGAGCCAGGCTACCGCATTGGGCGTTGAGCGCGAGAAATGCGGGCGCCATCTTGGACCGGTCACACGTTCCACTCAGTGTAGTCTGTTTGGCAGGTGGAATGAACTGTCAGCGCATGTAATTAATCATATCTCATTAAATACCAAACTGATTTTCACGCGGTTTTCTTTGCTGCAAAGATCATACATGTAGCTAAGATATAGGGCACAAGTTTCGACGTGTTTTAATATTCATAGTGGGCTTAACAGTCATAGAAGATTCTGATATGATATAATAACCAGACGTCCGAGTCACACACTTCGTCCGGGAGGAGATTGAAACGGAGGATGTGTTTCTGCTTGGGGAACATATTGAGGAGACAGTTTGGTATCGACAACCACCATTCTGACTTGTTGTCATTGGTTGTGTCTGTCTCACAGATTAAGGCTGCACCACATTGCCAAACTCGCCTCGCTTGAATTTCTCTTCGGAGTAAAATGCGATTGTAAGGATGATTAACTTTATTTTATGCATTTGAGTATTATTGTTTGCTGTTGTTGTTTGATTTTCCCCTAATTTAATACTTTTGATTGCTGTGGTTTTGTATTGAATGTGTTTTTAAATGTACCGCGCTGCAAGGCACGCATTGATTTCCTGTCTGTGTCTGAGGAACCAACTCGAGACTAGACTGAACTTGGTATTCCCCCCCTAGTATAGAACATTGGACAACCAAGAAGACTTTGCTTTTAAAAAATCCCGTCCTCTTTTAAGAGGCAATTGCCTAACAAGCTTGTGTTTTAAATTAGAGAAATAAAACATATTTTTACATGAACACTCATGTTGTCCTTCTCTTTTAATGAGATATTATATACACTGGTTTTTATTTATAGGCTATTTAATGCCTTCATGGGAAACATCCACCCTTCATATGTACCATGCTCGACTACTCCTCCTAAATTGCCCCGAGCTAACTCCAGTTTAGGAATAACTGCCTTTTCATGTAGTGCCCCTAATTCATGGAATGCTCTGCAGAGCAACTTAAAAATGACTGCTCTTCCTACTCTTGGTTTATTAAGTACGGGTCGGACCCGTAATTATTACTCTCCACCATACTTTATCTTCTTCTTCTTCTTCTTCTTCTTCTTCTGACTTCTTATTCTGCCTCAAATTTCTAGCCGCTTCTCCTCCCACACCGTTGCACGTAGGAACGCAAAAATTTCACACAACGTGCGTCCCCACCCCACGGGGTGTGCTATTATACAGTTTTTTGAATTTCCGCTAGGGGGCGCTGTTATGAAGTCCCGACTGAAAGAACTTTGAGAGGCCACGCCCCGCACACCATAACTCCGATTGACTTGAAATTTCTCACACAGGTGTATGTTAGGGTGCTCTACAAAAAAGCCTCTGGGACCATAAAAATTCTTCTGGGAATATTTCCCGCTAATTAGCATAAAGTGAAAAACAGTGTGTTATCCACAACTTTCTGCAATTTGACTGTATCAACACCAAATTTCTCGTGAAGCCCCGGGGGACTACAATAAACATAACCGTAAAAGATTAGTAGGACAACTTGAAAAACATGGCCGCCCTTGACCAAAACGTTTACGCAGGGGAGGGGCTTAATAACACGTTGGCCATAACTCCTTAACCGTAGGTCCTATCATCATCAAACTTGCTGAGTATGTGCAGAAGTCATGTGGTAGCATGTCCATCGAAGCTTATCGAGATAAACCCATAGGGGGCGCCACAAATGGGCGTGGCTTAATAACACGTTGGCCCTAACTCCTTAACCATAGGTCCTATCATCATGAAACTTGCTGGGTATGTGCAGAAGTCATGTGGTTGCATGTCCATCGAAGCTTATCGAGATCAACCCATAGGGGGCGCCACACATGGGCGGGGCTTAATAACACGTTGGCCCTAACTCCTTCACCGTAGGTCCTATCATCATGAAACTTGCTGGGTATGTGCAGAAGTCATGTGGTTGCATGTCCATCGAAGCATATCGAGATCAACCCAAAGGGGGCGCCACAAATGGGCGGGGCTTAATAACACGTTGGCCCTAACTCCTTAACCGTAGGTCCTATCATCATGAAACTTTCTGGGTATGTGCAGAAGTCATGTGGTTGCATGTCCTTCGAAGCTTATCGCGATCAACCCAAAGGGGGCGCCACAAATGGGCGGGGCTTAATAACACGTTGGCCCTAACTCCTTAACCGTAGGTCCTATCATCATGAAACTTTCTGGGTATGTGCAGAAGTCATGTGGTTGCATGTCCTTCGAAGCTTATCGCGATCAACCCATAGGGGGCGCCACAAAAGTCACCCGACTCCGATTGACTTGAAATTGATTACACATGTACAGCTCATGGTGCTCTACAATTTAGCCTCAAGGAATTTTTTTCTAATTTCCGCTAGGGGGCGCTGTTATTATTCCCCGACTGAAGAAAGTTTGAGAGGCCGCGCCCCGCACACCGTAAGTCCGATTGACTTGACATTTCTCACACTGGTGTATTTTAGGGTGCTCTACAAAAAAGCCTCTCGGACCATAAGAGTCAACCTGGAAATACTTTCGGCTAATTGGCATAAACTGAAAAACAGGGTTTTATCCACAACTTTTTCAAGTGTTACTCTATCGACACCAAATGTCTCACGAAGCCCCGGGGGACTATGACGCACGTCTCCAAAACATATTAGTAGGATAGCTTAAAAAACAGGGCCGCCATTGACTAAAACGTTTACGCAGGGGCGGGGCTTAATAACACGTTGGCCATAACTCATCGACCGTAGGTCCTATCATCACGAAACTTGCAGGATACGTGCAAAAGACATGCGGTAGCGTGTCCCTCTAAGCTTGTCGAGGTCAACCCGTTGGGGGCGCCGCAAATGCGAAAAACGTCATTCGCCGATGCGAAGTTTGCCAGGCCACGCCCCTTTCCCCCTGACTCCGATCGACTCGTCATTTGTCAGCCGTGCACGGCTCGTGTCGCTCTACGATAAAGCCTCCGGACCGCGGGGGTCGGCCGTGATTTTTTTCTTCGCCGATTTGCACGGGCGACCCGTACTTTCAAAATCTCCGCGGGATTTTCTAGTTTGAATCTATGATTTCTGAATTTTACACCTGACTGTAACTGTTTTAGCTGAATTCATTGTTCATTTAGTATTTAAGTACGGGTCCCCAGTGTCAACAGGGGACCCGTAATTATTACTATGCACCATACTTTATCTTCTTCTTACTTTTTATTCTGCCTCAAAATTCTAGCCACTTCTCCTCCCACACCGTTGCATGTAGAAACACAAAAATTTCACACAACGTGCGTCCCCACCCCGCGGGGTGTGCTATTATACAGTTTTTTGAATTTCCGCTAGGGGGCGCTGTTATGAAGTCCCGACTGAAAAAACTTTGAGAGGCCACGCCCCGCACACCGTAACTCCGATTGACTTGAAATTTCTCACACAGGTGTATGTTAGGGTGCTCTACAAAAAAGCCTCTTGGACCATAAAAAGTGTTCTGGGAATATTTCCGGCTAATTAGCATAACGTGAAAAACAGCGTGTTATCCACAACTTTCTGAAATGTGACTGTATCAACACCAAATTTCTCGTGAAGCCCCGGGGACTACAATAAACATACCCGTAAAAGATTAGTAGGACAACTTGAAAAACATGGCCGCCATTGATAATAATAACACGTTGGCCATAACTCCCTAACCGTAGGTTCTATCATCATCAAACTTGCTGGGTATGTGCAGAAGTCATGTGGTAGCATGTCCCTTTGAAGCTTATCGCGATTAACCCATAGGGGGCGCCACAAATGGGCGGGGCATAATAACACGTTGGCCCTAACTCCTTAACCATAGGTCCTATCATCATGAAACGTGCTGAGTATGTGCAGAAGTCATGTGGTAGCATATCCATTGAAGCTTATCGAGATTAACCCAAAGGGGGCGCCACAAATGGGCGGGGCTTAATAACACGTTGGCCATAACTCCTTAACCATAGGTCCTATCATCATCAAACTTGCTGGGTATGTGCAGAAGTCATGTGGTAGCATGTCCTTCGACGCTTATCGAGATTAACCCATAGGAGGCGCCACAAATGGGCGGGGCTTAATAACACGTTGGCCATAACTCCTTAACCATAGGTCCTATCATCATGAAACTTGCTGGGTAGGTGCAGAAGTCATGTGGTTGCATGTCCCTTTGAAGCTTATCGCGATTAACCCATAGGGGGCGCCACAGGGGTGGGGCCTATCCACAAATTGGCCATAACTCCTTAACCGTAGGTCCTATCATCATCAAACTTGCTGGGCATGTGCAGAAATCATGTGGTAGCATGTCCCTCGAAGCTTATCGCAATTAACCCATAGGGGGCGCCACAGGGGCGGGGCCTATCCACAAATTGGCCATAACTCCTTAACCGTAGGTCCTATCATCATCAAACTTGCTGGGTATGTGAAGAAGTCATGTGGTAGCATGTCCCTCGAAGCTTATCGCGATTAACCCATAGGGGGCGCCACAGGGGCGGGGCCTATCCACAAATTGGCCATAACTCCTTAACCATAGGTCCTATCATCATCAAACTGTGGTAGCATGTCCCTCGAAGCTTATCGCGATTAACCCATAGGGGGCGCCACAGGGGCAGGGCCTATCCACAAATTGGCCATAACTCCTTAACCATAGGTCCTATCATCATCAAACTTGCTGGGTATGTGCAGTAGTCATGTGGTAGCATGTCCCTTTACCACATTAGGCCCCTCCCCTTTACCACATTAGGCTCCTCCCCTTTATCACATTAAGCTCCTCCCCTTCACCACATTAGGCTCCTCCCCTTCACCACATTAAGCTCCTCCCCTTTACCAAATTAGGCTCCTCCCCTTTACCAAATTAGGCTCCTCCCCTTTACCACATTAAGCCCCTCCCCTTTACCACATTAGGCTCCTCCCATTTACCACATTAAGCCCCTCCCCTTTACCACATTAGGCTCCTCCCATTTACCACATTAAGCTCCTCCCCTTTACCACATTAAGCTCCTCCCCTTTGCCACATCAGGCTCATCCCCTTTACCAAATTAAGCTCCTCCCCTTTACCACATTAAGCTCCTCCCCTTTGCCACATTAGGCTCCTCCCCTTTACTACATTAGGCTCCTCCCCTTTATCGAATTAAGCTCCTCCCCTTTACCACATTAGGCTCCTCCCCTTTACCACATTAGGCTCCTCCCCTTTACCAAATTAAGCTCCTCCCCTTTACCACATTAGGCTCCTCCCCTCTACCACATTAGGCTCCTCCCCTTTACCACATTAAGCTTCCCCCCTTTACCACATTAGGCTCCTCCCCTTTACCAAATTAAGCTCCTCCCCTTTACCACATTAGGCTCCTCCCCTCTACCACATTAAGCTCCTCCCCTCTACCACATTAGGCTCCTCCTCTTTATAAAATTAAGCTCCTCCCCTTTACCAAATTAGGCTCCTCCCCTTTACCAAATTAGACTCCTCCCCTTTACCACATTAGACTCCTCCCCTTTACTAAATTAAGCTCCTCCCCTCTACCACATTAGGCTCCTCCCCTTTACCACATTAAGCTCCTCCCCTTTACCAAATTAGGCTCCTCCCCTTTACCAAATTAGGCTCCTCCCCTTTACCGTATTAGGCTCCCCCCTTTACTACATTAAGCTCCTCCCCTTTACCAAATTAGGCTCCTCCCCTTTACCAAATTAAGCTCCTCCCCTTTACCACATTAGGCTCCTCCCCTTTACCACATTAGGCTCCTCCCCTCTACTAAATTAAGCTCCTCCCCTCTACCACATTAGGCTCCTCCCCTTTACCGTATTAGGCTCCCCCCTTTACCACATTAAGCTCCTCCCCTTTACCACATTAGGCTCCTCCCCTTTTACCACATTAGGCTCCTCCCCTTTACCAAATTAAGCTCCTCCCCTTTACCACATTAGGCTCCTCCCCATTACCACATTAGGCTCCTCCTCTTTATAAAATTAAGCTCCTCCCCTTTACCACATTAGGCTCCTCCTCTTTACCACATTAGGCTCCTCCCCTTTACCACATTAAGCTCCTCCCCTTTACCACATTAGGCTCCTCCCCTTTACCACATTAGGCTCCTCCCCTCTACCTTTATAGCCTCTCAGACCATAGGGGTCAGCCATGATTTTTTTTTTGACGCCATTGCCCAAAACGTTTACGCAGGGGCGGGGCTTATTAACAAGTTGGCCTGGGTATGTGCAGAAGTCATGTGGTAGCATGTCCCTCAAAGCTTATCGAGATTAACCCATAGGGGGCGCCACAGATGCTGTTATTAAGCCCCGACTGAAGAAAGCTTGAGAGGCCACGCCCCGCACACCGTAAGTCCGATTGACTTGAAATTTCTCCCACAGGTGTATTTTAGGGTGCTCTACAAAAAATCTTGGATCATTAAAGTCAACCTGGAAATATTTTCGCTAATTTGCATAAACTGAAAAACAGGGTTTTATCCACAACTTTGTCAAGTTTTACTTTATCAACACCAAATGTCTCACGAAGCCCCGGGGGACTATGACGCACGTCTCCGAAAAATATTAGTAGGATAGCTTGGAAAACATGGCCGCCATTGACTAAAACGTTTATGCAGGGGCAGGGCTTAATAACAAATTGGCCATAACTAATTGATCATAGGTCCTATCATCATGCAACTTGCAGGATATGTGCAGAAGACATGTGGTAGCATGGCCCTCTAAGCTTGTCGAGATTAACCCATAGGGGCCCCCACAAATGCGAAAACCATCATTCAAAAATGCAATGTTTGACAGGCCACGCCCCTCGCCCCCCCTTCTTTCTTCCCTAACGTACATGACCTGATATACAGTGAAGTCACATTCACTCTGTGGATTTCCAACCTATCATCACCAAATTGTATACACAGCATCAGGGGACGGCCACAACTCGGGACTGGAGTTCGGAAAGCCAGCGGCGGTGGTTCGTAGAAGCGTTCTGGCCCGGCCGACGGGCTGGGGCGCGGCCGAAGCGGGGATTGGCGGCCTGCGCAGGGCTGCCCGTACTTTCAAAATCTCCGTGGGATTTTCTAGTACTTCTTCTTACTTCTTACTTTTTATTCTTCCTCACATTTCTAGCTGCTTCTCCTCCCACACCGTTGCACGTAGCAACGCAAAAATTTCACACAACGTGCGTCCCCACCCCACGGGGTGTGCTATTATACAGTTTTTTGAATTTCCGCTAGGGGGCGCTGTTATGAAGTCCCGACTGAAAGAACTTTGAGGGGCCACGCCCCGCACACCGTAACTCCGATTGACATGACATTTCTCACACAGGTGTATGTTAGGGTGCTTTACAAAAAAGCCTCTGGGACCATAAAAATTCTTCTGGGAATATTTCCCGCTAATTAGCATAAACTGAAAAACAGCGTGTTATCCACAACTTTCTGAAATGTGACTGTATCAACACCAAATTTCTCGTGAAGCCCCGGGGGACTACGATAAACATACCCGTAAAAGATTAGTAGGACAACTTGAAAAACATGGCCGCCATTGACCAAATAGTTTACGCAGGGGCGGGGCTTAATAACACGTTGGCCATAACTCCTCGTGTCGCCCTACGATAAAGCCTCTCGGACTGCGGGGGTCGGCTGTGATTTTTTCTCTTCGCCGATTTGCACGGGCGGCCCGTACTTTCAAAATCTCCGCGGGATTTTCTAGTTTATTTTTGCTCTTGTTTTGTATTTTGTATAGGCCTACTTTATTTAAATTAATATATTTTATCCTATTTTATTTCTGTTCTCTGTTTATGTTATCCCTGTGATTGTCTTTATTGTGTATGCTCGTCACTGTAAATGAATAAATATATTTATATATAGCCTAATCATATATTGTTAACTTATTAAAATAGCTGACTTTACTGCCCCTATCTGTTTCTGCTTCTCTATCATATTTAGTCTAAAGTGTGTGATTTGCAAAATACCTATCAAAGCCTACATCACATAAAGGTGACCAGACGTCCCCATTGTTGGTTGCCTGTCCCTGGCTAAACAGAAACAACTACCTGTTCCCGTTTTGTTGATACCTCATTAGGTTTTTCAATCAGATTGCTAGTCAAACTGGAAATGTCTCCGTTTTCCCCCTTTTCTGGGGATGTTCCTCGTTGTGATCTGGGACGTCTGGTTACTTATATCATATCAGAATCTTCTATGACTGTTAATATTAAAACACGTCGAAACATGTGCCCTGTATCTTAGCTACATGTATGATCTTTGCAGCAAAGAAAACCACGTGAAAATCAGTTTGGTATTTAATGAGATATGATTAATTACATGCGCTGACAGTTCATTGCACCTGCCAAACAGACTACACTGAGTGGAACGTGTGACCGGTCCAAGATGGCGCCCGCATTTCTCGTCAGCGCCAATAGGCAGTAGCGGCCAACGCAGCGTCTATCCTTTTATAATGTCTATGGTTGCTCCCCACGGGCTGCGGGAGCGAAATGTCTGATGGGGAACGTCTTGCTGACAGGCGGAGCTGAGCGCTAATTGGGAGTTTAAACCCCGTGCCTTTGATGCGTTTCCCCAATTGGTTAGGCAAAAGTCTGACATCACCGCTCAAAATTAAATTACGATCCATTCTTTTTGATTTTAATTTATGTTTAATCATTAGGCCGCCACAGTATGCATTTAAGCAGAAATGTACTTAATCAGAGTTAAACCTCCACTGGTCTGAACCCTTGACATAGAAATAATTTGGATGTGTAACTCTCCTCTATAGATTTATTTAAAAGTGAACACAAACTTTAGTCACATAAGATCTTGGTGAAGTGATATCTTTATAGCCTGGTCCAACCAGACCATCGTACTTCATTTCATTTGTACATAAGGTCTGGAAGTGCTGTAATTGGCAAACGTTAACTCACTTGGAGGCGGGTGTCTATCGAAGTTTAAAACTATTGGATCTGCCCAGTGCCACTCTGGATTAACCAACCAATCGCATCACGTTTGGTCATCACGTGTGTCATGAGCCGGCTTTTGATGGTGCCTTCCAGTCGGACAGGGAACTCGGAAATTTCCAACTTCACTACATATTGTAGTCTATCTATGGATCTACCGGTACCTGGCAGCAGTAACTTCTTAGAGCCTAACGTTTAGTTATTTGGACGAGAAAGGTTTTAGGCGTCCATACTTTCGCGAGCAGATGCACTGGAACACAGACGGGTCGGAACTCGGAACTACCAAGTCGGAAATCTCCTTCTTCCGAGTATAAAGGAACGCAGCATTCAACTGAAACTGGAGCGTTCTCAGCCACTCGCTTTGTTTGCTGATTGGTCGATCGTAGATTCTCCGGAGAATCTGGGAAATGCTCTGTACACCCAGACTGACTACTGAAGGGAAAATGAAATTTGGCCGGAAGTAGGCGGGCGGGCGGGCGGGCGGAGCCAGGCTAATATCTTTATACCATTAAGATTAAATCATAGGCTTATTTCCAGTGATCTAAATGGTCTGGGAATTGTATTTTACATGCAGAGTCGCAAAGCCAGACCAAAACTACATCAAGTAGTTTGTTTGTTGTTACACATCATAATAAAGTTCATCATATCCATCTCTACAATAATAATAAGGGATATTTTCTTAGACCTTCTTTAACTTTATTTAGGCCGATCATATTCGTTATGTGAAGGGAGAAATACTAAACCTCCTTTATTTGGATTTGTAAATTATTCTTTATCACTTAAAAGTAGGTTTTCTAGTAGCCTAAAGTAACAAGAAAGATAAAGATGTGTGGGGAATGGGGATATTATATCTCGTTTCTTGTTTTGAAAATGCCCCTCGCTTTTAAAGTGTTTACTCGTCTTTGTGTTGTGTTCTGCTTCTAATCGGTTGTAGCATGTGTAGCTCTTCTACGAATATGTTTCTAATGGGCCTTCAAAATAAAACTAGAAAACAAACTGCATCCGCAACAAGGACGCTACTTCCGACGGTCGAGCCGACTCGGAGCTGTCCGGCTTCAGTCAGGCTTTTTCGTCACTCCCCCGACTGCACTCGGCTACTCTGGTCTACTTTCCAGACGAGCCACAACGGAGGTCGAACGAGCCTATTGAGTCAATGGGGACACGTCTGTAAAGCCGGGAACACGCCGCACTGGCCGCGAGGCGAGATTACATACAAAGTCAGTGTACTACTGTACAACTCACTTGCCCCTGTTAAAACCCGGCCTGTCTCATTCCCCCACTCTGCCCCCTGGTTCTCCCCCCATCTGCGCCAGCAGAAGGCCAAAGGTCGTCAGCTGGAGCGTCTTTTCAATAGCACTGGACTCACTATTCATAAACAAATGCACTCTGCTCACATCCTCCATTATAAAGACGCCATTTCATCTGCCAAATCCCAATACTTTGCAGACATTATCAGTTCTGGTGCTGGGAATACCAGGGCCCTGTTCTCAGTGGTCAACAATTCTCTCCGCCCCCCTGATTTCCTTCCACCACACTTCTACTCCACTGACCACTGTAACTCCATAATGGCATTTTTTGACTCTAAAATATCCACCATCCACCAGCAACTGACCCCTCACACGTCTAGTCACCTATCAAACACCGTATTGAATATAAGATCCTCCTAAATACATTCAATGCCATACATAACCTCGCCCCCCCATATCTGTCTGACCTCATCCAAATCAATACTCCCACCCGGTCACTTAGATCCGCCTCCTCCATCAACCTACACGTCCCCCCAGCTCGTCTGTCCACCATGGGGGCTCGAGCTTTCAGCCGCTCCGCCCCACGCCTCTGGAACAGCCTTCCCCCGGACATTAGAAATATGGACTCACCTCTCACCTTCAAATCCCACCTTTAAAACACATTTATTTAGGCAGGCATACTCACCCATGGACTGAAAATCTGCTGCAAGCTCTGTGCTTTTTAAACTTGTTTTAATTGTGATTTGCCTTGTTTTTATGCTTGTTAGGCGACCTTGAGTGCCCTGAAAGGCGCCATATAAAATAAATGCATTATTTATTATTATTAAGCGGCGAGCCTCTTACGATCACGCGGCCAACCGCCGCCTTCGATGTGGCGGCCGGCGGCTGCGGTGAAAATGGCCCAATATGACCCAAATGATCAAGTGGCGAGCCTCCTGCATTCATGTGGCCAACCGCCGCAGGCGGCCAGTGCGGTGTGTTCCCGGCTTAAGGATCTAAATCTTCATTACTAGCTGCATTTTCAACCGATTTTCAATCTATTTGGCTTGTTATAAATGTCAGACTTATACAGTATCTCACAAAAGTGAGTACACCCCTAACATTTCTTCAAATATTTCATTATATCTTTCCATGCGACAACACTGAATAAATGACACTTTGATACAATGTCAAGTAGTCAGTGTACAGCTTGTATAACAGTGTAAATTTACTGTCCCCTCAAAATAACTCGACACACAGCCATTAATGTCTAAACTGCTGGCAACAAAAGTGAGTACACCCCTAAGAAAAAATGTCCAAATTGGGCCCAAAGTGTCAATATTTTGTTTTGCCATCATTATTTTCTAGCACTGCCTTAACCCTCTTGGGCATGTAGTTCACTAGAGCTTCACAGGTTGCAACTGGAACCCTCTTCTACCCATTCATGACGACATCAAGGAGCTGGTGGATATTAGAGTCCTTGCGCTCCTCCATCTCCCGTTTTAGGATGCCCCAAAGATGCTCAATAGGGTTTAAGACTGGAGACATGCTTGGCCCCAGTCCATAACCTTTACCCTCAGCTTCTTTAACAAGCCAGTGGTCGTTCGGAGGGGTGTTTGGGGTCGTTATCATGTTGCAGTACTGCCCTGCGGCCCAGTTTATGAAGGGAGGGGATCATGCTCTGCTTCAGTATGTCACAGTACATGTTAGAATTCAATGAACTGTAGATCCCCAGTGCTGGCAGCACTCATGCAGCCCCAGACCATGACACTCCAACCACCATGCTTGACTCTAGGCAAGACACACTTGTCTTTGTACTCCTCACCTGGTTGCCGCTCCACACTCTTAACACCATCTGAACCAAATAAATGTATTTTGGTCTCATCAGACCACAGGACATGGTTGCAGTAATCCATGTCCGTAGTCTGTTTGTCTTCAGCAAACCTTTTGTGGGGTTTCTTGTGCATCATCTTTAGAATAGGCTTCCTTCTGGGATGACAGCCATGCAGACCAGTATGATGCAGAGTGTGGCGTATGGTCTGAGCACTGACAGGTTGACCCCCCACCCCTTCAAGCCCTTCAGCAATGCTGGCAGCACTCATACGTCTATTTTCCAAAGCCAACCTCTGTGTACGACGCTGACCATGTGCACTCAACCTTCGTAAATTGGGCCGCAGGGTGGTATTGCAACATGATAACGACCCCAAACACACCTCCAAGACGACCAGTGGCTTGCTAAAAAAGCTGAGGGTAAAGGTTATGGCCTGCCCAAGCATGTCTCCAGACCTAAACCCTATTGAGCATCTTTGGGGCATCCTCAAATGGAAGGTGGAGGAACGCAAGGTCTTTAATATCCACCAGCTCTGTGATGCTGTCATAAATGGGTGGAAGAGGGTTCCAGTTGCAACCTGTCAAGCTCTAGTGAACTACATGCCCAAGAGGGTTAAGGCAGTGCTGGAAAATAATGGTGGCCACACAAAATATTTACACTTTGGGCCCAATTTGTAAATTTTTTCTTAGGGGTGTACTCACTTTTGTTGCCAGCAGTTTAGACATTAATGGCTGTGTGTCGAGTTATTTTGAGGGGACAGTAAATTTACACTGTTATACAAGCTGTACACTGACTACTTTACATTGTATTAAAGTGTCATTTATTCAGTGTTGTCGCATGGAAAGATATAAAGAAAAATGTGAAGAAATGTTAGGGGTGTACTCACTTTTGTGAGATACTGTATGTATGATACAGGTTGATACAGAATGCTTGGGTTAGGGCAGTGACGTGCAGTCAGGGTAGGCAGGCGCCGCGTGCAAAAAAAATTAAATTAATGTTTTATTTAATAAACTTCTATTTGTATTATTACTGTTAATTATTTCGATCTTTACATGTAATCCGCGATTACTTTAAAAAAGTTTAGACGTTTTGATGAGAAAGGTGGCAGTTAGTAAGTTACGCCAAAATAAGGTGAGCCTTTGCCTCCTATTCATTGTGGACGGCAAGCAAAAAAATAGTACATGCGCACTTCGATCTGTATTCTTTAACATGTACGCAAATAAGCATAATTATTTATGCTTATTTTGACGTAAATGTGGTATGCTAGAAGCCTTTATGTTACATATCATTCATAGACCAATTAAAATTGAGATATTACTGGACATTTACGCAGCTTAAGCCAGTGGTTCTCAATTATTTTCTGTCATGCCCCCCCCTAGGGGACAGAAATGTTTTCGCGGCCCCCCTAAATTGAAATACTATTGAGAACCTGCTAATATTTATTTATTTATCTGTACAAAACCACTGTATGAGTTTCTGGCAGGAACATTCTGCATACAATCACCTTATTATCAAATTAGATAACAAAAATTAGCTGAGATAACTTCTGCAGCAAAAAAATTCAAAGTTCAGTTTATTAGCTCAATTTGTAACATTTAAACAAGACTGCTCAGTCTGTGTGAATCTCAGGACAGAGAAACAAGAGCAAATGATTCACTGAGGTTTGCATTTCATTCAAAACATTTTAAAACTGTAAACATAGTTAAGGTGGTGTTTTTTTATTATTATATGCCAATAGGCCTTCTGTGATGCGATAACCAATAATTCATTAATGTTATTATTAGTCTACTTGTTTGATTTCTTTTTAAATAGCCTACAGAGACACTTGGAGACACATGTGGACATATGTAGCCTTTCGCGCGGATATGACCATACACAAGCACCGGTAGACCGATACTGAGTTGAAGGAGTTTTTTTTTTTACCCAAAGACAGTTGAAGGTAGGCCTAGAACACTTTTAATGCAGTCCATGATGCGGACCACTGTGATAAGATATGACACTGAAGTGATAAGATTCTTAAATGACACGACTCTGCTTGACATTTAACATTACGTCATAAAACCTACTGGACGATAAGGGTATCGATAAGCTCAAACGTTATTGATTTTCGGGTTTTGAATAAAGCGGAAACGGGTCCTTAATAGAACCGGGTTTCAATCCCCATCCCTACTGATAACGGGGCTGAACCATCAAAGAAAAAAAAATGCAATGAAGATAAGCTAAAAGGGAGAGTGATAGACGGGCGGGAGGAGGGTGTTGCCAAGCAACGTGTTCACAATTTCACGGGAGTGAACTAGACTCAAGTGTTTACTCCTAAATGAATGAGTGGTACTAAAACAAAGTTTACTTTGCTTCACCATCATCAGATGACCATTATTCATCTGAAAAAGGCATTATTTACAACAACATAAACACATTACCTCATCGTGATCCATACTAACTGCCGTCTCTCGTTCATTCGCTTTCTGTGAGGACACGGAATCTTTCAGCTCCGTGAGAGTAGTTAGGTGACACTGCTGCATCAACTCATTGCAGATTCAGATTCAGATTCATTTTTATTGTCATATGCACCGTTACAGCACAATGAAATTTGTCTTTTCAGTACACACCTCTCCAAGAAACATACAAGACAGTGACAATAACATGGGTGGACAGGAGATAGTGTAAACTGCAGGGTCGCAGCGGAGCCGCGCCCCTCTTTCATAGGAGGAAAAGGAGAACAACAGGGGAAGATAGGTCAAAAAATGCAAATCTCGAACTACGTTCCTTATGGGAGCGCAGTGCGTGATCAGTGAAAAAACCACCTTAGCACAAATAAGCAACATATAAACACCACAGACAATAAGACTCGTAGACATTGCACATTAAAGGAACGGGTTAGGGCTTTATGGGAAGGTAGGTGTCACAGCCCAGGCACCAGGGGGCGTGCGCAGCCAGGCGCCCCGCCCGCAGCTTCCGGTCCGCAACGAGGGAGGGAGAGGGGGACGGATTCAAGAGGGCTTGATTAGTCAGGGTTACTGTGTGCTATGTGTTTACGTGTGTGTGTGTGTGTGTGTGTTCCGTCAAGCTATCTCTGTCCAGACGTAGTGGGAGTCTACAGGCGCCAGGTGTTATGAGACAGACGTGGAGACGGCCTCGGGGCCCGGTCACAGATAGAGTTCACAGGAGAAGTAGGTGATGGGAGGGTGGGGGTAGAGCGTCTCTCCACGTAAACATCCCGGGGAGAGAAGAGATAACACCGCGCCAAGGACGGTGTGGGGAGCCAATTGAGAGATTGTGATTTTGTTTTGGTTGAGACTAGGCGCTGGAATGAAGCCTGTCTTACAGTCACTGGTTTCCATCTAATAATCCGAAATCCAGTGGCCTTTTCCAAGTGCCTACGGCCGGTTAATGGCAGCCATGATCGAATCCACTTTCTGAATAAGTCCAGGAATCACTTCCAGCTTGCGATTCACCTCGCTTATCACTTGAGTCTGTGCATTAACGGCCCGGCACAAACCCTCAAAGACGGGCAGCTTCTCAATGGCCTGATGTGCTGCCAACGCCTTGTTACCGTTGCGGTAAATCAGGAATCCGCCAACTCCAAACAGCAGGAAACCTGATACCATGAGCCCAAAGATGTAGATGTCTTCGGCGTCCTCAATGGAGAGTATTGCTAGACACATCTGGTTCCAGCCACTCCACCCGTCCCAGGTGTATCCAACAGTAAAGGTTCCATCCGGACAGGAGGCTTCTCCTTTGCCCCCTTTTCTCGTCGAGAAAATTTGGTCCATTGCAGAAAGACCCCAGCTGATCAGATCCATAATTTAGGTTTTTCGGAGGAATATGCAGAGAGACACTCGGAGGTTAGACAGAGACAGCACAGGACAGGAGAGAGCAGAGCAGGAAAGATAAGGGTTTCGGGAGGGAACAGAGTATGCGACTGCCCTCGTTGAAGTGCAGAGAAGGAATGCAATCAGGTGTGTGTGGCACTGACTGGCATTAGTTAATGCAGAGTCACTAACCACTCTCACGGAGCCGAAAAGAGTCCGGTGCCCTCACACTTTCAACACACGGACATGCACTATATTGTTTCCTGATCATTTGACTCTCGCACGCCCAGCACGCGCTAGAAAACAGCTTTACGACAGCTGGCGTCGTAAAAATACCACCGCTTTTGTCCAAAGGGGCCGCCAACGGACAAAGTTACTCGTAGTAGTTTTAAGCATGGATAGTAGTGACTGAGTGTGCAGTGAAGAGAGAAAGATATGCAGACAGACAGAGGGAAAAAGAGATAACTTTATTTTATAATTTAGTTATTTTTACTTAGTGATCATCAAGCTTTAGTCTGACTCCCGCTCCAATACGGAGATGAAAACAAAACTGAAACTGAACTCTCCTGACCTGGCTGGGCTGACTTAAGGTGGAGCAGCCAAATATTTTCTCCCTTTTTTGCATATTCACACAATCAGCTGTTCATGATCAGCTGTGATCCATTGCACCACTATCATGTAATAATTTCTTATGGAGAGAAGTATCAAAATGACTTGATACTTCTCTGTTATTGATATGTATCTACAGGTGAAACTTGAAAAATTAGAATATCGTGCAAAAGTTCATTTATTTCAGTAATTCAACTTTAAAGGTGAAAATAATATATTAAACAGACTCATTACATGCAAAGTGAGATATGTGAAGCCTTTATTTGTTATAATTGTGATTATTATGGCTTACAGTTTATAAAAACCCCAAATTCAAAATCTCAGAAAATTAGAATATTACATAAAATCAAGAAAAAAAGTTTTTTTTAAATACAGAAATGTCTGCCCTCTAGAAAGTATAATCATGCATATGTACTAAGTACTTGGTTTGGGCCCCTTTTGCATGAATTCTTGCCTCAATACGGCGTGGCATGGATGCTATCAGCCTGTGGCACTGCTGAGGTGTTATGGAAGCCCAGGTTGCTTTGATAGAGGCCTTCAGCTCGTCTGTATTGTTGGGTCTGGTGTGTCTCATCTGCCTCTTGACAATACTCCATAGTTTCTCTATGGAGTTCAGGTCAAGAGAGTTGTCTGACCAATCCAGCCCAGTAATACCATGGTCAGCTAACCAGTTACTAGTGGTTTCTGGCACTGTGGACAGGTGCCAAGTCTTGCTGGAAAAGGAAATTGTCATCACCATAAAGCTTGTCAACAGACGGAAGCATGAAGTGCTCTAAAATCTTCTGGTAGATGGCTGTGGTGACTTTGGACTTGATAACACAGTGGACCAACACCAGCAGATGACATGATACCTCAAATCATCACTGATGCTAATGAAATGTTGCGTTTCGTTTGGAAATCAATGTCCCACAGTCTAGAGGAAGAGTGGAGAGGCAAAACATCCAAGTTTCAACAGTCAGTGATGATTTTGATAGCATCCATGCCATGCTGCATTGAGCCAGGAATTCATGCAAAAGGGGCCGTAACCAAGTACTGAGTACATTTGAATGATTATAGTTTATAGAGGGCCGACATTTCTGTATTTAAAATCCCTTTTTTATTGATTTCATGTAATATTAAAATGTTCAGAGATTTTGAATTTAGGGTTCTCATAAGCTGTAAACCATAATCATCAAAATTATAACAAATGAAGGCTTGAAATATCTCACTTTGCATGTAATGAGTCTATATAATATATTTGTTTCAAATATTAAGTTCAAATACAGAAATAAATGAACTTTTGCACGATATTCAAATTTTTGCGAGTTTCACCTGTATAGCTATAGTCAAATGTTAAGACTCGTCAAGCTCTGTGTTCTCTGGTGTCGTCTTTTCATGTTTCCTGTTTTATTTTGGTAAACATTGTCTCTTTCTGTCAAGTGTCCCTTCTGTGTGATTACTGGCCCCACCCTAATGTGTGTGACCTGTGTCTCCAATGTCTTTGAGTATTTAAGTCCTTGTCTTCTTTTTATCCCTACTGCCGACCCTGACTGCACATCTCTGCCTCACTCATACTCTGTCTTTGTATTTCTGTCTGTTTGTCGCTACAGAAACAGAAAGGAACAAAGAAACCTAAACCTCACAGCTGTCAACAGTGTAAGAAAGAGTTCAGATCGAGGTCGGCCTTAACGATTCATCAGAGAATACACACTGGAGAGAAGCCGTACAGCTGTGACCTGTGTGGTGAAACCTTCACTCAATCAGGAACCCTCAAATACCACCAACGTATTCACACTGGAGAGAAGCCGTACAGCTGTGACCAGTGTGGCAAAACATTCACTCAATCAGGAGAACTCAAAAGCCACGAACGTATTCACACCAGAGAGAAGCCGTACAGCTGTGACCAATGTGGTGAAACCTTCACTCGAGCAGGATCCCTCAAAGTCCACCAACGTATTCACACTGGAGAGAAGCCGTACAGCTGTGAGGTCTGTGGCCAGAGATTCACCCTGCAAAGTTCTTACAATGATCACAGAAACATCCACACAAAGGAAAAAATCTACCCATGTCAGTATTGTGGGAAAGTCTTCAGTTTCTCCTCCGGATTGAGGAGTCATGAGAGTATCCACACTGGAGACAAACAGCACCAATGTCAACACTGTGACAAACGGTTCATCTCATCGTCTAACCTCTCAGTGCATGAGCGAATCCACACAGGACACAAACCGTACTGTTGTGACAAATGTATGAAAGGCTTCACCACAAACTCCTACCTGAAGAAGCACAAGTGTGTTTAAACCTGGACCCCATGTTTCTTTAGTGAGTTTGTAAATGAAATGCAGAGGGGGGTTTACACTAGGGGTGTGCACGTGTACACGTGTAACCGTTTAGTAAATCATAACCGTTTAGGAAAAATCAATAAACGAAAACCGTTAAAAAAAAAAAAAAAAAAAAATCTTCAAATTTAAAATTATTTTTTTCAAAGTTTTTAAATATGTTCTGGAGACACACATTTATTGATTTTACATCACTAGTAGGCCTAAACTAATTGGGGATGATAAAAGCTAGTCTGCCGAATCGGTCTGTCCCTCGGCGAGTGTGTGTCTGTGTGAGTGTGTGTATCGGCACACACACACACACACACACACACACACACACACACACACACACACACACACACACACACACACACACACACACACACACACACACGGGGAGTCGCCGTGCCGGTGCTCGACTCACAGCCACGGAAGAGTGATGAAAGATAACCTAAAGATTAAAGTTACTCGGTTGACGTGAACTAAGCTCGTAAGTAGCCCGAACTTTATAACACCTGTTCAACCTGCATGAACTTGGACATGTAGAAAGCGATAGGCTATATTAATCAGGAAATTAATGAAGCGCGATAATGACGGCGCACATGACAGGCGAACACGTGTGTGTGTTTGTGCCATGAACCTATTATAAGAGTTGTGTAAACGAGCGTAGTTCATTTCAACTGTGTGTTTACAGACGAACGTGTGTGTGTGTGTGTGTGTGTGTGTGTGTGTGTGTGTGTGTGTGTGTGTGTGTGTGTGTGTGTGTGTGTGTGTGTGTGTGTGTGTGTGTGTGTGTGTGTGTGTGTGTGTGTGTGTGTGTGTGTGTGTGTGTGTGTGTGTGTGCGTGCGTGCGTGCGTGCGTGCGTGCGTGCGTGCGTGCGTGCGTGCGTGCGTGCGTGCGTGCGTGCGTGCGTGCGTGCGTGCGTGCGTGCGTGCGTGCGTGCGTGCGTGCGTGCGTGCGAAGACGGTTAGACATTTTTGTAAACGTTCACACCCCTAGTTTACACATCATGATCTGACTCTGAGCACACTGCTGAATGTGTTCACACTGTTACACAGTTAGAAGCGATAGCAAAAGACTGAGATGTGAAATCGACTCTCCAGACCCCTCTAACCACTGTACCACGAGCGCCCCAGGATAACCAACTTTTAATGTTTTTATTTGTTTCATTTTGTTCCATTTAATCATCTTTTTGTATTTTATTCATATGTTTTGACATTCGTCTTGGTAATCTGACAATAGGCTCTATCTATAATCTATCTATAACTATTGCTGGTACTACCTGGGACAGAAGGAATCTGCTGGAACATTGAAAATAATGGACTGGCCCCCTCAAAGTCCAGACCTCAACCACATCAAGCAAACTTGGGGCGAGTTGTAAAATAAACTGGACAGATCTATTGTACATTCAAAGGAAAGTCTTTGCTTTGAGTTGTTGAAGTTCTCAGCAAATATATTGACTTTGTGTCAGAGAGATGTGCTGCTGTGATTGCAGCAAAAGGTGGACGTACCAAATATTAAAGATAAAAGTGGATAAAAACAGTAGGACTGACTTCATCTGATATGTGCTCAGAACAACCATCTGTGTTGACTGCTTATAGTGCTCATATGGTTTTGCATTTATATATCAATGCATGGTTTTAATTAGCCTATGGTTTATACCATTCATGTATTTTTTTTTTATAAAATTTGTAATTTTTGAAAACATTTATTATTACAACATGTGACGTTACTTTCAAATCAAATCAAATCAGTTTCATTTGTATAGCCCAATATCACAAATAGACATTTGCCTAAGTGGGCTTTACATTCCATACAGTATGACACCCTCTGCCCTGAGACCCTTTGCAACTTTCAAGTTGTATGCTGTTGAAAGGTAGAGATGGAGTTAGACTTGTCACTTTCTCTGTGCTCAGCTGCAGGTAACAAGCTCCTAACTAAATACAGATATGGGGCGTGTGGCAGCATGTGTGTTAGCGTCCAGAGGAGGAAAGACCAGGAGAATGATGCTTCCAGTGTTAATGCATTAAATGCCATTTTGCCATGAATTACTTGTGTTTCATTTTATTATCTCATATATTATACATGTTCTTATTGTGTCCTCAGTTCCCCTCTTAACTCTGCAACCTCAGAATGGTGAGGTGATGTTAAATGGAGGTTCTTTCTGCTCTTGTTTGAAACTTGTATATTTCTGCTGAGCTTGCTGAATAAATCCAAGTAGATACTTTGATCTACTGAAAGGGCAGAACTCTCCCTCATCCTTTTGACTGTTTCAAAGCACCTGAAAGGGTTTCTCCACCACACACCGCTAACACCTGCTTAGACTCTAATCATTCTCTGATAGATCAATAGAACTAACCTCCATGGGGCTCTGGTAGAGGGCTCCATGGGGCTCTGGTAGGAGGCTCCATGGGGCTCTGGTAGGAGGCTCCATGGGGCTCTGGTAGGGGGCTCTATGGGGCTCTGGTAGGGGGCTCTATGGGGCTATGGTAGGGGGCTCCATGGGGCTCTGGTAGGAGGCTCCATGGGGCTCTGGTAGGGGGCTCCATGGGGCTCTGGTAGGAGGCTCATAGTTCTGCTTTTGAGCTTGTGTGAATGGAGATAGTAGAAGAGGCGTGAAAAACTACATTTGGTGGAAAAATTACACCTCAAATTCTTAAAATATATCTCAAAAGTGAAAATGAGAACTTGTAGTAATATTGTGCATGTTGTGTTATGGTTTAAAAAATAATAATCGGATTTTTGGAAAGTAAATAAAGTCAACTTGGCAAATAATGGATAAGCATCTGCACAGCTTGCATAGCAGCGGTGTAAATGCTTAACCCTGGGTCTTTTTTTAAATTCATTTTATTCTTATCTCTTTACTATGCTTTTATTTTCTATGCACACTGTAAAGCACTTTGTGACCCTGTCTGTGAAAAGCACTATATAAATACATTTTACTTACAGGTAAAGCAAATACTAGATGAACAGTTGATGGCAGTAAAGCATGAAAAAGAAGAAGCCTGGGCAACAGTAACTAAGGGGGGCGGGGTTTAGCGAAGTGACAGCGAGACTTGTTGGAGATCTCGCAGCTCAGCGTGAACGTGTGTCACTAGCTCCAGAGGAAAGCTGCTAGTCTGGTCTGGATCCGAGAGCAGCAATGGAGGAGGTGGACAACCAGGACCCGGAGCACCGGAGCAACCAAGTCCCCACCAGACAGACAGCGGGCTCACGCGGCGCTCAGGTCAGTGCTCATGATGTCAGAGATCAATAGAAGGATTCATATATATATATATAAACATATAGCCGCAAGTTAGTCGGGTTCATTTTGTCAACTGGAGAAAGGTCATACACTCACATTGTCAGCTGTCAGCTACACACAGCTGCTGGAGTCATTCAACACACACACACACACACACACACACACACACACACACACACACACACACACACACACACACACACACACAGTTGCCACACACACACACACACACACACACACACACACACACACACACACACACACACACACACACACACACACACACACACACACACACACACTGACATATGATACATAGCAGGCCCTGAGCCTTGGACAGGGAGCTTTTCTTTGCTTAGCTCTGAAGTGTTAGCTTTGAGAGCTTAGCTTGTTATGTTGCTTCCTAGCCTTGAGAGCTGCATCTCTCCCCTGCCAATGCTATGCTATTGCTACCATGTATTTAATCTGTAAGCTTTAATGAACCAATTTATAAGAACTCCATTATGATAGATCCAGTGTATATCTTCTCAAAACCTGCTTGCCCCAATTTAGTCTGAATCTGAATACACAGTTTACAAAGGTTAATTATGGTTTAATTTTCACTGTGATATGTTTGGATGAGATTGATCAATAAAGTTTTGAGAAGATATAGACTTTATCTATCAAGAATAAATCTCATTGTCACTATAGTTTCATAAAAGGTCAAAAAGATTTTATTCCACCTTTATGGGCGACCGTATATAAGCACTTATAAAACAGATTAGTATTTAGTTTGGAGTATTTGAATAACTTGGGCTAAATTAAACTTGTTGTTGTGAATGTTTTGGGAGTCATTCCTCCACGCACACACACACACGCACACACACACACACACACACACACACACACACACACACACACACACACACACACACACACACACACACACACACACACACACACACACACACACACACACACACACACACACACACACACGCGCGTGCCACCACACACACAGCCAAACACAGCCTTAGCTTCTCATCCTTGTTAGCTTTCTGTTGTAGCCTTGTCGTAGCTCTTAGCTTGTCTGTAGCCTCCTAGCCTAGGGGAAGATGACTGCTCATTCTGATATAACCATGGATCTGTTTAATGTCTGAATGCTTTAATAAACCAACTAAAGGAGATTTCTTGTCTTCTTTTTATTCGTTGTAAAATCCTAACGATTCCCTTCCCTACTGCCGACCCTGACTGCACATCTCTGCCTAACTCATACTCTGTCTTTGTATTTCTGTCTGTCTGTCACTACAGAAACAAAAAGGAACAAAGAAACCTAAACCTCACCGCTGTCAACAGTGTAAGAAAGAGTTCATATCGAGGTCGGCCTTAACGACTCATCAGAGAATCCACACCGGAGAGAAGCCGTACAGCTGTGACCAGTGTGGCAAAACATTCACTTACTCAGGACACCTCAAAGTCCACCAGCGTATTCACACTGGAGAGAAGCCATACACCTGTGACCTATGTGGTAACACATTCACTGAATCAAGAAACCTCAAAGTCCACCAACGTATTCACACTGGAGAGAAGCCGTACAGATGTGACCAATGTGGGGAAAGCTTCACTCACTCACAATCCCTCAAAGTCCACCAACGTATTCACACTGGAGAGAAGCCGTACAGCTGTGAGGACTGTGGCCGGAGATTCACCGAGTTAGGTAATTACAATGTTCACAGAAACATTCACACAAAGGAAAAAATCTACTCTTGTCAGTATTGTGGGAAAGTCTTCAGTTTCTACTCCGGATTGAGGCAACATGAGCGTATCCACACTGTAGTCAAACAGTACCAATGTCAACACTGTGACAAACGGTTCATCTCATTGTCTAACCTCTCACGGCATGAGCGAATCCACACTGGAGTCAAACAGTACCAATGTCAACACTGTGACAAACGGTTCTACTCATCGTCTAAACTCTCACGGCATGAGCGAATCCACACATGACACAAACCGTACTGTTGTGACAAATTTATGAAAAGCTTCACCCAAAACTCCACCCTGAAGAAGCACAAGTGTGTTTAAACCTGGACTCTGTGTCTTTAGTGAGTTTGTAAATGAAATGCAGAGAGGGGTTTACACATCATGATCTGACTCTGAGCATCTGAGCACTCTGCTGAATGTGTTCACACTGTTACACAGTTAGAAACGATAGTAAAAGACTGAGATGTGAAATCGACTCTCCAGACCCCTCTAACCACTGTACCACGAGCGCCCCAGGATAACCAACTTTTAATGTTTTTATTTGTTTAATTTTGTTGCATTTAATCATCATCTTTTTGTATTTTATTCATGTGTTTTGACATTTGTCTTGGAAATCTTACAATAGGCCAGTCTTTACAGTTATACCTTTTTAATGTCAAACTCATTTAATTACTTTTTTTTTTTTTTTTTTAATGATTCTATTTGGAGAAACTATGTTGAAAAAATAAAAAGATGTACAAGTGCAGTCCGTTTACTATAGTCACGTGTTAATAAACGGGTTACACATTGTTCCTTCGATTTAAGCTTGAAGTGATTTTTTGAATTCAACATCTTATGTAATTTCCATATCCTCTCACTGCTGAAGGTTTTGAGCTGTTTTGGCATTTTATTAAAGATTGGACTGAATAAATAAAAAAACATTTCAGCTTTGTTTCTTTAGAACAGATAAAAGACACAGACAGATCTGTATTTCACTCTGCAATATATGAGGATTTTTTTTCATCTCAGCATATGTGACCTGTGACTATATCATACAGTATATCATGTAATAAATGCAGAGCCCTGTTTTCATATGAAATTCCACCTATCAATAAGGATAAAGAGATTCTGTTGCAGACCCTCATTCATCTGAGTAAACCCATTTCCAAGAGTATATCTGATCCCATCAGAATAATTCTTTTATATTTTATTAATGTCTGGCTTGTCAAATGTTAAGATAGTTATGTTGTTTTTAAATGTTTTAATCGCTCTGCATGCAGTTGTCTTTTTATTGTTTGAAACCATTTATTTTCTTTGTTATTTTGAATTAATATAAAGTTGTATTCAATCATGCATATGTTTATTCTAATGAATACATAATAACTCTTTTTTTTAGCTGACACTAAACTGGATAGCTGAATGAGTATGAACATTCTGAAAAACTGAAAATGTCATTTTTTCTTGGAGCTAAACTACATTGCTAACTTGAATTTATATGAATCAGCTGGTGGAGTATTATAGGGAGTGAATAGTTATACATGTAGGTGAAATAATATATTAGGCTTTTATCTCTAAACATATGATTTGTGAACAAGTGTCTTAGGGCTGGGCGATATGGCTGAAAACTGTATCACGATAAGTGTTTCGTATCGGTCAATATCGATAATTATTGATAATTTGTATGACCTATACAAAATAAGGACCAGGAGAAAAATACACTAAATTGAAAAAATGTATTTCAAACGTAACCTTCCTCTGATTGTAGGCAGACAGGGAAAGGGAATGTCAACACAACCATGGAAAACACTCAAAAACATAAATATAAACTTAAACAAAGTTTCCACAAGGGGGAGTAAAAATATCACAATTAAGCACAATAACTCTTTTTTTTTTCCTTGGTTTTTCTTTGACATTTTAACCCAAATTCCAAAACCTTAATGAAGCTCAAAGTAGGTCTGCCTGTTTATAATCATATGACTCAATAATGCTGCATTCATTTGTTGTTCTAAAGACATAAATGATTAATGAAAACTATCAATTATTATAACTACGTTCAATTCTCTGGCTCAGTTAGATAGAGGACAGTTGAAATAAATGATTTGTTCCTGTAAAATGGAGCATGTACAGTGCATACCAGAGATAGGAGTGCCAAGCTTGTGGCTTCATATTCCAAAAGACTTGAGGCTGATATTGCTGCCAAAGGTGCCACCACAAAGTATTGAGCAAAGGCTGTGAATACTTACAGTATCTTCTTATTATATATATATTTTTAAGACCTTTTCAAAAATCTCAAACTAACTTTTTTTAAAGTTGTCATTATGGTATCATGTGTAGAATTCTGAAGCACATCAGGTACCTTTCCAGCTCACTCTCCACTTTTTCTTCATCAGTGAGAGGCAAGGCATCTTCTTCTTGACTCTGGTGCATGAGGAAGACAGAAGAACAGCCCGTAATATAAGTTATTTATATATATATACATAGACCAGGGTCATTCAGAGATACTGTACATTGTGGACTGTGACGCATGTTGTCTCCTTTAAAAAGGTATGTCTGTATGTGTTTTTGACATGGCTTATTGTGAAAAAATATAAAATTAGTTGATGGGTGTGAGAGGAAAAATACAAATTGATGCACTGTGTTAAAACATTTTTTATTATATATTTATTAGTTACTGGTCTATATATTTTATTAACTGTGTTTTTTTATATAATTAATTTCTTTGAGACTGTTTTATGCTTTGTTCAAATTTGATAATTTAACTTCCACCTGTATTCATAATAAGGCTTGTTAAAGAATTAATGAAGTAAGTGAGCACTGATGCTCGGAGCTGAGTGGAGAGAGGGATTAGATACAATGTGGACTGTGTGTGACACCTGTGTTTTTGTCTTCTTTAAAAAGAATACACCCTCCAAACTCAACTCATGTGTGCCTCGCTCAATAAACAAGACACAACTCAGAAACCCATCGGTACCAGTAAAACATCAAAGTGAAGAAGCCTGAGCAACAGTAACTAAGGGGGGCGGGGTTTAGCGAAGTGACCGCGAGACTTGTTGGAGATCTCGCAGCTCAGCGTGAACGTGTGTCACTAGCTCCAGAGGAAAGCTGCTAGTCTGGTCTGGATCCGAGAGCAGCAATGGAGGAGGTGGACAACCAGGACCCGGAGCACCGGAGCAACCAAGTCCCCACCAGACAGACAGCGGGCTCACGCGGCGCTCAGGTCAGTGCTCATGACGGCAGAGATCAATAGAAGGATTCATATATATATATAAACATATAGCCGCAAGTTAGTCGGGTTCATTTTGTCAACTGGAGAAAGGTCATACACTCACATTGTCAGCTGTCAGCTACACACAGCTGCTGGAGTCATTCAACACACGCTCCACTGAACACACACACACACACACACACACACTGACACATGATACATAGCAGGCCCTGAGCCTTGGACAGGGAGCTTTTCATTGCTTAGCTCTGAAGTGTTAGCTTTGAGAGCTTAGCTTGTTATGTAGCTTCCTAGCCTTGAGAGCTGCAACTCTCCCCTGCTTGTGCTATGCTATTGCTACCATGTATTTAATCTGTAAGCTTTAATAAACCAACTTATAAGAACTCCATTATGATAGATACAGTGTATATCTTCTCAAAACCTGCTTGCCCCAATTTAGTTTGAATCTGAATACACAGTTTACAAAGGTTAATTATGGTTTAATTTTCACTGTGATATGTTTGGATGAGATTGATCAATAAAGTTTTGAGAAGATATAGACTTTATCTATCAAGAATAAATCTCATTGTCACTATAGTTTTCATAAAAGGTCAAAAAGATTTTATTCCACCTTTATGGGCGACCGTATATAAGCACTTATAAAACAGATTAGTATTTAGTTTGGAGTATTTGAACAACTTGGGCTAAATTAAACTTGTTGTTGTGAATGTTTTGGGAGTCATTCCTCCACGGCTTATTTCAGACAGGACTTTGACCTTTTGAATCATGAAATACACACACACACGCACACACGCACACGCACACAAACACACGCACACACACACACACACACACACACACACACACACACACACACACACACACACACACACACACACACACACACACACACACACACACACACACACACACACACACACACACTTATTTTCATCACAGCTCACTTTTCATTTGACACACCAAGGCAAACTTTCTCAATTTTCCACAGATGTTAAATCAGAGTTTTCTTTGGCACTGTTCACACTTACTGTACATCCTCATTGTAATGTTTTAAATTATATTTTTTGGTTATTTTTACCTTTTTGCTATTGATAGTTGGGGGGAAGGGGAGAGAGGAAGGGAGAGGGAGGAGAGAGGAGAGAGAGGAGAGGGGAGAGAGGGAGAGGGGGAGAGAGTACAGAGTGAAAATGGGGGGAGAGAGAGAGAGAGGGAGAGAGAGAGAGAGAGAGAGAGAGGTGAGATGAAATGCAGTAAAGGGCCACGGGTCGGAATTCAAACCCGTGATCACTGAGATAAGAACTGAGCCTCTGTGGTGTGAGCTCAAATATCAAGGCGATTAAAACGCCATGGCCACGGAATGATTTATGAGCCTGAGATGTGCAAGAGCAGTTTGCCTGGTGAGAGTTAGTGAATGTATTGTATAGAGCCATGTGTCTGTCTCTGAGAGCAAGGGGAATCCCACCAGGTAACCACATAACCTGGAAGCCTTCAGGGCAAGTTTGGGGTGAGGATGGTGGGCCATGATTAAGAGGTTAAACTGTCCCAAGACTGTAATACACTTTGCACTGTGAGGTGGATTTTGAGTTTTCTAATCAGTAGTGGTTGCTAGAGTGAACACACATGAACACATCTCAGATTACAAGTGTATTCTGGGAAGTAGCACCGCAAGCAGGATGCATTGGGACACAGACAGCTGGCCCAGTCACTCACAACACTTACACTCATCACTCCCTCCATGTTGCACAATCCCAGGAGTACACACACACACACACACACACACACACACACACACACACACACACACACTTGGCCACACATTCACTGACACATGATGCCAACACACACACAGCCAAACACAGCCTTAGCTTCTCATCCTTTTAGCTTTCTGTTGTAGCCTTGTCGTAGCTCTTAGCTTGTCTGTAGCCTCCTAGCCTGGGGGAAGATGACTGCTCATTCTGATATAACCATGGCTCTGTTTAATGTCTGAATGCTTTAATAAACCAACTAAAGGAGAGTTCTTGTCTTCTTTTTATTTGTTATAAAATCCTAACGATTCCCATCCCTACTGCCAACCCTGACTGCACATCTCTGCCTCACTCATACTCTGTCTTTGTATTTCTGTCTGTCTGTCGCTACAGAAACAAAAAGGAACAAAGAAACCTAAACCTCACCGCTGTCAACAGTGTAAGAAAGAGTTCAGATTGAGGTCAGACCTAACGATTCATCAGAGAATCCACACCGGAGAGAAGCCGTTCAGCTGTGACCAGTGTGGCGAAACATTCACTCAATCAGGAAACCTCAAACGCCACCAACGTATTCACACTGGGGAGAAGCCATACAGCTGTGACCAGTGTGGGGAAACTTTCACTCAATCAGGATCCCTCAAACGCCACCAACGTATTCACACTGGAGAGAAGCCGTACAGCTGTGACCAGTGTGGGGAAACCTTCACTCGATCAGGATCCCTCAAAGTCCACCAACGTATTCACACTGGAGAGAAGCCGTACAGCTGTGAGGTCTGTGGCCAGAGATTCACCGAGCAAGGTACTTACATTAATCACAGAAACATCCACACAAAGGAAAAAATCTACCCTTGTCAGTATTGTGCGAAAGTCTTCAGTTTCTCCACCGGACTGAGGAGACATGAGCGTATCCACACTGGAGACAAACAGCACCAATGTCAACACTGTGACAAACGGTTCTACTCATCGTCTCAACTCTCAGTGCATGAGCGAATCCACACAGGACACAAACCGTACTGGTGTGACAAATGTATGAAAAGCTTCACCACAAACTCCTACCTGAAGCAGCACAAGTGTGTTTAAACCTGGACCCCTGTGTGTCTTTAGTGAGTTTGTAAATGAAATGCAGAGAGGAGTTTACACATCATGATCTGACTCTGAGCATCTGAGCACACTGCTGAATGTGTTCACACTGTTAAACAGTTAGAAGCGATAGTAAAAGACTGAAGAAGATGTGAAATCGACTCTCCAGACCCCTCTAACCACTGTACCACGAGCGCCCCAGGATAACCAACTTTTAATGTTTTTATTTGTTTTATTTTGTTGCATTTAATCATCATCTTTTTGTATTTTATTCATGTGTTTTGACATTCGTCTTGGAAATCTTACAATAGGCTAGTCTTTGCAGTTATCCCTTTCTAATGTCAAACTCATTTAATTACTTTTTTATTTTTTATTATTCTATAATAAGTATAGGCACTAAACAGGTTACACATTGATCCTTCGATTTAAGCTTGAAGTGATTTTTTGGATTTTTTTTTAAAGCTCTGGAGCCGTATTCACAAAACATTTTATCTTAGCATTAGAGTACTCCTAAGGAGCACTAAAAGTTCTTAGTAAGGAGTTATTTCTTAAAACCTGTTCACAAAGCTGATAAGACCAACTTTTACTAAGGAATGGGAGGGACTCCTAAGCTAAGACTAGAGGGCTGTGTTGACCCTGTTGCTATGGATGATGTCATGTTCATACCTTCTATGCCCACAGTGATTGGCTGAGAGAGAATGAGAGCTAAGAGTGAATTTATGATAGAAACACTGTGGGAGAGCAACGGAGGAGATTCTGTGAAGTGCCACATATAGGCCTCTAGTAGGAAATTAAACCCAAACGTGACACCAACAGTAACTTTCAGTGCATTGTAAACCCAAAGCAACTGCAGGAAAAGGAACTTAATAAATATTTTTTTATATAAATTTAATAAATATAAATGTGTCTATACTTTCTAAATATTGCTTTACTAAGATCATTAACCCCTTACAGCTATTAAGGTACCTTTTGCAAAGCTCACTAGCATTAAATCTCTCCAAAACACCATCAAATGGTTGTCTGTGAATTACTCTTAGTGACTTAGGATTCCTCTTGAGGACTCCTAGCTTTTCATAGATTTAGGAGCTAGTTTTAGCGCTAAAATGCTTTGTGAATTACATTTATCTTAAAAAGTTAGGAGTCCTTAAATTAGGAGTGAAACGCCCCTTACTTTTGAGAGTTACTCCTAAATCAGCACGTTGGGACCTACTCTTAGCCTTAAAATGTTTTGTGAATACGGCCCCTGTTTATTACATTTTCTTTTTTTAACCCATTGATGACGGCTGCTGCGCGATGCCACATTGGCTCTCCTGCCTGATGCTGCGTCGCGCAGCATTATTACTTTATCTAATTTTCATGGCATTCCCAGCATAGAATGCACTGTCATTGGTTCAAATACACATGAGGTGGGTTTTGTTGATTTTTTTAAGACCATGTGACCACCCAAAAGTTGTGTGGTTTGCCAAAAATCATGTCAATCAAAAAAATAAAAAATGAAAAAATAAAACAAAATAATTAAAAAAATACGCCAGCTATGTCGGCGACAGAACAGTTAGTGGCGTCTGGTGCGCAGAATCAAGGTCTACTATAGACTACTGACGAAAATCACACAACACATTGCATCTATTTATTAACAATATTTAATAATTTTCTAATTCATCTCATTTTGATGATTTTTAGAAATATTTGTTGGTTTGTAAGAACTAAGGGAGCATGTTTAAATAAAACCTGTGAACCTTAACTTTTAAATGTATTTTATTTCATGTTTCTATGTGCTACACAGGCTTAGATATTAAGGTTTTGGTAGACTTGACAATTCCTACTATTTTTTCAGAAAACCCTCAGGCATTAAGGACATGCATCCTAGATTGCCATAGTCATCAATGGGTTAAGACAACACAATAAACAACAATAAACATTGCTACCAGACCGGTCCATATAGTAAAATATTAAAGATGATATAAATACTTAATCGAGATATGTTTTTGATATTTGAAGCCATTTTCATTGTGTCCATAACAAATTTGTGACCATTGTAAAACATTACTTCTATCTATTCAAATTCAAAATATAGTCCAGTCCCAAAAAAATATTTTTTTAAATTTTTGAATTCAACATGTTATGTAATTTCCATATTCTCTCACTGCTGAAGGTTTTGATCTGTTTTGGCATATTATTAAAGATTGGACTGAATAAATACAATTAATTTCAGCTTTGTTTCTTTAGAACAGATAAAACACACAGACACACATCTGTAATTCACTCTGCAATATATGAGGATTTTTTTTATCTCAGCATATGTGACCTGTGACTATATCATACAGTATATCATGTAATAAATGCAGAGCCCTGTTTTCATATGAAATTCTACGTATCAATGAGTCTTAAAAGATTATTTTGCAGACCCTCATTCATCTGAGTAAACCCATTTCCAAGAGTTTATCTGATCCCATCAGAATAATTCTTTTACATTTTGTTAAGGTCTGTCTTGTCAAATGTTAAGATAGTTATGTTGTTTTTGAAATGCTTTAATCGCTCTGCATGCAGTTGTCTTTTTATTGTTTGAAACCATTTATTTTCTTTGTTATTTTGAATTAACGTAAAGTTGAATTCAATCATGCATATGCTTATTCTAATGAACTGTTTTACATTGTTTTATTTAGAAAATGAATTTAAATGAATTTCCAGTTGAAAATGCGTGTGAATGCTGAAAAGCTGACGCTAACCTGGATAGCTGAATGAGTATGAACATTCTGAAAAACTGAAAATGCCCTTTTAATTGGCTTGGAGCTAAACTACATTGCTAACTTGAATTCATATGAATCAGCGTTATATAATTTTTTTTTTTTTTAAAGTGTGAAATAATCTGATAATGAGCAGAATGAGTCACCCATCCTTTACCATATTCACTTTCAGCAATTTGTTTATGAATACATTTTCTTTTTTTTCAGCTTGAAGAATTTTTTAATGTTTGAATTTCGCATTATACAATGTTATTTCTAGATTATTATACTGCTTAAAGTTTTGAGCTATTTTTGCATTTTATTAAATATTGGACTGAATAAATCAAATACATTTCAGCTTTGTTTCTGTAGAACAGATGGAACACACATACACATTTGTATTTCACACTTTTATTATCAGAATTATTAAAACATCAGCAAAGAATGATGTATGTAGAGCCTTTTAACCGGCTCTACCCACTATATATCGCTGCTAGATGACCCACTTTCACGTTGACACGGTACAAAACTGTTTGCTCTTCACAATTACACACACCTGGCCGTGCCCGGTGATTACCTTTATGCTTTCAGTTGAGCCCAAAGCTCCATCCAGTGGTCACACAGAAAACTACATGTCACCAAATAAAACAAACAAAGGCTGGCTCCAACAATGTACTTTTTCCATTTGTCAAAACACAAAATACATGTAGGTGAAAGAATATATTAGGTTTTTATCTTTAAACATATGATTTGTGAACATGTTGTGTTAGGGTCGGGCGATATGGCTGAAAACTGTATCACGATATAGGGGAGAACGGGGTAATGTGAGACACTTTTTACATTTGCTTCCCTCTGAGGGAGCTAAAATGATTTATCAGTCAAATTTACACATTTCCCATTAATTCAGGATGTTTCATAGAAAAGGGCATTAGCAGAATTTATTCATGACAAAGGGCAGTGAAAATATGATTGTTTTAAAAAAAGTTGTCTTGTGTCTCAGTTTACTGAGACAGACCAGAGAAATCAAGGGGGTAAACTGATCCACTTACTTTTTCCACTATGCAACTACCATAACAACAAATGTTGTAACAGTTACAATCCTGACACCTAGCTTGAAAACCAAATATTCCAAAACTAATGTCGGACGAGTAACAGAATCATGTGGTTTGGTCAATTAAAGGTGAAGTAAGCGGTTTATTTATGTTAATATAAGTGTTAACTCGCTCTTTATTCATACAGTGATCACTTACATAAAGTGCGCGTTTCATAAAGCCGATCTCTCAGTCAGCTGCTTTGCATGTAAGCGGCAAATAAACTTTTTGGAGTATCCCGAAATTTTTATCCAATCAGAAGAGAGAACGCTACAAACCAACACCCGTCTCACTCATACATACTATATACACTCCATGGTCTCACTGCCGGTGCACGCCAGAGCAACAGATGGGTGAATGTGTATGCGCCTACAATGGCGGAGCAGGTAAAAATCCTTCCCAATGTCTGTTTTGATGGTTTTTATCATGTTTTATCACACTTATGGATCTGAGATGATACTAGATAACTTGCTGCTTGAAGACCGCAGTGCACTAATGTGGTGACGTAGGGACGAGCGAGGGGACTGCTAACTGCAGTAACTGACAGGAAGTTAGCTAAAAGAACCATTCCGCTTACAGCACCTTTAAGAAAACATTTTCTAAACACTTGAAAGTAACTCTGATCAAATACACCATATAATTCATATTCAATAATTAACATTCAAATGACAGATAGAACCAGTTAGATTAAAACAGTCTGGGGGTCAGATCACAGAGCCAGCTAGTGTCTGGGGGTCAGAGCAAATAACAATCAGAACCAGCTAGAACAGCCTGGGACTCAGAACACAGGACTAGACCCAGCTGTCATTTTCCATCTTTTAAATCCTTGATTAATAATTTTCTGCATTTGTTTTATTGGGATCATTCATTGAATAAAGAAATATTACTTGGAGTCTATTGGTGTTAAAGGTCACTCTCCTGTCCCCCACATACATACGTGCCAAACCATGCCCTTGCTGACACCCCTTCAACTATCAACCCCCACATCCAGCCCACATTGTCTTTTGTCTTATTCAAACTAGTCTCCTTGCTACCTCAAATATAATGGATTCATTAAAAGAGGGCATAGATACTGTCTCACTTTACCCCAAAGCATTTGTCTCACTTTACCCCACTGCCACAATTTGAGAAAAAAACTACCTCTCTCAGAAAATCAGGCTAATCTTCAGTTATCATCATCTCATGGTTTCATATGTTGGTAGTTCATCAAAATGTGTGATAGAAGTGTTTCTACCTGAATCAATGTGCTTTGGCACAACAATCGATTAAGTTGACAGCAGGAAAATGTACTTTTACATGCAAAAAATACATTTATGTCAAAAAAACATGCTTACAACATCACCATGAAGTCCTCTCTTTCATGGCCAAGGGGATATGAGAGGGGTTTGAAAACATATTTCTCCCATGAACAAAAATGTGTTCCATTGCCTAGATACAGGGGGTGTCTCACATTACCCGATGGCTCACATTCCCCCGTTCTCCCCTAAGTGTTTCATATCAGTTATTAATTATTGATCATTTTTATGACCACACGAAATAAGGACCAGGAGAGAAATATACTACATTTTAAAAAAAATATTTCAAACTTAACCTTCCTCTGATTGTAGGCAGACAGGGAAAGGGAATGTCAACACAACCATGGAAAACAATCAAAAACATAAATATAAACTCAAACAAAGTTGCCACAAGGGGGAGTAAAAATACCACAAATGAGCTGACTGAGTGCCTCTGAATGAAGATTAAAATCACAATGAAAACTATTAGCAATAATAAATTGCTTAACAAAAATAACTGTTACAAAAACATGTGCTAAGTGTTAAATGTAAGCATAGAGAAACCTAAGATCTGAGGAAGAACTATCTTCAGATATATTTGTAAGTGCAAAACGTTCACCCTCCGGTGAATTACATTTTTTTAAATATATGCAGTGTTTTGTAAACGGAAGAAATGAAAGTAAAACTGAGGTAGACTGAGACTTTAGATCTGTAACATCTGAACTATTCAAGTATATTCTCACTCAAGGTTCCATTGCATGCTGGTAGAACTCGCTGTGGTTGGGGCTTGGTGCAACCTTAGAAAATGTAATCATTCAAAATAAAAGTAGGATGTTTGGAAAAGCTGTGCTAAAAATGTCCTTGCTCTGTTGGAAAATTGAAAATTGAAGAAATGAAATTTTCATAGGAGGGGCTCATAATTCGGTTCTCATCTGTATATGGGTGTGTGTGTTTTTTTTTTTTTGGGGGTTGGGGGGGGGGGGGGGCCCCCCCTCCTTTTTGTGTAGATAGTGAATTGGTGTTGTGTTTGTTTATGGAGATTTACAATCCTAGATATCTGACTGAATAGAACTGACCCACATGCCACAGCACACATACACACACACGCACACATGCACACACACGCACACACACACACACACACACACACACACACACACACACACACACACACACACACACACACACACACAGACACACAATGGAACCTCCTACCCTATCCAATCCAGTGGTCGACCACCCTACCCACTTTGCCACTGCGGTAATCTGTGATCTGTCTGTGTCTTTTATCTGTTCTAGAGAAACAAAGCTGAAATTAATTTTATTTATTCAGTCCAATCTTTAATAAAATGCCGAAACAGCTCAAAACCTTCAGCAGTGAGAGGATATGGAAATTATATAAGATGTTGAATTAAAAAAAATCACTTCAAGCTTGAATCGAAGGAACAATGTGTAACCCGTTTATTAACACGTGACTATAGTAAATGGACTGCACTTGTATATATTTTTTTTTACATAGCTTCTCCAAATAGAATCATTTAAAAAAATAATAATAAGTAATTAAATGAGTTTGACATTAAAAAGGGATAACTGCAAAGAATAGCCTATTGTAAGATTTCCAAGACGAATGTCAAAATATATGAACAAAATATAAAAACATGATGATTAAATGCAACAAAACTAAACAAATAAAAACATTAAAAGTTGGTTATCCTGGGGCGCCCGTGGTACAGTGGTTAGAGGGGTCTGGAGAGTCTCAATCTTTTACTATCGCTTCTAACTGTGTAACAGTGTGAACACGTTCAGCAGTGTGCTCAGATGCTCAGAGTCAGATCATGATGTGTAAACCCCTCTCTGCATTTCATTTACAGACTCACTAAAGACACACAGGGGTCCAGGTTTAAACACACTTGTGCTTCTTCAGGTTGGAGTTTGTGGTGAAGCTTTTCATACATTTGACGCAACAGTACGGTTTGTGTCCTGTGTGGATTCGCTCATGCACTGTGAGGTCATACGATGAGTAGAACCGTTTGGAACAGTGTTGACATTGGTGCTGTTTGACTCCACTGTGGATACGCTCATGATTCAACAGTCCGGAGGAGAAACTGAAGACTTTTGCACAATACTGACAAGAGTAGATTTTTTCCTTTGTGTGGATGTTTCTGTGATTAATGTAAGTACTTTGCTCGGTGAATCTCTGGCCACAGACCTCACAGCTGTATGGCTTCTCTCCAGTGTGAATACGTTGGTGGACTTTGAAGTTACCAGCTGTAGTGAAAGTTTTACCACACTGTTCACAGCTGTAACGCTTCTCTCCAGTGTGAATACGTTGGTGGACTTTGAGGTGTCCTGATCGAGTGAATGTTTTCCCACATTGGTCACAGCTGTACGGCTTCTCTCCAGTGTGAATACGTTGGTGGAGTTTGAGTTCTCCTGATTGAGTGAATGTTTTCCCACATTGGTCACAGCTGTACGGCTTCTCTCCGGTGTGAATACGTTGGTGGCGTTTGAGGTTTCCTGAGTGAGTGAAGGTTTCCCCACACTGGTCACAGCTGTATGGCTTCTGTCCAGTGTGAATACGTTGGTGGACTTTGAGGTATCCTGATGTAGTGAAGGTTTTGCCACACTGGTCACAGCTGAACGGCTTCTCTCCGGTGTGAATTCTCTCATGCTTCATTAAGTCTGACCTCGATATGAATTCTTTATTACACTGTTGACAGCAGTGAGGTTTAGGTTTCTTTGTTCCTTTTTGTTTCTGTAGTGACAGACAGACAGAAATACAAAGACAGAGTATGAGTTAGGCAGAGATGTGCAGTCAGGGTTGGCAGTAGGGAAGGGAATCGTAAGGATTGTACAACAAATGAAAAGAAGACAAGAACTCTCCTTTAGTTGTTTATTAAAGCATTCAGACATCATGGTTATATCAGAATGAGCAGTCATCTTCCCCTAGGCTAGGAGGCTACAGACAAGCTAAGAGCTACGACAAGGCTACAACAGAAAGCTAACAAGGATGAGAAGCTAAGGCTGTGTTTGGCTGTGTGTGTGTTGGCATCATGTGTCAGTGAGTGTGTGGCCAAGTGAGTGTGTGTGTGTGTGTGTGTGTGTGTGTGTGTGTTTCTGTGTGTGTGTGTGTGTGTGTGTGTGTGTGTGTGTGTGTGTGTGTGTGTGTGTGTGTGTGTGTGTGTGTGTGTGTGTGTGTGTGTGTGTGTGTCTGTGTGTGTGTGTGTATATGTGTGTGTGTGTGTTTGTGACTAGGATTGTGCAACATGGAGAGAGTGATGAGTGTAAGTGTTGTGAGTGACTGGGCCAGCTGTCTGTGTCCCAATGCATCCTGCTTGCGGTGCTACTTCCCAGAATACACTTGTAATCTGAGGTGTGTTCATGTGTGTTCACTCTAGCAACCACTACTGATTAGAAAACTCAAAATCCACCTCACAGTGCAAAGTGTATTACAGTCTTGGGACAGTTTAACCTCTTAATCATGGCCCACCATCCTCACCCCAAACTTGCCCTGAAGGCTTCCAGGTTATGTGGTTACCTGGTGGGATTCCCCTTGCTCTCAGAGACAGACACATGGCTCTATACAATACATTCACTAACTCTCACCAGGCAAACTGCTCTTGCACATCTCAGGCTCATAAATCATTCCGTGGCCATGGCGTTTTAATCGCCTTGATATTTGAGCTCACACCACAGAGGCTCAGTTCTTATCTCAGTGATCACGGGTTTGAATTCCGACCCGTAGCCCTTTACTGCATTTCATCTCCACTTTCTCTTCCTCCCTCTCTCTCTCTCCCTCTCCCTCTCCCTCTCCCTCCCTCTCTCTCTCTCTCCCCATTTTCACTCTGTACTCTCTCCTCTCAATAATCAATAAAAAAGGTAAAAATAACCAAAAAATATAATTTAAAACATTATAATGAGGATGTACAGTAAGTGTGAACAGTGCCAAAGAAAACTCTGATTTAACATCTGTGGAAAATTGAGAAAGTTTGCCTTGGTGTGTCAAATGAAAAGTGAGCGGTGATGAAAATAAGTGTGTGTGTGTGTGTGTGTGTGTGTGTGTGTGTGTGTGTGTGTGTGTGTGTGTGTGTGTGTGTGTGTGTGTGTGTGTGTGTGTGTGTGTGTGTGTGTGTGTGTGTGTGTGTGTGTGTGTGTGTGTGTGTGTGTGTGTGTGTGTGTGTGTGTGTGTGTGTGTGTGTGTGTGTGTGTGTGTGTGTGTGTGTGTGTGTGTGTGTGTGTGTGTGTGTGTGTGTGTGTACTTTATGATTCAAAAGGTCAAAGTCCTGTCTGAAATAAGCCGTGGAGGAATGACTCCCAAAACATTCACAACAACAAGTTTAATTTAGCCCAAGTTGTTCAAATACTCCAAACTAAATACTAATCTGTTTTATAAGTGCTTATATACGGTCGCCCATAAAGGTGGAGTAACATCTTTTTGACCTTTTATGAAACTATAGTGACAATGAGATTTATTCTTGATAGATAAAGTCTATATCTTCTCAAAACTTTATTGATCAATCTCATCCAATCATATCACAGTGAAAATTAAACCATAATTAACCTTTGTAAACTGTGTATTCAGATTCAGACTAAATTGGGGCAAGCAGGTTTTGAGAAGATATACACTGTATCTATCATAATGGAGTTCTTATAAATTGGTTTATTAAAGCTTACAGATTAAATACATGGTAGCAATAGCATAGCATTGGCAGGGGAGAGTTGCAGCTCTCAAGGCTAGGAAGCTACATAACAAGCTAAGCTCTCAAAGCTAACACTTCAGAGCTAAGCAAAGAAAAGCTCCCTGTCCAAGGCTCAGGGCCTGCTATGTATCATATGTCAGTGTGTGTGTGTGTGTGTGTGTGTGTGTGTGTGTGTGTGTGTGTGTGTGTGTGTGTGTGTGTGTGTGTGTGTGTGTGTGTGTGTGTGTGTGTGTGTGTTGAATGACTCCAGCAGCTGTGTGTAGCTGACAGCTGACAATGTGAGTGTATGACCTTTCTCCAGTTGACAAAATGAACCCGACTAACTTGCGGCTATATGTTTATATATATATATGAATCCTTCTATTGATCTCTGACGTCATGAGCACTGACCTGAGCGCCGCGTGAGCCCGCTGTCTGTCTGGTGGGGACTTGGTTGCTCCGGTGCTCCGGGTCCTGGTTGTCCACCTCCTCCATTGCTGCTCTCGGATCCAGACCAGACTAGCAGCTTTCCTCTGGAGCTAGTGACACACGTTCACGCTGAGCTGCGAGATCTCCAACAAGTCTCGCTGTCACTTCGCTAAACCCCGCCCCCCTTAGTTACTGTTGCCCAGGCTTCTTCTTTTTCATGCTTTACTGCCATCAACTGTTCATCTAGTATTTGCTTTACCTGTAAGTAAAATGTATTTATATAGTGCTTTTCACAGACAGGGTCACAAAGTGCTTTACAGTGTGCATAGAAAATAAAAGCATAGTAAAGAGATAAGAATAAAATGAATTTAAAAAAAGACCCAGGGTTAAGCATTTACACCGCTGCTATGCAAGCTGTGCAGATGCTTATCCATTATTTGCCAAGTTGACTTTATTTACTTTCCAAAAATCCAATTATTATTTTTTAAACCATAACACAACATGCACAATATTACTACAAGTTCTCATTTTCACTTTTGAGATATATTTTAAGAATTTGAGGTGTAATTTTTCCAACAAATGTAGTTTTTCACGCCTCTTCTACTATCTCCATTTACACAAGCTCAGCAGCAGAACCATGGAGCCTCCTACCAGAGCCCCATAGAGCCCCCTACCAGAGCCCCATGGAGCCTCCTACCAGAGCCCCATGGAGCCTCCTACCAGAGCCCCATGGAGCCTCCTACCAGAGCCCCATGGAGCCCCCTACCAGAGCCCCATGGAGGTTAGTTCTATTGATCTATCAGAGAATGATTAGAGTCTAAGCAGGTGTTAGCGGTGTGTGGTGGAGAAACCCTTTCAGGTGCTTTGAAACAGTCAAAAGGATGAGGGAGAGTTCTGCCTTTTCAGTAGATCAAAGTATCTACTTGGATTTATTCAGCAAGCTCAGCAGAAATATACAAGTTTCAAACAAGAGCAGAAAGAACCTCCATTTAACATCACCTCATCATTCTGAGGTTGCAGAGTTAAGAGGGGAACTGAGGATACAATAAGAACATGTATAATATATGAGATAATAAAATGAAACACAAGCAATTCATGGCAAAATGGCATTTAATGCATTAACACTGGAAGCATCATTCTCCTGGTTTTTCCTCCTCTGGACGCTAACACACATGCTGCCACACGCCCCATATCTTTATTTAGTTAGGAGCTTGTTTCCTGCAGCTGAGAACAGAGAAAGTGACAAGTCTAACTCTATCTCTAAGGCCCTGTTTCCACCTGGGATTATGATGTGATGTTGGTCATCTGATCACAAGTGGCCAGCTCTCAGTCCGTTTGTTCGCACTTGTCTTTTCACATGTGACTTATTTGTCTACTTGTGATCGGATTCCATTTACCCGCGCTGTATGTAAATCAACACGAACATCATTTCCGTTTGCATTGGTGTTTTTAACCGGTGGGGTTCAAACAAGTAAACATACAGGGCTGTACAGTGCCACAGTTTTAATCGAATTTGCTATTAAAATGCATTACGTGCAAAGATAATTACAAGTCTAGGTTGACGAGATAGGCTACTGTCTCATTTAGACAAGGAGGAGCGATGCACAACACGGCTTAGAGGGCTCTACATTAACACTCGCCAAATGCGGTTAAATATCATAGATAGTATATAAAAGTAAAAACTCTTCGGCGAGTAAGTTATTACGCCACTTTGGCTGGTGAAAGATGTGTGTTTGCCGGGCGGCTTTTCTAACGTCTGCTACACTCTTGTCACCACCACTAGTACACAGCTTTCTATATGCAGTTAAGTTACTGCATGTGCGAACAGAATATTTCCTTTGCGCCTCCATATTAAAAGCCTGTTACTAGCCAAACGCGAGTTGACTTTTATTTTTATTTAAGCAGATAAGAACAGGAAGTTGCTGCCTTGCAGCTCACCAGTCAAAAGCAGCGATTTCCGTGTGTTCAGATATACGCAGTGAAATTAAAACAGAGGACAGAAAGCTTGTCATTTGCAATACTGGCGGATGCAACTAACGTTCATGAGGCTTCTATAAAAGCTGCATGAACGCTAGTGATGCATTTTCAACGTATATCCGCTCAGGCAGGGGGCGGCAGTTGAGTAGGAAGTCCCTAATGTGGACAAAAGTCACATTGCTGTTTCCACTACCATTTGAATGCGGACACACAAGCGACGTAAACCACCTCCGAATGTAGTTTTTGTGATCCGATCTCAAAACGTCTTGAGAGTGTTTTCACCTGTAGTTAAAGCTGTATTCATGTGATCAGATCACAAAAACCACATGTTAAAGACAAGTGGAAACGGGGTCTAACTTTCAACAGCACATAACTTGAAACTAAAAAAAACACATGTAGTAATAATAAACTTTTTCAAAAATGTCATAAAGTAAAATAAACCATAGGCTAATTAAAACCATACATTGATATATAAATGCACATACCCAGGGGGCAAAGTGATTTTATGGACATGGAGCGTTGTAAAAGGTTGTTCACCAAAAATGACATCTAGGACCTTCCATGATCACAACCTGGGTGGACAACCTTGTCAACAAGCTGCTGGAAAGCTACAGTGGGCCGACATAGCAAATCAGAACCACTGTTTAAGCGAATGGGGGTGAATGGGGATGGGCTAATGGGGAATTTTTTAAACTTATAGATATCATTATGAGACTTTGCCAGTTGATTACTGACATTAAGACAAAAACTTTTTGTATTACAGTATTTTCCAAAATGTTTAAATAAATATGAAAAATCATCAATATCTTACTAATGATGCGAAAATTTGCATATCTGCAAAGCCCCAAAATCTAGATGTTGGAAGAAAACCAAGTCAATTTGTTTTTAAATTTTGAAAACAAAACAAGTGTCCAACTGCCTGAAGCCTTTCCTAATCACAGTTCAAATTTGATCAATAACCCATAGAAAATGAATTTTTTACACTGTTTTTTCCAAGGGAATGTCTAGCCGTTTCCTAAAATAGCAGCTGGAGACTCCAAAAGGACACTTTTGGTCCATAGCACATGAAATGTAACTGTGTAAAAAATGTATTTTCTATGGGTTATTGATCAAATTTGAACTGTGATTAGGAAAGGCTTCAGGCAGTTGGACACTTGTTTTGGTTTCAAAATTTAAAAATAAATTTACTTTGTTTTTGTCCAACATGTAGATTTCGGGGCTTTGCAGATATGCAAATATACGCATCAATAATAAGATATTGATGATTTTTCATATTTATTCATACCTTTTGGAAAATACTGTAATACAAAAAGTTGTTGTTTCAATGTCAGTAATCAACTTGCAAAGTTTCATAATGATATATATAAGTTTAAAAAATTCCCTATTAGCCCACCCCCCATTCGCTTAAACAATGGTTCTGATTTGCTCTATGTCGGCCCACTGTAGCTTTCCAGCTGCTTGTTGACAAGGTTGTCCACCCACGTTGGGATCCTGGAAGGTCCTGGATATCATTTCTGGTGAACAACCTTTTACAACGCTCCATGTCTGTTTTTCAAAAAAAAGGGGTTTTGCCACCTAGGTAACAACCATAGGAGCACTATAAGCAGTCAACACAGATGGTTGTTCTGAGCACATATCAGATGAAGTCAGTCCTACTGTTTTTATCCACTTTTATCTTTAATATTTGGTATGTCCACCTTTTGCTGCAATCACAGCAGCACATCTCTCTGACACAAAGTCAATATATTTGCTGAGAACTTCAACACTAATGTTATCACATGCCTTCTACAACTTAAAGCAAAGACTTTCCTTTGAATGTACAATAGATCTGTCCACTTTATTTTACAACTCGCCCCAGGTCTGCTTGATGTGGTTGAGGAATGGACTTTGAGGGGGCCAGTCCATTATTTTCAATGTTCCAGCAGATTCCTTCTGTCCCAGGTAGTACCAGCAATAGTTATAGATAGATTATAGATAGAGCCTATTGTCAGGTTTACAAGACGAATGTCAAAACATATGAATAAAATACAAAAAGGTGATTAAATGCAACAAAATGAATCAAATAAAAACATTAAAAGTTGGTTATCCTGGGGCGCTCGTGGTACAGTGGTTAGAGGGATCTGGAGAGTCGATTTCACATCTCAGTCTTTTACTATCGCTTCTAACTGTGTAACAGTGTGAACACATTCAGCAGTGTGCTCAGATGCTCAGAGTCAGATCATGATGTGTAAACCCCTCTCTGCATTTCATTTACAAACTCACTAAAGACACAGGGGGGTCCAGGTTTAAACACACTTGTGCTGCTTCAGGTAGGAGTTTGTGGTGAAGCTTTTCATACACTTGTCGCAACAGTACGGTTTGTGTCCTGTGTGGATTCGCTCATGCACTGAGAGGTTAGACGATGAGATGAACCGTTTGTCACAGTGTTGACATTGGTACTGTTTGTCTCCAATGTGGATGCGCTCATGTTGCCTCAATCCGTTGGAGGATCTGACGACTTTCGCACAATACTGACAAGGGTAGATTTTTTCCTTTGTGTGAATGTTTCTGTGATTAATGTAATGACCTTGCTGGGTAAATCTCTGGTCACAGACCTCACAGCTGTACGGCTTCTCTCCAGTGTGAATACGTTGGTGGACTTTGAGGTTTACTGATAGAGAGAAGGTTTTTCCACACTGGTCACAGCTGTACGGCTTCTCTCCAGTGTGAATACGTTGGTGGCGTTTGAGGTGTCCTGATTGAGTGAAGGTTTCCCCACACTGGTCACAGCTGTACGGCTTCTCTCCGGTGTGAATACGTTGGTGGCGTTTGAGGTGTCCTGATTGAGTGAAGGTTTCCCCACACTGGTCACAGCTGAACGGCTTCTCTCCGGTGTGGATTCTCTGATGAATCGTTAGGTCTGACCTCAATCTGAACTCTTTCTTACACTGTTGACAGCGGTGAGGTTTAGGTTTCTTTGTTCCTTTTTGTTTCTGTAGCGACAGACAGACAGAAATACAAAGACAGAGTATGAGTGAGGCAGAGATGTGCAGTCAGGGTCGGCAGTAGGGATGGGAATCGTTAGGATTTTACAACAGATAAAAAGAAGACAAGGACTTAAATACTCAAAGACATTGGAGACACAGGTCACACACATTAGGGTGGGGCCAGTAATCACACAGAAGGGACACTTGACAGGAAGAGACAATGTTTACCAAAATAAAACAGGAAACATGAAAAGACGACACCAGAGAACACAGAGCTTGACAAGTCTTAACATTTGCCTATAGCTATACAGGTGAAACTCGAAAAATTTGAATATCGTGCAAAAGTTCATTTATTTCTGTATTTGAACTTAAAAGTTGAAACAAATACATTATATAGACTCATTACATGCGAAGTGAGATATTTCAAGCCTTAATTTGTTATAATTTTGATGGTTATGGTTTACAGCTTATGAGAACACCAAATTCCAAATCTCTGAAAATTTTAATATTACATGAAATCAATAAAAAAGGGATTTTAAATACAGAAATGTCGGCCCTCTATAAACTATAATCATACAAATGTACTCAGTACTTGGTTTGGGCCCCTTTTGCATGAATTCCTGCCTCAATGCAGCATGGCATGGATGCTATCAAAATCATCACTGACTGTTGAAACTTGGATGTTGTGCCTCTCCACTCTTCCTCTAGACTCTGGGACATTGATTTCCAAAAGAAACACAACATTTCATTAGGATCAGTGATGATTTGAGGTATCATGTCATCTGCTGGTGTTGGTCCACTGTGTTATCAAGTCCAAAGTCACCACAGCCATCTACCAGAAGATTTTAGAGCACTTCATGCTTCCGTCTGTTGACAAGCTTTATGGTGATGACAATTTCCTTTTCCAGCAAGACTTGGCACCTGTCCACAGTGCCAGAAACCACTAGTAACTGGTTAGCTGACCATGGTATTACTGTACATGAATGGCCATACAACTCTCCTGACCTGAACTCCATAGAGAAACTATGGAGTATTGTCAAGAGGCAGATGAGACACACCAGACCCAACAATACAGACGAGCTGAAGGCCTCTATCAAAGCAACCTGGGCTTCCATAACACCTCAGCAGTGCCACAGGCAGATAGCATCCATGCCACGCCGCATTGAGGCAAGAATTCATGCAAAAGGGGCCCAAACCAAGTACTTAGTACATATGCATGATTATACTTTCTAGAGGGCCGACATTTCTGTATTACAAAAACTTTTTTTCTTGATTTTATGTAATATTCTAATTTTCTGAGATTTTGAATTTGGGGTTTTTATAAACTGTAAGCTATAATAATCACAATTATAACAAATAAAGGCTTCACATATCTCTCTTTGCATGTAATGAGTCTGTTTAATATATTATTTTCACCTTTAAAGTTGAATTACTGAAATAAATGAACTTTTGCACGATATTCTAATTTTTCAAGTTTCACCTGTAGATACATATCAATAACAGAGAAGTATCAAGTCATTTTGATACTTCTCTCCATAAGAAATTATTACATGATAGTGGTGCAATGGATCACAGCTGATCATGAACAGCTGATTGTGTGAATATGCAAAAAAGGGAGAAAATATTTGGCTGCTCCACCTTAAGTCAGCCCAGCCAGGTCAGGAGAGTTCAGTTTCAGTTTTGTTTTCATCTCCGTATTGGAGCGGGAGTCAGACTAAAGCTTGATGATCACTAAGTAAAAATAACTAAATTATAAAATAAAGTTATCTCTTTTTCCCTCTGTCTGTCTGCATATCTTTCTCTCTTCACTGCACACTCAGTCACTACTATCCATGCTTAAAACTACTACGAGTAACTTTGTCCGTTGGCGGCCCCTTTGGACAAAAGCGGTGGTATTTTTACGACGCCAGCTGTCGTAAAGCTGTTTTCTAGCGCGTGCTGGGCGTGCGAGAGTCAAATGATCAGGAAACAATATAGTGCATGTCCGTGTGTTGAAAGTGTGAGGGCACCGGACTCTTTTCGGCTCCGTGAGAGTGGTTAGTGACTCTGCATCAACTAATGCCAGTCAGTGCCACACACACCTGATTGCAATGAGTTGATGCAGCAGTGTCACCTAACTGCTCTCACGGAGCTGAAAGATTCCGTGTCCTCACAGAAAGCGAATGAACGAGAGACGGCAGTTAGTATGGATCACGATGAGGTAATGTGTTTATGTTGTTGTAAATAATGCCTTTTTCAGATGAATAATGGTCATCAGATGATGGTGAAGCAAAGTAAACTTTGTTTTAGTACCACTCATTCATTTAGGAGTAAACACTTGAGTCTAGTTCACTCCCGTGAAATTGTGAACACGTTGCTTGGCAACACCCTCCTCCCGCCCGTCTATCGCTCTCCCTTTTAGCTTATCTTTATTGCATTTTTTTTCTTTGATGGTTCAGCCCCGTTATCAGTAGGGATGGGGATTGAAACCCGGTTCTATTAAGGACCCGTTTCCGCTTTATTCAAAACCCGAAAATCAATAACGTTTGAGCTTATCGATACCCTTATCGTCCAGTAGGTTTTATGACGTAATGTTAAATGTCAAGCAGAGTCGTGTCATTTAAGAATCTTATCACTTCAGTGTCATATCTTATCACAGTGGTCCGCATCATGGACTGCATTAAAAGTGTTCTAGGCCTACCTTCAACTGTCTTTGGGTAAAAAAAAAAACTCCTTCAACTCAGTATCGGTCATATCCGCGCGAAAGGCTACATGTGTCCACATGTGTCTCCAAGTGTCTCTGTAGGCTATTTAAAAAGAAATCAAGCAAGTAGACTAATAATAACATTAATGAATTATTGGTTATCGCATCACAGAAGGCCTATTGGCATATAATAATAAAAAAACACCACCTTAACTATGTTTACAGTTTTAAAATGTTTTGAATGAAATGCAAACCTCAGTGAATCATTTGCTCTTGTTTCCCTGTCCTGAGATTCACACAGACTGAGCTGTCTTGTTTAAATGTTACAAATTGAGCTAATAAACTGAACTTTGAATTTTTTTGCTGCAGAAGTTATCTCAGCTAATTTTTGTTATCTAATTTGATAATAAGGTGATTGTATGCAGAATGCTCGTGCCAGAAACTCATACAGTGGTTTTGTACAGATAAATAAATAAATATTAGCAGGTTCTCAATAGTATTTCAATTTAGGGGGGCCGCGAAAACATTTCTGTCCCCTAGGGGGGGGCATGACAGAAAATAATTGAGAACCACTGGCTTAAGCTGCGTAAATGTCCAGTAATATCTCGATTTTAATTGGTCTATGAATGATATGTAACATAAAGGCTTCTAGCATACCACATTTACGTCAAAATAAGCATAAATAATTATGCTTATTTGCGTACATGTTAAAGAATACAGATCGAAGTGCGCATGTACTATTTTTTTGCTTGCCGTTCACAATGAATAGGAGGCAAAGGCTCACCTTATTTTGGCGTAACTGCCACCTTTCTCATCAAAACGTCTACACTTTTTTAAAGTAATCGCGGATTACATGTAAAGATCGAAATAATTAACAGTAATAATACAAATAGAAGTTTATTAAATAAAACATTAATTTAATTTTTTTTGCACGCGGCGCCTGCCTACCCTGACTGCACGTCACTGCCCTAACCCAAGTATTCTGTATCAACCTGTATCATACATATAAGTCTGACATTTATAACAAGCCAAACAGATTGAAAATCGGTTGAAAATGCAGCTAGTAATGAAGATTTAGATCCTTAAGCCGGGAACACACCGCACTGGCCGCCTGCGGCGGTTGGCCACATGAATGCAGGAGGCTCGCCACTTGATCATTTGGGTCATATTGGGCCATATTCACCGCAGCCGCCGGCCGCCACATCGAAGGCGGCGGTTGGCCGCGTGATCGCAAGAGGCTCGCCGCTTAATAATAATAAATAATGCATTTATTTTATATGGCGCCTTTCAGGGCACTCAAGGTCGCCTAACAAGCATAAAACAAGGCAAATCACAATTAAAACAAGTTTAAAAAGCACAGAGCTTGCAGCAGATTTTCAGTCCATGGGTGAGTATGCCTGCCTAAATAAATGTGTTTTAAGGTGGGATTTGAAGGTGAGAGGTGAGTCCATATTTCTAATGTCCGGGGGAAGGCTGTTCCAGAGGTGTGGGGCGGAGCGGCTGAAAGCTCGAGCCCCCATGGTGGACAGACGAGCTGGGGGGACGTGTAGGTTGATGGAGGAGGCGGATCTAAGTGACCGGGTGGGAGTATTGATTTGGATGAGGTCAGACAGATATGGGGGGGCGAGGTTATGTATGGCATTGAATGTATTTAGGAGGATCTTATATTCAATACGGTGTTTGATAGGTGACTAGACGTGTGAGGGGTCAGTTGCTGGTGGATGGTGGATATTTTAGAGTCAAAAAATGCCATTATGGAGTTACAGTGGTCAGTGGAGTAGAAGTGTGGTGGAAGGAAATCAGGGGGGAGGAGAGAATTGTTGACCACTGAGAACAGGGCCCTGGTATTCCCAGCACCAGAACTGATAATGTCTGCAAAGTATTGGGATTTGGCAGATGAAATGGCGTCTTTATAATGGAGGATGTGAGCAGAGTGCATTTGTTTATGAATAGTGAGTCCAGTGCTATTGAAAAGACGCTCCAGCTGACGACCTTTGGCCTTCAGCTGGCGCAGATGGGGGGAGAACCAGGGGGCAGAGTGGGGGAATGAGACAGGCCGGGTTTTAACAGGGGCAAGTGAGTTGTACAGTAGTACATTGACTTTGTATGTAATCTCGCCTCGCGGCCAGTGCGGCGTGTTCCCGGCTTTACAGACGTGTCTCCATTGACTCAATAGGCTCGTTCGACCTCCGTTGTGGCTCGTCTGGAAAGTAGACGAGAGTAGCCGAGTGCAGTCGGGGGAGTGACGAAAAAGCCTAACAGAAGCCGGACAGCTCCGAGTCGGCTCGACCGTCGGAAGTAGCGTCCTTGTTGCGGATGCAGTTTGTTTTCTAGTTTTATTTTGAAGGCCTATTAGAAACATATTCGCAGGAGAGTCACACATGCTACAACCGATTAGAAGCAGAACACAACACAAAGACGAGTAAACACTTTAAAAGCGAGGGGCATTTTCAAAACAAGAAACGAGATATAATATCCCCATTCCCCACACATCTTTATCTTTCTTTCTTACTTTACTAGAAAACCTACTTTTAAGTGATAAAGAATAATTTACAAATCCAAATAAAGGAGGTTTAGTATTTCTCCCTTCACATAACGAATATGATCGGCCTAAATAAAGAAGGTCTAAGATAAGATCCCTTATTATTATTGTAGAGATGGATATGATGAACTTTATTATGATGTGTAAGAAACAAACTACTTGATGTAGTTTTGGTCTGGCTTTGCGACACTACATGTAAAATACAATTCCCAGACCATTTAGATCACTGGAAATAAGCCTATGATTTAATCTTAATGGTATAACGATATCACTTCACCAAGATCTTATGTGACTCAAGTTTGTGTTCACTTTTAAATAAATCTATACAGGAGAGTTACACATCCAAATTATTTCTATGTCAAGGGTTCAGATCAGTGGAGGTTTAACTCTGATTAAGTACATTTCTGCTTAAATGCATACTGTGGCGGCCTAATGATTAAACATAAATTAAAATCAAAAAGAATGGATCGTAATTTAATTTTGAGCGGTGATGTCAGACTTTTGCCTAACCAATTGGGGAAACACATCAAAGGCACGGGGTTTAAACTCCCAATTAGCGCTCAGCTCCGCCTGTCAGCAAGACGTTTCCCATCAGACATTTCGCTCCCGCAGCCCGTGGGGAGCAACTGCAGCGACTTGCTCCAGTGTCTGTGTCCGTCTTGATCCCGCGGGACTTCAAAGTCTCAAGCAGTCGAGCCGCAGCCAGCCGCGGGTGCAAGTTGGACAAAAAGTCTAACCATAATGCAGTGCGCTCAGCAAGACGAGCGCCATAATTGCGCAGGTCTTAGCAAGACGGCGACAGGTCGAACGAGCCTAATGTCTATGGGAGCAACTGCAGCGACTTGCTCCAGTGTCTGTGTCCGTCTTGATACCGCGGGACTTCAAAGTCTCAATCAGCCGAGCCGCAGCAAGTGGGACAAAAAGTCTAACCATAATGCAGTGCGCTCAGCAAGACGAGCGTCATAATTGCGCAGGTCTTAGCAAGACGGCGACAGGTCGAACGAGCCTAATGCAGTCAGAAGACACGGCTTCCCCATTCCAAAATGGCGGCCGCTGCGATGCATCGTTCCAACGTACAACAGAGGCAAAGGCGGCTTCTATGTATATCTATGAGTCCAGATCTATGGGTCTCTCATTCTGTCCATGTGGCCAATAACAACAGTTCATCAGTGCAGATGATACTTTTTTCATATAGTTTTTCTTAATGTGCAACCCGAGCGATGGCTTCAGATATTTGATCAACACGTGGTCTGGATGCTACAGCTAAAGGCTAACTCCACTATAGTCTGTGTATGAATCCTTCTGTTGATCGCTGACGTCATGAGCACTGACCTGAGCGCCGCGTGAGCCCGCTGTCTTTCTGGTGGGGACGTCCTCCTCCATTCCTGCTCTGTCTGTATCCAGCAGTGTGTGTGTGTGTATCCAACAGCTTTTCTCTCAAAGTTCGACCGAGTGGAGAAGGGTCTAGATGCAGCCGCTTCCGCCTACCAGTGCAGCTCGGCCAAACATGCCAAACACGCCCATATCTGCCAAACACGCCCATATCGGCCAAAAACGCCTACAGCTCACACGCCTACAGCTCGTGCGCATGCGTAACGCTTCAGAACTAATTCAAGCCCGCAGCTCAGTCCCATTGTTGCTTACTTAGCGATGTTGTCGCTATATTTACCGACTTTTCAGACACCTCTGGCGACGTTTTCTTCAAAAAAGCGACCAGAGACAAATCTAGCTACTTTTTCTGGTGTTATTGGTGACTTTTTCGCTCAAGTATCGCTCTTTACTCTAATCAACGATCAGCGGGTGCCTCCCCTGCCTCTCCCCCTTCCCAGAGCACTGACATGCGGCAGAGTCCTCGCGCAGCAGTCCCTCGCAGCTGCGGACAGAGCAGGAGATACACACCTCTCTGCTCTAGTGTTCCTTTAGCATCCCTATTAGCAGTTGTAATACCCCTCTTTTAAAGTCTATGAGTAGTGCTTATTGAAACTGTGAGCATGTATGATTACTGCTAGACTTAACATTATCACGTCGGTTTTCTATGCAATTGTTTGATTACATTTTATTTCAGACATATAAAAAAAAGACAAATTAAAAGCATGAAAATACAATAAAAAATATGTTCAAATGATTTCACAAATAAAAATAAACAAAAAAACCCAAAAAATAAACAAATAACATATTGAATTGATCTGCCTGAAAGGGAGTAGGAAGAAGTATACACTTATTTGATCCAACCCCTTTTCCACAGCTCAATAACTTTATAATAATTTTTTATATTATTATTATTATTATTTTTATATTTATACAATCCATATATCCATATATACTCGACACCATTGCAAATGAGGGCCACCCCTCAATTGGTCTCCCGAGGATAAACAAAAATCAAACGAAAAATGAAATGAAATATCCACTATACATCCATACAAAAATACATCCACCATATGCATCAACACAATTCATACGTCCATATCTCCATATTTGTACAACTCACATATCCATATCCACACATACATAATTCCGTCTTAAATCTCTCCCTTATCCCTGTTAAAAATCATTGCTTTGAATTTTTTTTTGAACTGAATCATATTTGGACATTGCTTTAACTCCGTGCTCATACCATTCCACAGTTTCACACCACCAATTGAGATGCAATGACATTTTAAAGTCATGCGTGCAGCCAGTGTCTTAAAGTTTAACTGTTCCCTCAAATTGTAACCCCCCTCTCTGTCAAAAAAAAGTTGGTAACACTTTATAATAACTATCCGTTGTAACTCGTTAATAGATCATTAGTAAACTCTTAATTAATGATCATTAATGATTTGTTAAGTGTTTGTTAGCAGTTTGTTAAGGATTTATAACAATGGTAGATAGTTAATAGCTTAATAATTGAATCAGTTCATCTGGGAGGTAATCCGAGATTAACTGATCACGTCACGTTCAAGTCCATGGCATGCACAGTGTGTATTGAGTTTATTTAAAAATATTTGAAAATGGGGCTGCCCTCAGTTGCCCATGCATTGTGTATAGTCTATAGCCTATTTCAGCCTCGTCGGTATCTCGGATTACCTCCCAGATGAACTGATTCAAAATAAAATATAAAAAAACATAAAATATCCTAATGGTCTGTAATAGTGAGTAACAGTCAATAAATAAATGCTATTATTTGTATTGACAGAATTAAGAATTAGCTCAACTTACATAACGTTAGTCTAAAATCAAAACAGAGCATTCACATTTTTGAGCATCACTCAGTTTCAGTCCGAAATAAAGTGTTAAAATAAAGTGTTAAAATAAAATACTGAAGAAAATAAAAGTAATTTAATCCACAAGGTTATACAGAGGTAAAAAGACAAGCAAAGTGGGATTATGGTTGTAGTTTTCCTGCTTATTTAACTGTAAAGGCCGCCTACAACACCCTATTCGTGATAACCATCAAACTACATCGTGCACATTTACTGAGTGACGATTGTGTTTCATCTCTCACAAACAACAATGACATCTCACCCTGCATCTCACAACGATTTATGCTCTTCGTAGCTCAGGGCTGCCGCTAGGGGCTCGTTTCGCGTCACGTGACATTCCTCGACATTGATTGGTTTGTAGAGGGGCGTGCGTCTGACGTCACCAGTTTGAATGAACGAGATCAGCTTTTTTTCCTGCAGCGCTGTGCAGTTCAGTAGTTTAACTTTATCAAGCTGACAGAGTTGTTGTTAAGGAATGTGACATTGTGTCTGTTGGTCAAATTTGAACTAATTTACCTCTGATCGTTTTCTTTTTGCTGTTTTGGACCGCAACTGTGCACGTGCGGTTTGTTTTTTCCCCCAAAGGGGGCGGGGCCATCATGTCAGAACATCGATCGCCGACCTCATCATTTATTAGGCTATACTATCTATGCATGGGACCCGATGTAGGCTGAATGAATGAAGTAAAATATGAACAGATTCATTTCCTGCAGCGTTGTGTAGTTCAGGCAGCCGCCCAGACAACGCACACCTCCCGCTCTGACAACAGTTGGATATAAAAATAAATCGCCCGTCTCCCGTCACCAACCCCTATTTGCAATATGTTCAATAAAACGTAATCACGGACAAAATACGTTTGTCAGCCAAACGTAATTGAGAATGCCGAATAGTTCTCTGGGAACGTAATTTTGATGAGACAGGGTTGGAACAATCTAGTGGGACAGCCCCTGCTTTGTTTAGAGCCTGACCCTTGTCAGGGCCACAATAGCAAACAAAGAGCTGCTCCAACTGACGAATACAGGTGGTAGCAGAAATATAAGCCCAAAGAGCCTGCATCGGGCACAGTAGCTCAGACCTGCCCTCCTCAGCTGGGGGAGGGGGGGGGGCAAGCGTGCCAGCTGGATGTGCTGGCTAAGGTGGCTGCGTGGAAGCACCTTGGCGGGAACGCAACCCTCGGCCACAGGGTGATACATGAGCCAGAGTTACACCTCCGGCATGTAACGTTCACAGATAGGGCATGCAACTCCCCGACCCGCTTTGCAGGGGCTATGGTGAGTGAAATTGCATCCCTCATGGACAGCCACCTCAACTTCCTCTGGACCAAAGGCTTAGAGGGAAGTGACAAGGCCTCCAGGACCAGTGGGAGGTCCCATGCCAGAGCCCTCGGGCCATAGGGGGACGCAGCCTCAAAGCCCCTCAATGAAAGAGGGACACTAACCTGTGGCATCCTACCGTGGCACCATCAACCCCCTCATGTAGGGGAGCAGATAACAGCCACCTCAACTCTCAAGGTGGAGTAAGAGCAGCCACTATCCAGGAGGGGCTGCAGAACTCCAGAACAGGGGACACAGCGCAGTGCCCTGGGTCCACAGCTCTAGCTGCACACCAATTGGAGAACAGTTTCCACCTGTTCCCAACTGCCTCCTGGTTGATGCTGCCCTGGCATTCAGGGCAGTAACCCTGAAGGTGCAATCACTCAGCAGTGAGTCAGGCCCTGTAGTGGCCAAGCCCAGAGCTGAAGGCGACGTGGGTCAGGATGCCAGATCTGACCCCCCAGCTGTGACAGGAGGTCCCTCCTGTCAGTGGGGTGCCCAGGCGAGCTGCAGCAGAGCCTGAGCAGCAGACCAACACGGCAGTGTTACCGGGAGAGCACTGTCTTCACCGGTAAGTGACTGAACGGAAAATCACTTTTCCCTTTCTTTTTCTTTTTAAAAGAAAGAGTCACCAAACAAGTGTGGTAACCTAGAACACAGCTTAGCTGCTTCTATCCACAAACAAGGAAAGCTATAAATAGCAGCTACAAATGCTGGAGGGGAGCTGACACGCTGCCTCACCAACAAAGTAGCTTAGCACTGTACAGTGTTACCGGGAGAGGACGCAAGAGCGCTGTCTTCACCAGTAAGTGACTGAATGGAAGAAAATAGAGTCAGTGTGAACCCAGCTGCTAATTACCAATACAAATGGTGGCTCTAACAGTTGAGAGACAAGCGTCTGTTGTGACCATCTCCCGGCGGAATGGAATGGCGCCAATGGGCACGCCCGCCGACAGATATGCCCTCTGTCTACATCGAGACAGAGAAGGGGAGACACTGCCGAGGTACCCTGAGCCTCCTCTGCCTGTGCCTCTGTAATGGTGACAGGGCTGCTGACACACACCACTTAACCTTCCTCTCGTGTTAGGATCGCCAGTGACCCGTTTTGGATTTCAAATGCATAAAATAACCACTTACATTTTGTTTATTGCATCAAGATTTCTTGACTTTGTTAGGAACCTCTATTTCAACAAAATAAAAAAAATAAAAAAAAATTCACTTAATTATAAAATGCTCTGGTGGAAATTATAACAATGGTGGTGTTAGGGTCGTTTTCGACCCGGTTATAAAATAAGATTTAAAAAACAATAACTAGAGCCAAAACTGAAATCATAAGTGCACTGTCAGCCAACACAATGACAGTCAGCTCCTCTCCCAATCATGTGAGCTCTGGGGAGGTTCTCATTTTGACTTTTTTTGCCCTTATACCTGCATAAAAGCTAAACAAACAGACGGGCATATCCAGGCATGTGAGGTCAATTCAGTATAGAGTTGGTGACTTGCAGAGTGCACATCTCCTATTTGCAGTATTCAAAAATGAGGAGATATACAGTGAGCCAAGTTCTGGATCATGTTTTTGGTGAAAATGGCCACCTGATTCTATAAATAAGAGGTGTCAGGTCTGCCGAAGCACTAAGGACAGAAAGATAAAAGTATTGTGCTTTACCTGCAAGAAATATTTCTGAAAAGAACACTGAAAGTGTTGCTCTTTGCCACACATCTGTTCACACAACCAAACATATGCACACAGAGACTTGTACTCAGTTTTTTTTACTAGTTCTGGAACTAGTAATTAATTTTGATTTGTTTGATTTGTTGATTGGTTGTTGTTTATTTGACCTTACAAATCTATATTTTGTGTTGTGACTTGTTCTGGTTTTCATTGTGTGATTGTATAATGCTGAAATAAAAGTTTTTTTTGCTGTTTTCTGAAATAAATATTTATGGGTCATAATTGACCAGTAACACCATAGATGTTAAAAAGGTCAATAATATTATAATGAAAAAATAAATAAAACAAATTTAGTTAAGAATTGTTTTCTCATACCCCTCAGTAATAATCAGGTAACATAACAACCAAATATTTATTTATATGATTCTCTTGAGGTTCATTTTACCATTTTTTTTATTGAAATTGAGGCGCATACTGACAAAAAAAGGCCCAGCCGCCTACACCAAAAATATTAAAAACAATATTTTCATGGATAAGGAAGCCTAACAAGGTAACCAAGAGATGAGAAACAAACTGGATAATAAATAATTGTTTTTAGTGTTTTTTACAGCTGATTTCAGACACGGGTCGAAACCGACCCGCTAACACCATGGATGGTAACAGAAAGTTAACACAGGAGGAAGGTTAATATAAAAGCTACAAACTGATGAAAATATATTTTTTCTTCCATTATAAAATAAGATAGGCTACTAATAAATTCAGTATAGCCCTTAATCAAGAAGCAACAAGTTCTGAGTGATACTGTGTGGTGTTTGAAATATATCGGACAGGAAACAAACACCAGCAGAGGCAACTTACAGTATTCCTGTCAATGTGTACATTACACTGGAGATCATGTCATAGGCCTACTGCTGCTTGTACCACACCTGCTTATAACTATACACTGTCCGCAGACTTATTGCGGTGTGTACTTTAGCTATACAATCAGACAGCTAGCAGGTAGCAGGATGAAGCTATTAAAAAAAAATACTCTTCAGTTTCCAACACACCATACAGTTTCACCGTCTGTTCTTCACACAGGGGCTGTCACAGCAGGTCTAACGTGAGCTCACAAAAGAGCCAAATAACAGTCACTGAAAGACTCACAGCTCTAGGTAAAGCTAGCGGACGCTAATGCTAATGACTAAACCCCGCGGCATTCTCTCATTTCAGTCGGTGTTGGTTATCATAGGAGGTATAAAATAAAGCACATTACAGACGTTGAACTAACAAACGGCCAGAATTATTTTAATTTTAAAATAGGACTACTTACATTTCAGACGGATGGTGTCTCAGTCTTCCTGGCACAGTCTCCTCCACCGTCCAGTAAAAAGGCTTTGATCACACTGACAGATTGCAAACCTTTGCTGGAGATAGCCTAACAAAAAATGAAGTAAATCCATTCAGCCCTAGTGTGCTTTGAGGCTGGGGTGTGTGATGGTAGCTTGAGGTTGAGCTCACACTGCAGCTTGCTTCTACTCTGTTGTTGCATGAGCGAGTGGATGCTCAGCTGTGTGTGGTTACCAACGGGGGCGTCTTGATTTGCCAATCAACTGCCGAGTTTCTGGTGAGCTTTCCCGTGGGAGTATAATATAATATGATAATGAAAACCGACCAATTTCGTCATCAGTCGGTGTATTTTGGAACAGACCATCAAATCTCCCCTTTTTCTAAATAAATATCCCAGAAGAAACTGACATATTTGTCTTTTTGTAGCTTGTGTGTGCGGGTAGGGACCCCAATAACCTAAAAAGTGTGCCCAAACACCGTAAATGTTTGGTTTTTCATAATATGTCCCCTGTAACATAAACGCTGATCAACATGGAAAAAAAACAAACACAAACACACCCATAACACAGTAATGTTAAAAATGCCACAACATGACAAGACTTACATGAGCAGTAAGACCAGTGGGAGTCAATGTGCTGGCGGTTTGGTCATCGGTCTACAGTGAAGCAGTAAAAATAACAATTGTGAGCATATATCGCTTTGTTTGTAAAGTTTTATAATTATTTATATTAACGGTATGGAATGGCGACAATAGTTACACATGAACAACAGTACAATACGTAGACTACTCAAGTTACCAAAATGTAAACACTGTTTCTCCTAGGATTGAGCCATTGCCCTGGGGGTTTTGTTGTTGTTTGTCTAAGTTACATTATCTCCTTATCAATTTAGGTATAGCCTTGCTTCCAATCAATTCGGACCGCATGTCCCGTACCATTCACATGAAAAGCGGCGAAGTTTCCCTTTAATGGTTGTAATGAGTATTAAATATTCCCATATTACAGATTAACAGAAAATGGAAAAAGACACATTTGTTTCCAAATAAAATAGTGCTGGATCCATTGTATGGGAGTGGTGAAGGATGTGGAAGAATGAAGTGTGTTTTATCTGTTCTACAGAAACAAGATGAAATTTGTTTTAATGAAGTCCAATCTTTAATAAAAGGCAAAAACAGCTCAACACTTTAAGCAGTATAATAATCTGGAAATAACATGGTATAATGCTACATTCAAACATTCAAAAATACTTCAAGATGAAAACAAAGAAACAGAACTCATAAACAAGTTGCTAAAAGTGAATATGGTTAAGGAAGGGTGACTCATTCTGCCCATTAAAGGACTATTCCACACTTGAAAATGTCATGTCATTCTTTAAATATTTCTACTAGAAAAAACATTAGAATTTCTAAATATTCAACATCATTCTTACATTATGACAGTTTAACTATTCACTCCCTTTTATACTCCTTCAGTTGATTCATATCAATCCAAGCTAGCAATTTAGTTTAGCTCCAAGTCAATTAAAAGGACTTTTTCTGTTTTTCAGAATGTTCATACGCATTCAGCTATCCAGTTTACAGTCAGCTTTTCAGCATCCAGCATTCACACGCATTTTCAAAAGGAAATTCATTTAAATTCATTTTCTAAATAAAACAAACTAAAACAGTTCATTAGAATAAACATATGCATGATTGAAAACAACAATACAACTTAACTTTGATTCAAAATAACAAAGAAAATAAATGGTTTCAAACAATAAAAAGACAACTGCATGCAGAGCGATTAAAGCATTTCAAAAACAACATAACTATTTTAACATTTGACAAGCCAGACCTTAACAAAATGTAAAAGAATTATTCTGAAGGGATCAGATATACTCTTGGAAATGAGTATACTCAGATGAAGGAGGGTCTGCAAAAGAATCTCTTTATCCTTATTGATAGGTGGAATTTCACATGAAAACAGGGCTCTGCATTTATTACATGATATACATATGCTGAGATAAAAAAAAATCCTCATATATTGCAGAGTGAAATACAGATGTGTGTCTGTGTGTTTTATCTGTTCTAAAGAAACAAAGCTGAAATTAATTGTATTTATTCAGTCCAATCTTTAATAATATGCCAAAACAGATCAACACCTTCAGCAGTGAGAGGATATGGAAATTACATAAAATGTTGAATTCAAAAATTTAAAAAAAATATTTTTTTGGGACTAGACTATATTTTGAATTTGAATAGATAGAAGTAATGTTTTACAATGGTCACAAATTTGTTATGGACACAATGGAAATGGCTTTGTCACATATTGTACTTGTACTGCTGTCACTGTTAAAACAAGTATCAAAAACATATCTCACTGAAGTATTTATATCATCTTTAATATTTTACTATATGGACCGGTCTGGTAGCAATGTTTATTGTTGTTTATTGTGTTGTTTGTACATTTGCCTTAAAAAAATAAAAATTTAATAAACAGAGCTTTAAAAAAAAAAAATCACTTCAAGCTTAAATCAAAGGAACAATGTGTAACCTGTTTATTAACAAGTGACTATAGTAAATGGACTGCACTTGTACATCTCTCTTTTTTTACATAGTTTCGCCAAATAGAATCATTTAAAAAAAACTAATAAGTAATTAAATGAGTTTGACATTAAAAAGGGATAACTGCAAAGACTAGCCTATTGTAAGATTTCCAAGACGAATGTCAAAACACACGAATAAAATATAAAAAGATGATGATTAAATGCAACAAAATGAAACAAATAAACACAATAAAAGTTGGTTATCCTGGGGCGCTCGTGGTACAGTGGTTAGAGGGGTCTGGAGAGTCGATTTCACATCTCAGTCTTTTACTATCGCTTCTAACTGTGTAACAGTGTGAACACATTCAGCAGTGTGCTCAGATGCTCAAAGTCAGATCATGATGTGTAAACCCCTCTATGCATTTAATTTACAAACTCACTAAAGGAACACAGGGGTCAAGATTTAAACACACTTGTGCTTCTTCAGGTGGGCTTTTTGGGTGAAGCTTTTCATACATTTGACACAACAGAACGGTTTGTGTCCTGTGTGGATTCGCTCATGCACTGAGAGGTTAGACGATGAGTAGAACCGTTTGTCACAGTGTTGACATAGGTGCTGTTTGACTCCAGTGTGGATACGCCCATGATACCTCAGTCTGGAGGAGGAACTGAAGACGTTCCCACAATACTGACATGCGTGGATTTTTTCCTTTGTGTGGATGTTTCTGTGATCATTGTAAGACTGTAGCCGGGTGAATCTCTGGTCACATTCCTCACAGCTGTACGGCTTCACTCCAGTGTGAATACGTTGGTGGAGTTTGAGGCTTCCTGATCCCGTGAAGGTTTTCCCACATTGGTCACAGCTGTACGGCTTCTCTCCGGTGTGAATACGTTGGTGGAGTTTGAGGGCTTTTGATCGAGTGAAGGTTTTCCCACATTGGTCACAGCTGTACGGCTTCTCTCCGGTGTGAATACTTTGGTGGAATTTAAGGTTTCCTGATCGAGTGAAGGTTTTCCCACATTGGTCACAGCTGTACGGCTTCTCTCCTGTGTGAATACGTTGGTGGACATTGAGGGCTCCTGCTTGAGTGAATGTTTCACCACACTGGTCACAGCTGTATGGCTTCTCCCCAGTGTGAATACTTTGGTGGTTTTTGAGGCTTCCTGCTTGCGAAAAGGTTTTCCCACATTGGTTACAGCTGTACGGCTTCTCTCCAGTGTGAATACGTTGGTGGCTTTTGAGTTGTCCTTTTTGAGTAAATGTTTTGCCACATTGGTCACAGCTGTACGGCTTCTCTCCAGTGTGAATACGTTGGTGGTATTTGAGGGCTCCTGATTGAGTGAAGGTTTCACCACAGAGGTCACAGCTGTACGGCTTCTCCCCAGTGTGAATACGTTGGTGGACATTGAGGTGTCCTGATAGAGTGAATGTTTTGCCACATTGGTCACAGCTGAACGGCTTCTCTCCGGTGTGGAATCTCTGATGAATCATTAAAGCCGACCTCCATGTGAACTCTTTCTTACACTGTTGACAGCGGTGAGGTTTAGGTTTCTTTGTTCCTTTTTGTTTCTGTAGTGACAGACAGACAGACAGAAATACAAAGACAGAGTATGAGTGAGACAGATTATGAGTGAGGCAGAGATGTGCAGTCAGGGTCAGCAGTAGGGACGGAAATCGTTAGGATTTTACAACAAAGGAAAAGAAGACAAGGACTCCTCAAAGACATTGGAGACACACGTCACACACATTAGGATGGGGCCATGTTTACCAAACAGAAGGGACACTTGACAGGAAGACACAATATTTACCAAAATAAAACAATATTTATTATTTTAGGCTGTATTTGGCTGCTCCACCTTAAATCAAAGTCAGGATAGTTTAGTTTAGAGTTTAGAGAAAGTATTCTCCATTTGAGAGCGGCACTGGACAAGATGACGATCAGTCTCCCCCCCCTCACATGAAAGCATGGAAAAACGCTACGTGGACACAGGCACTATCTATCTATCTATCTATCTATCTATCTATCTATCTATCTATCTATCTATCTATCTATCTATCTATCTATCTATCTATACTCAGAGAGGCTGTTGGAGTTCTTATATTACCCAAGGGGAAAAACACAAAGACACAGACAGACACACACACAAAATTTGTTCTCAAAACATTGTTGTGAATAAAGCCGGTGAGTGCTGTAAAAGATTGTTCACCAGAAATGAATTCTAGGACCTTCAAGGATCACAAGATAGATAGCAATGAAAGGTTGAACTCAGATTTAAACATTAGGCCTACACCATTTAGCCTAATTGATAATCCTACACTTAAGAATGTGATTCAAGTCTGACACTGTCCCCTAATGAATAGCCTATATGTGGAAAATCACTTTAGTTTTGGGCCACATCAAAATTAATAGGCTACAATTTTGAGTTTGATTTAGGCTAATAGCCCTTTATCTGCATCTTACAAATACCAATAAAATAAATAGCCTAGATACAAAACCTGTATTATTTATTTTCCGGACATGTATGAATCTACTGTGAGAAGCTTAACTTGCGAGTCTGCAGCGATGTCCGAACTGTGACAGCTGTCAGCTGTCACGTCCCAACTGTAATCACTACTGAAAGAAAGAAGCTACAGTGAAATAATGTTGCAACCTGTGATCATTTGAGGTGAAAGCATCTAGTGGCGCTGCGTACAGGCTATTTTACATGTTCTGCATCAATAACTATGCATGTGGCAAAAAGCCGCAGCGCGATGTTACAGTTCACTCTGCTGTAAGCCTTTTGTCACGGCTTCGTTTTGTTCATTAACTTACTGATCAATAATTCTACTTATTTAACGAGTTTCCTCAGTGAGAATGTAGGCCTATCGCTCAGACAATATAGTCAGGTCCGCGGGATTTCAAAATGTGTATTTTTCAGGGGTGTAAAGTAGCGAATTACATTTACTCGCGTTCCTGTAATTGAGTAGTTTTTTCGTGTACTTGTAATTTTTCTATGTGATTTTTAAAACCTATACTTTTACTTTGAGTCTAATTTAGCTTTCAGCTTAACAGTGCAGAGTAGGATGGAGACGGTGCGTGTTGCCAGGAGCTTTGAAAAACTTCCAGAAGACGGCAGAAAGTCAGCCTTTGCTCGAGAAGAAAGGTAAAAATAATAGACTAAAACAATGTGCAAGATATGTTATGCTTAGTCAGATGACATGCGCGACCGTGAGAGAGAGAGAAAAAAAGTCATATGCGACCCAGCCGCACCTCAAAACATCACGACCAATTAGTTTACTCACTTTAAGTCGAATCCAAGTGGTCTATGAGCAAGCAATAAAGGAATAAAAAACACAGGAAGCTCCTTGACTCTTGCCACCACAACAGTCATCAATTAAGAACACTGTAGCCTACTCCATGAGATATACAGTCCCCTCCATAAGTATCGGAACAGTGAGGCCAATTCCTTTATTTTTGCTGTAGACTGGAAACATTTGGGTTTGACACCAAAAGATGAATATGAGACGATAGCTCAACATTTCAGCTTTCATTTCCAGGTATTCACATCTGGATCTGATACACAACTGAGAAGATATCATTATTTGTAAAGGAACACCACATTTTTAGGTGAGCAAAAGTATTGGAACAGATAGACTTTAAATAAATTAAAGTGAATAAAACGTAATATTTTGTCGCAAATCCTTCACTTGCAATACCTGCATCAAGCCTGTGACCCATTGACATCACCAAACTTTTGCATTCTTCTTTTGTGATGCTTTTCCAGGCTTTCACCGCAGCCTCTTTCAGTTGCTGTTTGTGTTAGGGGGTTACTCTCTTAAGTCTCCTCTTTAGCAGGTAAAATGCATGCTCTATAGCGTTTAAATCTGGAGATTGACTTAGCCAGTCTAAAACCTTTCACTTCTTGCCCCTGATGAACTCCTTTGTTGTGTTTTGGGTCATTATCTTGCTGCATGATGGAGGATCTTTCAATCAGTTTGGTTGCATCTTTCCTTAAATTGTCAGACAAAATGTTTCTATAAACTTCTGAGTTCATTTTGCTGCCATCATGTGTTACATCATCAATGAAGATTAATGAGCCCATCCGAGAAGATGCCATGCAAGCCCAAACCATGACATTGCCTCCACCGTGTTTCACAGATGAGCCTGTATGTTTGGGATCATGAGTAGATCCTTTCTTTCTCCAAACTTTAGCCTTTCCATCACTTTGGTAAAGGTTCATCTTGACAACAACACAGTAACACATGATGGCAACAGCAAAATGAACTTAGAAGTCTACAGAAACATTCGGTCTGCCAATTTAAAGAAAGATGCAACCAAACTGATTGGAAGATGCTCCATCATGCAGCAAGATAATGATCCAAAAAAACTGCAAAAACAACAAAGGAGTTCATCAGGGGCAAGAAATGGAAGGTTTTAGACTGGACAAGTCAATCTCCAGACTTAAACCCTTTAGAGCATGCATTTTACCTGCTAAAGAGGAGACCGAAGGGAGTAACCCCCCAAAACAAACAGCAACTGAATGAGGCTGCGGTGAAAGCCTGGAAAAGCATCACAAAAGAAGAATGCAAACGCTTTGTGATGTCAATGGATCACAGGCTTGATGCGGTTATTGCAAGTAAAGTATTTGCAACAAAATATTACGGTTTATTTACTTGAATTTATTTAAAGTCTATCTGTTCCAATACTTTTGCTTGCCTAAAAATGTGCTGTTCCTTTACAAATAATGATATCTTCTCAGTTGTGTATCAGATCCAGATGTGAATACCTGGAAATGAAAGCTGAAATGTTGAGCTTTTGTCTCATATTCATCTTTTGGTGTCAAACCCAAATGTTTCCAGTCTACAGCAAAAATAAAGGAATTGGCCTCACTGTTCCGATACTTATGGAGGGGACTGTACATTAAAATATGCCCTCACATTCCTGCTAGCAAAAGACGTGTCCTATCGACAACATTTGCAACGGTTTATTTTGATTTTGACACTTATTCTATTTAATTATAAAAAATATGTTTTACTTAGGCTATTTGCATTTTCCTTGTTTTCAGTTCAATTAGGATATGTTTAAAGTCAAAAGTCATGGTTTCAAATGTTAAATAAGTGCATGTTGCAGTTCTTAAATCAAAATAATCATGATTATGATTTTTGTCAAAATCGAGCAGCCTAACCTTGCAATGTCCATGGTTTAGATCAATTATACACAATTACATTATTAGAACTGCAGCTGCAGTCTGTTTAGGTCTGTAGACCGGTTACATTCCCATTCCCACATTAACAGACTATTTGCTCCATATTTGCTTATCTAAAGTATAATGACACAGTATACACCCATACATGTGTGGTGACATGATTTGTTTAATTTGTGCAATTCAATTTGTAAGTGTTGTATTAATCAAACAACTAGTTTGAGATGTATATCCCCTTGTCTATATATATATATAATGCCCTACACTGAAGAGACCCCAGCCCCCTCCCGCTGTTAAAAAGTAACTAGTAACTTGTACTTTAATTACATTTTAAATCAGCTACTTTTACACTTTTACTTCAGTAGATTTTTAGACCAGTACTTTTACTTAAGTAAAATTTCATCCAAGTAATCATACTTTTACTTGAGTAGAATATGTTTGTACTCTTTCCACCTCTGGTAGTTTCCTTAAAGCTCCCATATTATGCAAAATGCACTTTTTCGATGTTTTTGAACATAAACATGGGTCCACGGTGTGCGTACAGACTGCCAAATTATCAAAAATAAGAACTCTCTCCTTTTCTCACTCTAACCCTTTCTGAAAACCCTCCTTTTTTTAAAAAAAACGTACTTTGTAAATATTACTTTTTAACCCTATATTTCTCTTTCTGTGATGTCACAAGAAAGAGAAATATAGGGTTAAAAAAACACTCTTTCTGCCTTTTCTCAGGCTAGGATGAACCGATTTCAATTTTTTTCGCACATTTATACTACATAGGATCTCAGAATTCAATACACCTTCATATTCAAACCGGTGAAGTAGGCCTTTAAGGAACCTTTCAGAAATCATTAAATCCCTCCAAAACGCCATCAAATGATTGTCTGTGATTTACTCTTAGTGACTTAGGACTCTAAGCTTTCCATTTAGCGCTAAAATGCTGTGAATAACACTATCGCCGATCACATGAAGACACAGCCGTTTTTTTTTTTTTTTTTTTTTTGCATTTCACTCAATCCATGATTCACGTGCGTGCCTACACTTGAGGGTTGGTCCGTACAGACCACGGAACAACCGAAATCTGTTGCACCACTAAGGACGTGTGACCTGTCGTTGGATTTGTTGAATCCCCCGTGTTCCAGGATCTCCGACATTAGCCTACACATTGAGCGCAACGCGATAAATAGAGAATTAAGTTATCCATCCAGACACAGTAGCCTATATATTACTCCTCCCATTGACCGCTGATATTACACAAATAACCATATGAGAGAGAGAGAGAGAGAGAGAGAGAGAGAGGAGAGAGAGAGAGACAGAGAGAGAGACAAAAGAGAGAGAGAGAGAGAGCAAGCCAGTAAACTGTAGGCTATACAGTAAAATTGTAACAGTAGCATCATGTTTCCGTTTTGTCTATATACATATATATCCTTCTTTTGATCCCTGACGTCATGAGCACTGACCTGAGCGCCGCGTGAGCCCGCTGTCTGTCTGGTGGGGACTTGGTTGCTCCGGTGCTCCGGGTCCTGGTTGTCCACCTCCTCCATTGCTGCTCTCGGATCCAGACCAGACTAGCAGCTTTCCTCTGGAGCTAGTAGCCTCGTTTGAGATGTCGCCGTCTTTAAGACTGGAACTTACGTCGGCTTGCTGAGCGCACAGCATTTTTGCAGCATTTTGTTGTGCGCTCAGCAAGAGATCTCCAACAAGTCTCGCGGTCACTTCGCTAAACCCCGCCCCCCTTAGTTACTGTTGCTCAGACTAGCAGCTTTCCTCTGGAGCTAGTGACACACGTTCCTAACCCCGACGCCTTCCTGTAGATCTGAGCTGCTTTCCTATCTGTGAGCCATGAACGCTGGGGTGGAGAATTTGGGGAGAAAATGGCAGTTGGGATAGAGATTTGAATTCAAATACCTCAACCGCTCCACTTGTTCTCTTTGGTCCCTCCCTGACACGCTCTAGTCTACACCAACAACGTCGGTGCCAAAGTGAATGGACAGTCCCAACAGCCAATAAGAACAGATAATCGTTTTTTTTTAGAATCTGAGCCTCGCTCTGATTGGTCAAAGTGTACCGCAACACACCAACTATGCAGAAGGTGTGTGTGTGTGTGTGTGTGTGTGTGTGTGTGTGTGTGTGTGTGTGTCCATAAGGCAACACACTAACTATGCAGGAATATGTGGGTGTGTATGTGTGTACATAAGGTAACACACTCACTATGCAGAAATACTGTTTGTGTGTGTGTGTGTGTGTGTCCATAAGGTAAGCTTTATAGAGCGCCCTTCACAGACCAGGGTCACAAGGCGCTTCCAAAGCACTTTACATATCTTAACACATTGTATACACACACTCAAACACCGATGGTAGTAGCTGCCATGCAAGGCGCTTTCTCACACTAACTATGCAGAAGGACTGTGTGTGTGTGTGTGTGTGTGTGTCTCTCTCGCTCTTCATAAGGTAACACACTAACTATGCAGGAGGACTGTGTGTGTGTGTCTCTCTCTCTCTCTTCATAGGGTATCACACTAACTATGCAGGAGGACTGTGTGTGTGTGTGTGTCTCTCTCTCTCTTCATAGGGTATCACACTAACTATGCAGAAGGACTGTGTGTGTGTGTCTCCATAAAGTAACACACTAACTATGCAGGAGGACTGTGTGTGTGTGTCTCTCTCTCTCTCTCTTCATAGGGTATCACACTAACTATGCAGAAGGACTGAATACCAACAGACTTCATGAATACTGAACTATCTCTTTGATGAGCTGGTAGACTAGACGTTATCACAGACCCCGGTGTATTGTGAAATGCAGGATCCTCCTCTGAGTGGCACTTCACACGTTCACACCCTGTTGTTAACACCCTGAGTGTTACCACAACATGAATCGGTCCCTGCGTTCCGAATCGCATACTTTCTACTATATAGTTTGGTAGAAAAAAGATTTACGATGTCCTGATTCTTGTGGCCAGATTTAGGATGGTTAGAAGTACCCGGATGTCCTACTTTATCCGGCCAAGATTGTTAGTGTTGAAAACTGCATCCTATTTGGGCGATTCTGACCCACAATCCGGTGCGCACGTGAAGTGACGTCACATCGACGAAGCCTCCATATGAAAACAAACAGGGATGCGCTGGATATAAAAGCAAGAGGCAAGATCAAGGCGCAGTTTTGATGAAATAAGAGTAAAAGTATGTCCCATTAGTATGCCTACTGCATCCTAACTAGATTATTTTTGTCGTCGGATGTAGTATGTAGAATATAAAAAAGAAAGAGTATGCGAGTTTGCTCTGCCTCTGAGCAAACAGACAGAAAGGCATTTAGTTAGTAATTTAAACCCAAATCAATGGATAAATCTGGGTATTTTCACATGTGGGGATGACATAAAATTCAATAATTTCGCAAGTCAAGTTTTGCCTTACGGCAGTGGCGAAGTGGGTAGGGTGGTCAACCGATAGATTGCATGCCGGGTAGGAGGTTCAGAGAGAACCTTGCATGAAAGCTACTGCCTTCGGTGTGTGAACGTGGTAAGAAAGTATGAAGCGATATGGGCCTGAGAAAATCGGCTTAAAGGCGCTATGTAATTTAAGTCCATTTAACATTCCTGCATACAACTTAATTGCCGTCTGTGGGGGAGGGAGGGTGTGTTGTGTGTGTGTGTGTGTGGGAATGTGTGTGTGTGTGTGTGTGTGGGTGTGTGTGTTGCGGCATGTGGGTCAGTTCTAATCAGTCAGATATCTAGTATTGTAAATCTCCATAAACAAACACAAACAACTTTGAAGATGTAGGATCAAAAAACAAACACGAGTCGTCTGTCTTCCTGTGTCTTTATTGGAAAAAGTTTAAATCAGATTATTTTCACCTGACAGCCGACAATTAGGTTGGTCCTGACACACACACACTCTCTCACACACACACACACACACACACACACCCCCACATTCTCTCTCTCACACTCACAAACAGTCTCTCTCACACACACACACACACATGCCTAACACAAGTGAGGGGGAGGGAAAAAAGACAACAATAAATGGTGGGAAGATGAAAAAAAAAAAGTTAAAATAAAATTGTTTAAAAATAAACACTGAACAACGGTGTGGTTTCTCTCCGTCCAGATTAAAAGAAGTCGAGATCATCTGGAGCGTCGAGGTCTCTGTACTCAATAATGGAGCGGGGGTCCCCTCTCTGCCCCCTAGACAGACAGACAGACAGACAGAGAGAGACACAAAGTTAAATGCTGTCAAACGCTTAAAATATTTAAGCCTGATTAATCGCATTAATGTCTTAGTTATCTCGCAATTAATTGCACATTTTTTAATCTATTCGAAATGTTCCTTGATTTCTTTTTGCCCCATTACTTTTTCTCATTTTAATGCTCTTATGACACACATTCTCTACACCCCTGTAATTCAGTGTATCTTAAAAAAAAATATATATATATATCATAATTTTCCAATTCAGTGTAAATAGCCCACAATGTAGATGCAGAGAACGACCCGGGCTGGATTCTAACCCAGGTCTGCTGTGAAGAGGACTGAGACTCTATGGAGGGGGGGGGGGGGGGTGTCTAACCACTACACCACAAGCGGCCCTCCCCATATACAGAACTATGAAAATTTAATTTCTTAAAAAGACCATCTATGGTTTGCACACAGAAACAAAATTATTTCACAAAAAACAAAAACCACCAGGGTCAAACTGACGAGCCCCCCTGATGCTAGTAGTCAGTTGTGTTTCCTTTTTATATACCTGTTGTGGCCAGTGAATGTATATACTGTATATATCTCTCTGTGTTAGTGTGTGTGTGTGTGTGTGTGTGTGTGTGTGTGTGTGTGTGTGTGTGTGTGTGTGTGTGTGTGTGTGTGTGTGTGTGTGTGTGTGTGTGTGTGTGTGTATTTTACCTGTTGTTGTTCCGCGGTTTGGGGGGGAAATTTCCTCCTCCTCCTAAATGACCTCTGAAGTTGTCATAGTTACCACGACCCGCCCCAAACTGGTTAGGGAAAGGAGGTCCTCCGCCTGTAACACACACACACACACACACACACACACACACACACACACACACACACACACACACACACACACACACACACACACACACACACACACACACACACACACATTAATACAACACTTTGAAGACAGTTGCTGGATTATGAACAAAGATTTTTACAAGGCATCTGGTGGTGTGTGTTACAGTCTATGTAAAGCGTGCGTGCGTGAGTGAGTGAGTGAGTGAGTGAGTGAGCGAGCAGCGTGTGAGTGAGTAGCGTGTGTGTGTGTGTGTGTGTGTGTGTGTGTGTGTTACCAGGGAAGCCGGGCATGGGTGGTCTGACTCCAGGCGGATATCCCAGAAGACTCGGCTGCTGCTGCGACTGACCAGGAAAACCTTGAAGACCGGGAGGAGCTGAGAGAGAGAGAGAGAGAGTTAGTGTGTGCGTGTTGCTCTGTCTGTCTGTCTGTCTGTCTGTCTGTCTGTCTGTCTGTCTGTCTGTCTGTCTGTCTGTCCGTCTGTAGTGTATATATACAGTCATGGACAAAAGTGTTGGCACCTCTGGAATTCTGTCAGATAATTCACTGCTTCTCCCAATAAATGTTTGCAGGTACAAATGTTTTGGCATTAATATTTTGATGTTATTCGTTTGCAATGAAAAAAAAAAAAAAACACATAAGTGAATCGACAAAAAGCCAAATCGGATATAATTTATTTGGTAAAAGACGTCAATGTGAGTCCATGACTGTATATAGTATAGTAAGCTGGTGCAGGGAGCCTGTCTGTCCGTCCGTCCGTCCGTCCGTCCGTCCGCCCGTCTTTAGTGTATAATAATATATATCATAGCATATTAAAGTATATTTACCTGGTGGAGGGGGGAGGGGCTTGTTCTCGGGCACCGCTGGTCTCTTTGCGTCCGACAGGAAGTTGTTGAAGAAAACCACTTCCTGTCTGACGGCGGACACTTTGTCTCCGTGTTTGTTCAGGATGTGTTTACGCACAAACTCTGGGGCCTAGACCACAACAACCACAACAACAACAGCAGCTGTTAACATAGTACAAGGGTCTAAGGGCGTCATACTGTATGGAATGTAAAGCCCACTGAGGCAGATGTCTATTTGTGATATTGGGCTATAAACATAAAACTGATTTGATTTGATTTAATATACACACACACACACACACACACACACACACACACACACACACACACACACACACACACACACACACACACACACACACACACACACACACACACACACACACACACACACACACACACACACACACACACACACACACACACACACACACACAGAGAAAGAAGTTTTTAAAAAATGTAGATGTCGGAAGATTTAGATAAGTTGGAAAACGTAGTATAAAAGAAAATGATAAAAAAAAAGTAAAAATTGTAGAGGAAAAAAAACGCAAAAACAAAGTCTAAACAGACTAAGATCAATATGGTGGCAGCCCACGCACGGGCACACACAGACACACACACAGGTTTACACACCTTGAACTTTTTCCCGCTCAAAGGACAAAGCCACTTGTCTTTACTGAGTTCCTGAGCGTTGGCAGCCAGGAACTTCTCCACCTGAGAGAGAGAGAGAAAAAAATAATCATAAGTTTTATTTTTGGCTTTTTCCTGTTACTCCATTTACTACAATACATTCAACTTTTTCATTTCATTTAACTTTTATTTATCCTCGAGAGACCAATTGAGGGGTGACCCTCATTTACAATGATGTCGAGTAGTAACTTAGTAATAACTTAGTAGTAACTTATACTCTATGGAGAGGGGGGGGGCGCTAACCACTATAATACATTCACTATATAGCGCTTTTCTAAAACTCTGTCCAAAGCAACAAAAAAGAAAAGAAAAACGAAAAACAGACAATTATGCACAAATTGATGGGGACGGGGGGCTTAGAGTCTGGAGCTACCCGCTCTGACACAGACAGACAGACAGACAGACAGGTCTGAATGGCTGTGGGGGTTGGTAGGGTGTGAGGAGGACAGTGAGATGGGGGGGGGGATATATTTATGGCACAACACCTCAAACAAACACAAGAGTTGCAGCAAGGTGACAGAATTCAGCCCAGACAGACAGACAGTCAGACAGACAGGGAAACAGACACATACAGACAGACAGACATGTAAACATACACACATACAGACAGACAGACAGACAGACAGACAGGTAAACAGACAGACAGACAGGTAAACACACAGACAGACAGACAGACAGACAGGTGAACAGACAGACAGATATACAGAGAGACAGAAACACATACAGACAGAGAGACAGAAACACATACAGACAGGTAAACAGACACACACACAGACAGGTAAACAGACACACAGACAGACAGGTTAACATACACACAGACAGACAGACACACAGAGAAACACAAAGACAGACAGACAGACACACACACACACACACACAGGGAAAGACAGACAGGTAAACAGACAGACGCACAGACAGACAGACGTCTCACCTCTTGCTCCGGGTCTTTCTTGCCCAGTCTCACTGCGTCTTCTTCACTCAGAGTTTCTGACACGGAGAGAAGAGGAGCCAGACGCTCCTCACACATACGCTGGTGTTCACTCACTGGAACACACACACACACACAACCACACACAGAGACACACACACACAACCACAAAACACACACACACACAAACACAGTAAAAAAAATATTATTCACTCACTGTCCAATAACAGCACAGCAACGTATTACATCACCACTTTTAAAAACTAGTGACAAACAGAGACTCGTTCCCCCAACGTTTAACGTCTAGGAGCAAGAAATCACTGAGATAAACCAAGAACAGTTTTAGCCTAAACTATACAGCTAATGTTTGTATCATCAAAAGCTCAATGCATTCATATATTGCACCTATCTGCTGGACTACTAAGGTTCAAACATCTTAGAAGACCTTCCTTAGCCTTAACTTTGTAAGACAATTTCCAACTTGTTTATGTAAATGACCTTCTAACCCCTTCATGGGGTGTTAGGATGGCCTCGACTAGAGGAAAGGTGGCCGACCAATATTCATGAGGTCTCTGGTTTGATCCCCGGCACCTGACAGGAGGGTGTTAGTTGTAAAACTAGTGGTTGCTGCTATTACGTGTGTGTGTGTGTGTGTGTGTGTGTGTGTGTGTGTGTGTGTGTGTGTGTGTGTGTGTCTGTCTGTCTGTGTACCTTCAGTAGCAGTGATCTTAGCGGTGGGTATTGGTCCCCTCACGTGGATCAGTCCACAGCGATGAGGCATCTCGTCTTCAGACGGATATTCACAGAAGTTATAATAATCTACAGAGTGAACCAGACGCAGGTACAGCAGCAGCCTGTCCAGAACCTACACAGAGAGAGAGAGAGAGAGAGAGAGAGAGACACAGAGAGAGAGAGAGAGAGAGAGACAGACACACAGAGAGAGAGAGAGAGAGAGAGAGAGAGAGTGAGAGACAGACAGACAGAGAGAGACACAGAGAGAGAGAGAGAGACACACACACACACAATGTAGCAAACACACACACAGAGACACACACACACAGTAACAGAGATTAAACCAATGGAGTCAAGCTTTATCAAACAGTGAGACATTAAAGGGACACTGTGTAATGTGACATCATCAAGAAAGTTCTAGAATGCAACGCTCACTGGGTAACCCCACCCCTTTTGAATAATAACAGAAGCTACAGTGGCCTTCAAGGACAAGAACAATTCTAAAAAATGCACCTGATGACATTCCAAAAATATGGATTCCTCCATAAGACTTACCCTCTCAATGTACAAAATGTGATATTAATATTTGTAATTCTCCGCTCAGGAGAATAATTCAGATTATTGGCAGAGGTGATTTTACACCAATGAGGACATATTTATGAATGAGGATATTGATTTTAGCAGATAGATTACTTAAAATGTTAGTGTTCCGTTAACATAATCATTCTTAGCTCCTCCCACCTTCAGCAGCGTGTCATCGGTCTCCACGGCGACGTCAGAGGAGGCGGAGTCTTTGGCGTCGCCGTCGCCATGCTCACCGTTGCCCCCGGAGACGCCCGTCAGCTCCTCCTCCTCGGCACTAACCTCCTCGATGAGGTAATCAGTTATGTTCTTCAGGACGGGGTTGGTCTCCATCTGACACACACACACACACACACACATTACTTATCCAGACTTGGGAGAAAAAAATTCCATGCTTTTTATACTTTGTAGGAACTAAGGGTGTAGCAGTACTATGCCTGACTCCACTCCAAACCTTATCTTTAATTTGTCTGTATTTTCTTTTCTTTTTCTATAAGTATGATTTCTATATGTTTGATGTTAAGTGTCTTTGAATGACCTCCAATAAAGCACTTTATAAATTCTATCAATCACTATTAACAGTCAAGAGATGACCAATGACTCTGCTATTGGTGTCAGGGGGAACTGTCAAGTGTGAATTAATCCAATGTATTACAACACACCTGCTGCTGCTGTTAATAGGCTATAACTGTAATGCTATGCATGTAGGCTACTTCCGGGGCAGCAATGCATCTCACTCAACATGATGGCTTGAATAAAAATGTTAAAAAAAAATAAAAAAAAATCTGCAAAATCGGCCGCCATTTTGCCGATATTTCGGAGATGTGCTATTATCGGCCTATTAAATCGGCCGTCCGATGTATCGGTCGGGTCCTAAGCAGTACACAGAAGGCACGGTTTGAAGCTAAACATTTCTTAGCTGTTAGCGACGATTAAAGCATCAATAGGTAACTTTCCAAACAGTAATAAAACATTTTCGGTCAGTCTTAAGGCCCTTTTACACCAAAGATTTGCAACGAGACAAAACAGTTTTAGAACGTCGCAGTGTGTGTCTGTGTGTCTCTCTCTGTCTGTCTACCTGTCTGTCTCTCTCTGTCTGTCTACCTGTCTGTCTCTCTGTCTGTCTGTCTGTCTGTCTGTCTGTCTCTGTGTCTGTCTGTGTGTTCTCACCTGTCCTTGCCACAGCGCCCCCTTCAGGTCCAGACTGTGCACTAGTCTGGCTGACAGTCGGATGTCGTTCCTCACCACCGGCTTGTGATGCGTCAGACCGTTAACGCTGCGCACGCGACGACACAAGTCTCTGTTCACCACCGGAGCCAGCTCACTGTCCTTCAGCTGAGAGGGGCACAGGGGGATCAGTTAGAGGGAGGGAGGGAGGGAGGGGCACAGGGGGATACATTAGAGATTGTTACCTGCAGTGAACACCGAGTGTCTTATTTTGAAAATTAACCGGAGGTTTTATTGTTTTGTCGGCGTCTTTGTTCCTGTCTATCTCGATTAGAGCTGCAACGATTAATCGTTGATTAATCGATTATTAAAGTAATCGCAAACTATTTTGATAATCGATTAATCGTTTCGAGTAATTTTTTAATAAAAAAATTCCAAATTCTCTGATTTCAGCTTCTCAAATGTGAATATTTTCTGGTTTCTTTAATCCTATTATGACAGTAAACTGAAATATCTGTGTGTTTTGGACATAATACATTTGAGGGCGTCAACATGGGCTTTGGAAAATTAATCAACATTTTTCACCATTTTCTGACATTTTACGGACCAAAACACTAATCGGTTAATAATCGCTAAATTGATGCGGTGAGCTCCGGCATCCAGCAAAAATAGAAGCAGTGCGTATTTCACCGGACAGTTGGAGCAGCAGCGGGGCAGAGAGACGGTGCAGCGGACGTGGTGGAGACTCACCCACTGACTAAAGTAAAAAATGCTGCCGTGCTGGAGCGGGGAAGGACCGGAGAGGCAGCCGGTGGAATTCGGCCTTGTGTGTGTGTGTGTGTGTGTGTGTGTGTGTGTGTGTGTGTGTTGTGTGTGTGTGAGAGTGAGTGAGTGAGTGAGTGAGTGAGTGAGTGAGTGAGTGAGTGAGTGAGTGAATGAGTGAGTGAGTGAGTGTGTGTCTGTGTGTGTGTGAGTGAGTGAGTGTGTGTCTGTGTGTGTGTGAGTGAGTGAGTGAGTGAGTGAGTGAGTGAGTGAGTGAGTGAGTGAGTGAGTGAGTGAGTGAGTGAGTGTGTGGATAGAGGAAAATCAACATTAATTTATTTTACATTCAATTTAACTCATTTCAAGGGGGCTTAAGATAAGATACACTTCAAATGTAGGTGTTCCAGCATATGTGTGTCTGTGTGTATGAGTATGAGTGAGTGAGAGTGCGTGTGTGTGTGTGTGTGTGAGTGAGTCTGTAAAGAGGTGTGCGTTAGTTGTAGATGTGTGTGAGTGTGAGTGAGAGTGTGTGTGTGTGTGTGTGTGTGTGAGTGAGTGAGTGGAGTGAGTGAGTGAGTGAGTGAGTGAGTGAGTGCGAGTGAGCGTGCATGCGTAGAGGTATGTGTGTGTGTGTGTGTGTGTGTGTATTTACCCTGATGTTCTGAAGGTTCCAACACGTTTCCTTAATGTTCACACTGCGGTCAAACGTCACCCAGCAACGTCTGAAGAACCTGAACATTCACAACACACGGACATTAAAACCAAAACACACTCAGAAAACATTCAAGATATTACATTCTTCTCCTTATCGATGCTCACCTCCTCTCAGGCTGAGGGTCGGACAGCGCCACACGCAGGAAGCCAGTGTACCTGCGACACAACTACACACACACACACACACACACACACACACACACACACACACACACACAATATGTTAGTACTAGACACTGGGATAGATGGGGGTGTGTGAGTGAGTGAGTGAGTGAGTGAGTGAGTGAGTGAGTGAGTGAGTGAGTGAGTGAGTGAGTGAGTGAGTGAGTGAGTGAGTGAGTGAGTGCGTTTACATGCAGACTCATAATCGGGTAAATAAACTAAAGGACTTGTAAAATGCATGTAAACACCTTTATCCGATCTACTTCACACACAAATCGGCACATTAACGGACAAGAGAAGTCGGATAAGAACACCTAGATAACTCGTTCATCGTCGGCATTCTCTCTGCATGTATACAGAGATCGGACATCGCACTTCTCGTTCTGCGCCTGCTCGAGAATCCCTGCGGAGGATTTCACAAGGAAGTGGAAGGAGACGACGTAAAGAAAATAGTAGGGTTGTTGCCAAAAGGGAACCGGACGTGGCTCTTAACCACTTGTTGAAAGGGCTACAGCGCCACCTAGCATAGCAGAGTCAGCCATGCTCCGGACATTTATAAGATTCTCTGAAAGGCCATGTATACTCAGACAAAATACACGGTCCGTTCGAGGGTCAAAATCAGTATATGGCTTAAACCATTCTAGTTGTGCCATGGAAACGCACTGAGTGAGTGAGTGTCTCTCTCCGTGTGTGTGTGTGTGTGTGTGTGTGTGTGTGTGTGTGTGTCTCTTACAGCGGTGATGTCGTCCTTAGAAACCTCAGGTGGAATGCTCCGTATGAACAGTGACGTCGTGAGGTGAAGGGGACGGGGTTTAGCCGGAGCCTCTTTCTCTCTCTCCTTCACTCGCTCTTTACGCCGCTCTGACACTAACACACACACACACACGGAGAGAGAGAGAGAGACACACACACACGGACACATACACAGGGAGAGACACAGGGACAGACAGACAGACACGGAGAGAGACACAAGGATACAGAAAGACAGGGAGAGAGAGACACAGACACACACAGGGAGAAACACGCACACAGGGACAGAGAGAGAGAGACAGACAGACAGACAGACAGACAGACAGACAGACAGACAGACACACACACACACAGAGACACACATACAGAAAAACAGAGACACACACACATTAGAAACAGTTCAGTAGTAAACTTCTACCTAATTGTAACTAAGTGAATTTACTCAAGTATAGTTTCTGTCTCTATGTGCGTCGGCATCAATTAATAAAGTTTTCTAAATTGAATTCCTTGTCGTTACCATCGGCCCGGTGGTCGTCCTCGTCCTCCTTCTCCTCCTCTTCCTCCTTCTCTCCATCCGAGGAGTCGGACTCTGAGGCGCTGCCCTCCCCACTGTCCACAGACTCACTGCGCTTACGCTTACGGCCCTGGAAGAGAGAGAGAGAGAGAAAGAAAGAAAGAAAGAAAGAAGTTTTTTTTTATAAATATATATATTAGCAAAAATAACCCACTGACACACACACACAGAAATAACGCTAACTGATCAAATTGATGAAATGCAAGCCGATGAAATTAAAATTGTATTACAGTATATTGTTTTTAGAGAGAACACAGGAGGTTAGCTTGCAAACACACACACACACACACACACACACACACACACACACTTAGAAAATAATACTCCTGAGAAAATAGTAGTAAACAGTCAAATATTATGTACACAGAAAACAGACCCTATCCCTCCCTCCCTCCCTCCCTCCCTCCCTCCCTCCCTCCCTCCCTCCCTCCCTCCCTCCCCCTCTCTCTCTCCCTCCAAACAGAGAACAGACTCACTTTCTTCTTGGTCTTCTTGTCCTCCTCCTCATCCTCCTCTCCTTCCTCTTTCTTCTCCTCCCCCTCTTCCCCCTCTTCCTCTTCACTCTTCTCTTCTTCGTCTTCATCCTTCTCCTTCTCCTTCTCTCCGTTCTGCTTGGCCTCACCGTCACCGTCCTGAATCAATAAACAATAAAGATTTTATTAAACATTCAGCTCCAGTATGAAAGTCAAATCCAGAGTCCTGAATCAAATCAAAAACTTTATTTACAAAGGATTTTTCACACACACAAAACGGAAACATATACATTAAGGGAAATATAATTAAGGAACTATTTTTGTATTACACAAGTCTTTTAAATGACTCACAACGTTTTATATTGAAAAACTACTGAAAAAATAAAGAAATGACTATGAATCAACAACAACTATGAAATGAATAAAACACACACCCAAAGAAAATATTAAATAAAAACATATTTTATTTTACTAATAAATAAAAAAAAATAAAAAAATAAGAAATAAAATAAAATAAAATAAAATAAAATAAAATAAAATAATACAGTGACCCTGCCCACCTTTTCTGTCTCTTTCATCTCCGTCTCTGCCCCGGCTGATTCCTCCGTGGGACTTTTAGGAGAATCTGAATCTGGTTCAGCGATTTCCTTTTTTGGGCTTGGAGCGTCCGGGCTCTTATGCCCATCGGCCCCCTTTAGTCCTGGACCAAAATACAAAACAATAAATGTGTTACAAAGAGAAAGCCCCCCGTTTAGACCAGGCATCAACTAACAGTTCATTAATGTTCCCTAATTGTAAAGTGTTACCGAAAATGTCATGTCCTATAGTAGAACATTTTTAATAAATTTCTTGTTGTTAGCATTAGTATTATTTAGCATCTAGTTTTAGTTTATGTTGTGTGTGTTGTGTGTGTGTGTGTGTGTGTGTGTGTGTGTGTTTATAACGGGGTTTTGTAAGCACCTTGTGGTCTAGAGATTTTGTTTAAGCATGACACAATAATACAATTCAAAATCAATCAATCATACCAGATCAATATCGCAAATAAGAAACTGTTCTTAATGTTTTTATCTGGAAAAATAAAGGTTAAATAAAAAATGACCTTGTAGGCTAGGCATATAGTTAAAGCATGGCACAATAATACAATTAAATCAATCAATCGATGACATACCTGTGCTACCATCTGCAGTATTAGTGCTGGTGCTAGCGCTGGTGCTAGCGGTAGCGCTGGTACAGGGTTCCCCGGCCGAGGCAGCAGGGGCGGACGGGACCTCGAGCACCTGAAGGTCAAAGTCTGTTCCTCCTTCCATCTTTATCACAGCTGGAGAGAGAAAGACTTCATTACCCACAAGCCACTGCAAGCTGATAGCAGTGTGTCAATACACCACACATTTAATGAGTGCTGGATATCAGACAGAAAAACTTTAAAAATTTAATTAAATTCATTCCTACGGCAGACAGGGGAAATTTTATTTGTTAAAAAAAAAAATGTTGTGGTAGAATCTTTAAAAGTAGCCTAACCCGGATATGCCAAGAAGAAAATTGCAATCAGTGCACCCCTAGTTTCACCCCCATGTCTCCCTGTGTTTTTGTGTGTCAGTATCAGTAGCTTGATAATAGCCGGGGCTATAGTAAAACCTTAAACATGTTTTGGGAATTTTACCTTTTGAACACTTCAAGTTTCAAAACTTTAAATTGTCCCTTCCTGCTTCCAGTCTTATTTTATGTATTTAATTTTTGGAACCAATTCCTTTTTGCTTGAATTTTATTTCCATTCATGTGAATTGTCTATACTGAAAAATATATTTTAAACTTTAAAATGTCCGAGCGTCCAGTAGTTTGATGATAGCCGGTAAACAGCATAATCCAGATAAGCCAAGAATAAACTAGTCTATACTGGAAAAATGCCTTGTTTGTCTGTATAAGTAAACTTGTTACATTTTGTCTTTTGTTTTTTTAAACTTTAAAAAGGGGCACTGTGTAACATTTTAAGTAATTTATCAGCTAAAATCAATATTCTCATTCCTAAATATGTCCTCATTGGTGTAAAATCACCTCTGCCAATAATCTGAATTATCCTCCTGAGCGGAGAATTAAAAATATTAATATTACATTTTGTACATTGAGAGGGTAAGTCATATGGAGGAATCCATGTTTTTGGAATGTCATCTGGTGCATCGTTTAGAATTTAGAATTGTTCTTGTCCTTGAAGGCCACTGTAGCTTCTGTTATTATTACCCAGGGAGCGTTGCATTCTAGAACTTTCTAAATGATGTCATATTACCCCCAGATGTCATATTACCCCCAGTGCCCCTTTAAATTGTCCCTACCGGCGTCCAGTAGCTTGATGATGGCGGGCGCGTGCTCCATGTCCAGAGAGAGGTTTTCCATCCAGCTCTCGTCCATCAGAAACAGAAACACGGACAGACGCGACTTCAGCGCCGCCAGAGACTCCGCCCTCCTCGCTGTGAGGTCATCAGGGTGGAACTTAGAACGGAACCACTCCTGGGGGAATATTAAATAAAAATGTAATCAAATTAAAAATAGAATGGCAGTTAATAAACTAAAGAGACGAAAAAAAAAAAAACGAGGGATTTATTTTAAATTTCAAATTAAAATAGAATAAAATGGCACTCATATTGTTTCATATATAAATATGCAAGTTTTAAAAAAAATATTTAAAAAAATAATATGCGTCTTAGAACGGAACCACTCCTGGGGGAGGATAAATAATAAATAAATAAATGTAAATATGGCAGTTTAATAATAAATTATATATATACACACATACATTAACCAGTTTAAAAACTAAAGAGAAAAAAAAAAGTATAAAAAATATATATTATTTAAAAAAAAAATTTAAAATGTACATTTGCCAGTTTAAAAACAAGGAAGACACTGTAATTTAAAAATAAATAATATAAGAATGCCATTTATATTTATTTACCATTCTAAAAACGGAAAAAAGTATAAAAATAAAAATAAAAATAAAAATAAATAAAAAATAATCCTATTTAAATCCCAGTGTCTAAAATAAACTGAAAAAAATATATTGTGAAAATTAAAAAATTAAGATAAAATATATTTAAACATGCAAGTTTAAAAACTAAAAGATAAAATAATAATAATAATAATAATAATAATAATAATCCTCTAAGTCTCGTGCCTGGTCCTTGTGTTGTAGGAAGAAGTCCTGAAGCTGCTGCCGCCTGAAGTCTTCTTTGTACTGGTTGTATCTCTTCACTGACTCTGTCTCGTCAACACTGTCCTCCATGTTCAACAGGAAATCCTGGGGAACGCAAAGAATGAGTATGAACACTAGTAGCTCACTCACACACACACACACACACACACACACACACACACAGAAACACAAGGGAAAGCGCAGAAGGAGCCGAATCGCATACTCTTTCTTCTTTCAATTCTACATACTACATCTGACAATAAAAATAATAAGGAATGAGTATGAACACCAGTAGCTCTCACACACACACACACACACACACACACACACACACACACACACACACACACACACACACACACACACACACACACACACACTTTAGCAACACATACTACATCTGACAATAAAAATAATCTAGTTAGGATGCAGTAGGCATACTATTGGGACATACTTTACTCTCTTATTTCATCATAACATGGCTCCTTGATCTTGCCTCTTGCTTTTATATCCGTCTCATCCCCATTTGTTTTCATACGGAGGCTTCGTCGATGTGACGTCACTTCACGCGCGCACCGGATTGTGGGTCAGAATCGCCCCAAATAGGATGCTGTTTTCAACAATAACAATCTTGGCCAGATGTAGTAGACATCCGGGTCTTTCTAACCATCCTAAATCTGGCCAGAAGAATCAGGACATCCTAAATCTTTTTTCTACATACTATATAGTAGAAAGTATGCCATTTGGAACGCAGGGCATGTATTTCTCTATCAGTTAAGGCAGAGAGACTCGAGAGAGACGCGCTGGTAGGGCCGTCAGAGGTTAGATGTGTGGGGCTGTAGTGTGTTGAAAGTCAGAGGGGGGTTGTGGCTAGGGGTGTAGTGGTAAGACTATTATGAAGTGTGTGTGTGTGTGTTTGTGTGTGTGTGTGTGTGTGTGTGTGTGTGTGTGTGTGTGTGTGTGTGTGTGTGTGTGTGTGTGTGTGATGTGTTTCACTGACCTTGAAGCTCCTCATAGTGGGGGTGTGAGTGTATCACTGACCTTGAAGCTCCTCATAGTGGGGGGCCCCGGGGGAGGGAGATCGGGGTCCATCATACCCAACCTGAACACACATCCACAGAATCAAGACATGTCAAGATTTCCACATTCACATTTCCACAGGCTAGACTCTGTAAACTGGTATGACTCATGGGATTCTTCCAAAAGATTGAGACCCCAGATATGCTTAGAGAAAGGCAGTCTCAAACACTGCCTAATGGAAGGAGGATTTAGCTAGATGCACACACACACACACACCAGACAGTCTAACACAGACACTGCGTTCCAAATCACATACTCTTTCTTTTTACTACACTACATACTAAAGTACAGAAGAGTTTTAGGGCCACAGACAGGAGAGAGAAAGAAAACCAGATAAAGAAGATTTTTTTTTCATTATGTCGAGAAATGTCATAAAGAATAAAGACAAATACTCCAAAATGCTATTGGAGTTAGTGGGGCAACTATGATTTTTCAGCATACTACAATTGACGTGCATATATTGGGACATCCTAAATCTTTTTCTGGCATACTAAAATAGTAGAGAAGTATGGGGATTGGAACGCAGGGACAGTCTCTCTCGCTCACACACACACACACGCACACACACTGACCTGGCCTGCAGTGTGTGTGCGGCGGGGTGCGGGTGCATGTGAGGATGGTCGTGGTGCCAGCCCTGAGGCATCGGCCCGGGAAACGGAGCCCCGCCCCCTCCATACGGCATCTCATACCGGTACGGCTCCCCCCGGTGGTCGTCCCTGGATACACGACAGACACACTTCATTTAGTTTTTCATTTGACCATTATTTATACTGTAAAGATCAATTGTGTGTGTGTGTGAGAGAGTGAGTGAGTGGGTGAGTGAGTGAGTGGGTATGTGAGTGAGTGAGTGAGTGAGTGAGTGGGTGAGTGAGTGAGTGGGTATGTGAGTAAGTGAGTGAGTGAGTGAGTGAGTGAGTGAGTGAGTGAGTGAGTGAGTGAGAGAGTGAGTCAGTGAGTGAGTGAGTGAGTGAGTGAGTGAGTGAGTGAGTGAGTGAGTGAGTGAGTGGGTATGTGAGTGAGTGAGTGAGTGAGTGTGAGTGGTCGTCCCTGGAAACACAACAGATACATTTCATTACACTTTTCATTTAACCATGATTTATAACTTTAAATATTGTGTGTGTGTGTGTGTGTGTGTGTGTGTGTGTGTGTGTGTGTGTGTGTGTGTGTGTGTGTGTGTGTGTGTGTGTGTGTGTGTGTGTGTGTCCGTCATTTACAGTGATGTCGAGTCACACAAAATCGAGGGCTTGGCGCAGAAGGGGTATTTTCAGAATTTTACAGGAGAGCAAAAACAAACTTTTAATTGATTGTAATTGTTTAATAAAAACCAGACAGATAGATAGATAGATAGATAGATAGATAGATAGATAGATAGATAGATAGATAGATAGATAGATAGATAGATAGATAGATAGATAGATAGATAGATAGATAGATAGATAGATAGATAGATACACTTACCAGTCTCTCCTCATGCGTTTGTGTTGAGGGCTGATGTGTCTGGGAGGAGAAAACCTTTCTCTGCGTCCTCGATCGTAATCCCTCCTCCGCTCTCTGCCACGATCCCAGTCCCTACACACACACACACACACACACACACACACACGTTAGGCATTATTTCTAGGATCTTAACGCTGTGTAATAACACACACTGATCCTTGAAACAGTGTAAATGAACAAAAGGCATTATTTCTAGATCTTAACCTGTGTAATAAAACCTACGATCCACCAATATGACAATCTCAGTGTAAAAGGGGCTACAGTCGGGGGGGGGGGGGGGGGGGGGGGGGGGGGAGGTGTGTGTGTGTGTGTGTGTGTGTGTGTGTGTGTGTGTGTGTGTGTGTGTGTGTGTGTGTGTGTGTGCTCAGGCGGAGCTAGAAGTGTGTGTGTGTATTAGAGATGGACCAATCCACTATTTTCAGCTACGATTCTGATATCTGGGTTCTGTATTTGTTTTCCGATATCGGATAATGTCTGATATCATTTCTTTGTTGGAGGTGATGTTATGTGTAAGGAAGACTTTAAAGCTGCAGTGTGTAATATGACATCATCAAGAAAGTTCTACAAAGTTCTAGAATGCAACACTCCCTGGGTAACACCACCCCTTTAGAATAATAACAGAAGCTACAGTGGCCTTCAAGGACAAGAACAATTCAACATTCTAAACAATGCTCCTGATGGCATCCCAAAAACATGGATTCCTCCATAAGACTTGCCTGCTCAATGTACAAAACGTAATGTTAATATTTGTGATTCTCCGCTCAGGAGGATAATTCAGATTATTGGCAGAGGTGATTTTACACCAATGAGGACATATTTATGAATGAGGATATTGATTTTAGCTAATAAATTACTTCAAATGTTACACAGTGCCCCTTTAAGCAACACAGCAATTCTAATTTAAAAGAGAAACTGACCGGCTTCATCTCTAGTGTGTGTGTGTGTCTCTCTGTGTCTGTCTGTTGGTTACGAGTGTGTGTATTGGTAAGGAGTGTGTGTATGTGTTGGTAAGGAGTGTGTGTGTGTGTTGGTAAGGAGTGTGTGTGTGTGTTGGTAAGGAGTGTGTGTGTGTGTGTGTGTGTGTGTGTTGGTAAGGAGTGTGTGTGTGTGTGTTGGTAAGGAGTGTGTGTGTGTGTGTGTTGGTAAGGAGTGTGTGTGTGTGTGTATTAACCTTTCAGGCCAGTCCTCTCTCCTCCTGTCTTCTCTGTCTCTCGATCGCTCCATGTCGCTCCGTTCTCTACGGAACTTGTCCCGCCGCCGCCGGTCAAACTCATCATCGCTGTCTCCCATTGGACTAAACACACACACACAGAAACGCACAGACAGACAGACAGACAGACAGACAGACACACACACACACAGACAGACAGAGAGATGCACACACACACACAGAAACACACAGACCGACAGACACACACACACAGACAGAGAGAGAGACACACACACACAGAGAGAGAGAGAGAGAGAGAGACAGAGAGACACACACACAGCGAGAGAGACAGACTCACAGAGAATGACACACACACACAGAGAGAGATGCACACACACACAGACAGCACAGACAGACACAAACACACAGACAGAGAGAAACACACACACACATACAGCGAGAGAGAGCAAACACACAGACAGAGAGAGAGAGAGACAGAGACATACAGATACACACACCGAGAATGACACACAGAGAGAGAGACACAGAGAGACAGATGCACACACACAGAGAATGACACACACACACAGACAGAGAATGACACAGGCACATACACACATAAATATGATGGACAGACCGAGAGACATTGAATGGGAGAATGGATGTGAGAGAATGTTTGGACAGAAACAGAGAGATATCACTCAGACCACACCTGTCGACGTGGAACACACACAGGATCCACAAACAGTCAGACGAGTGAAATCTCCTCATGAACACCCTGACAGTACATCCTCAGACCACAATATGATGGACAACCGTCACAACATTGGATTGGGAAAAAGGATATGAATAATTTTTGGCCAAAATCAGTGAATCCAGTGTAATTTACAGAGTCTAAGCTCTCAACGCCCCTTTTATTGCATTACAGTTTACAGAGACTAGGCTATGTATTAACACTGTTAGACACACCCACCCACCCACCCCTACGGACAGGTAGCAGATAGTAAGGTGATATTCACTGATTTTGACAACAGGCATTCTCCAGAATTCCTGATTCCTCCTTTATTATAATAACTTAGTTTTATATATGGACCAATATTACAATCATAGAAGTATTATTGTTTCTTTCTTTGCTTGACGTTATTAGTAACTGAGAAGCCACAACAACCGAAGACATTGTTTAACCTTAAATGGCTAAATATGAATCAAATGCTTTACTTATTGAACTTATTATCAACCCTAAGATGTCTAGTTATCTGTGTGTTCCAGTGGAATAGATGAAAACTAACGAGAATTGTCATTGAACCAGAAACAATCGTTAAAAGTTTAGTTTGAGCCGAACGAAGCTAGCAGCGGCTAGTTAGCTTCAGTTAGCATATTGAGCTAGCCCAGCGTGGTAGCGCAGCCACAGTAGGCACTCCTATCTGTGTTTTAGCGTTGATTTAAAGGCATAAAGTGAAATAAACGTGATACGGGTGATAGATGTGAGTATTTACCTGAAGCTGTGTTGCTTATAAAACGAGAATTAGCGCCAAAACAACCACAACAAACACAACAACACAACCGTCCCGCCGCCGCTCGCCGACAGCAAAATGAACTCTCGCGAGAGTTCAGACGGTCTTTGTGTCCGCTGAGGTTTCAGGTGGCGCTGAAATAAACGCCGCCCCCCAAAGGTAAGGAGAAGAACTGCAGCCGCACACACGAATTTAACAGCAGGTTTATATTCCATTGAAAAAGGCGGAATGTTATTTAAAAATTAAAATAGAATAGAATAAGGTCTTCCGCATATAGCCTGTATGGTGGGCGTCGCACACACACACACACACACACACACACACACCACACACACACACACACACACACACACACACACACACACACACACACACACACACACACACACACACACTGCAGTGTTCAACAGGCAGCTCTGATAGGCTTATTATTAGGATTACACTTCTATCTTTGTGTGTGTGTGTGTGTGTGTGTGTGTGTGTGTGTGTGTGTGTGTGTGTGTGTGTGTGTGTGTGTGTGTGTGTGTTATTAGGGCTAAACTGCTGACTGAGAGGGATCAGAGGATCATCTCATTAATCTGGCCCCTTCTCTCTCTCGTCTTCACACCGACAATGGAGTCAGTTTAAAATGCCGATACCGCAGTGTTGCTAAGTTACAATTCATATAATATAACAACACAGAAAAAAACTTCAGAATAAGAAAGATGGCGGGGATTTCGATGGACTGTTTGTGGATTTAAGCCGCGTTGCATTATCAACTGACTGGTGAGTGATTTGGACATTATTTTGACGAGATATAAAATACAAAATAGGGTACGGTAACACTTAACAATAAGAGTACATTAATTAACTGTTAATGAATGCCTATTAAGCATTAAGTAAGTGTTAATGCTTCGTTAACTAATGCTTAGTGAAGCATGCACTAACGGTTACATTTAGGTAGTGCTTAGTTTATGTTTATTAATCATTTACTAACAGTTAATTAATTTGTTGCAAACAGTTAGCCCCCTGTTTTGACATCCGGCTCATAGAGTTCCCCAGTACTTTATATTATGGAGAAAATCCGTTATGAGAGTTCAGGGAAAGCAGAGAAGTTTAAACAGATATGTCAGCCTTTCCTGGACTATATAACAGCACTGAAGGGACCTACATGACACCTCGTTGACTTTTTATTTTCTGCTTAACATTTACCTTTAGTTTAAACAATGTCCTTAGAAACCTGTAAAGTAGAGTTCGCCATGTTAGCTGTTTATTTTATTTTGTCTTTTGTTTGTGTGTTCACTTTTTCAGTTGTGTGTTTGTGTTCCTTATTTTTGTCTATTCATCTTCTATAACATGTCTAAATTCATACAAGTATAAATCAAAAGGTCCAAAATGTACATTTAGGTCTTTGTTTGACTAAACCTTGTCTGTTTGCGTCTGTATATTTCTCCTATACAACCATCTTTAACGGACATTACCTCAACATTAGTTGCATTTTTTCATTACTATGAACCAAAGATCTCAACTTCTAATGCACTTACATCTACTAAACATTCCACAATCATTCTCAGCACTATTCTGAAGGTTATTACAGAAGGATTTGTTCATATTTTGTTCACTGTCTGATTTATGAGACAATTTCTTCATAAAAACATGATAAAAAATGATATAGAAGCAACATAGACACAAATCTTAAAATGTACTCTTTGAATTTCTGTGAACAGAAAATGGCCAAAGTATCTCCATCAGTCTCCATGGTAACTCCGCCCACCGTCGCTATGCAGTTGCCAGGTGAGGTCATCCATGACGACAGGTGAGTTTGTGCTCCTTTTCCAGATTATTTTTGAGAGTGTATGTTGTCTAAAAAAAAATCCATAAGTATTTTAAAAAAAAACATCAACAACACATTGGAACTTTGAATGCAGCCTGAACATTCAAGGGATCTCAGAGGAAATGTATTTATATATATATACAAAGATTAATATTTGGGTTTTGCTTTTATAGACAGTGTGTAGAGACAGAGATGAAATGGGCCAGAGAGGGGAATGAGATGCAGAGAACGATGCGGGCTGGATTCTAACCCGGGTCTGCTGTGAAGAGGACTGAGACTTTTTAGAGATTCTAGTTTTTATTAAATTAGGTTTCAAAAGACCGAATGATTTCTTCTACATCTGTACCACGCACATGCAGTTTGAGGTTAAGTGTCTTGCTCAAAGACACAATGGTAGAGATGGTGAGCACCGTAGATGTAATAGCAGCCACCACTAGTTTTACTACTAACACCATCCTGTCCAGTGCTGGGGATCCAACCAGAGACCTCATGGTTACTGGGAGGAGGAACCAGAGACCTCATGGTTACTGGGAGGAGGAACCAGAGACTTCATGGTTACTGGGAGGAGGAACTAGGGACCTCATGGTTACTGGGAGGAGGAACTAGGGACCTCATTGTTACTGGGAGGAACCAGAGACCTCATGGTTACTGGGATGAGGAACCAGAGACCTCATGGTTACTGGGAGAAGGAACCAGAGACCTCATGGTTACTCGGAGGAACCAGAGACCTCATGGTTACTGGGAGGAGGAACCGGAGACCTCATGGTTACTGGGAGGAGGAACCGGAGACCTCATGGTTACTGGGAGGAGGAACCAGAGACCTCATGGTTACTGGGAGGAGGATCCAGAGACCTCATGGTTACTGGGAGGAGGAACCAGAGACCTCATGGTTACTGGGAGGAGGAACCAGAGACCTCATGGTTACTGGGAGGAACCAGAGACCTCATGGTTACTGGGAGGAGGAACCAGAGGCCTCATGGTTACTGGGAGGAACCAGAGACCTCATGGTTACTGGGAGGAGAAACCAGAGACCTCATGGTTACAGGGAGGAGGAACCAGAGACATCATGGTTACTGGGAGGAGGAACCAGAGACCTCATGGCTACTGGGAGGAGGAACCAGAGACCTCATGGTGGGAGGAGGAACCAGAGACCTCATGGATACTGGGAGGAGGAACCAGAGACCTCATGGTTACTGGGAGAAGGAACCAGAGACCTCATGGTTACTGGGAGGAACCAGAGACCTCATGGTTACTGGGAGGAGGAACCAGAGACCTCATGGTTACTGGGAGGAGGAACCAGAGGCCTCATGGTTACTGGGAGGAACCAGAGACCTCATGGTTACTGGGAGGAGAAACCAGAGACCTCATGGTTACAGGGAGGAGGAACCAGAGACATCATGGTTACTGGGAGGAGGAACCAGAGACATCATGGTTACTGGGAGGAGGAACCAGAGACCTCATGGCTACTGGGAGGAGGAACCAGAGACCTCATGGTGGGAGGAGGAACCAGAGACCTCATGGATACTGGGAGGAGGAACCAGAGACCTCATGGTTACTGGGAGAAGGAACCAGAGACCTCATGGTTACTGGGAGGAACCAGAGACCTCATGGTTACTGGGAGGAGGAACCAGAGACCTCATGGTTACTGGGAGGAGGAACCAGAGACCTCATGGTTACTTGGAGGAGGAACCAGAGACCTCATGGTTACTGGGAGGAGGAACCAGAGACCTCATGGTTACTGGGAGGAGGAACCAGAGACCTCATAGTTACTCTAGGACAGACTACTAGCCTTATTTATTGGATAAATGGGATGTTGAGGTGATTCTAGACATTTTAGGGATATTTTAAATTATCAACTTTGGCCTAGAAAAAAATCTTATTGTTTTTTTTGTGTTTCAGAGGCGGACCAGGAGTTCTGTTCAACGCTAATAACAGCAACAACACTGAAGAGGAGTAAGACACACACACACACACACACACACACACACACACACACACACACACACACACACACACACACACACACACACAACACACACACACACACACACACACACACACACACACACACACACACACACACACACACACACACACACACACACACACACACACACACACACACACACACTCCTCACATTATACAGGCAGAATATACAACACAGTGCATGTAAAAAAGAGGAGGTTCATCGAATACGATTCCTTGTTTTCCAGAGAAAAGGCGAAAAAGAAGAAAGAGAAGAAAGAAAGAAAAGAGAGGAAAGAGTGAGTCTGTCTATCTATCGGTCTGTCTGTCTGTCTGCCTGCCTGTCTGTCTGTCTGTCTGTCTGTCTGTCTGTCTGTCTGTCTGTAAATGTGCGTATCTGATTCTTGTGAATGGGAAATGAAAAATTAGACGGTTTCAGAAATTTTAATAAGTTTCTCGTAGGAAGTTTAAAGTTTAAAATTTAAATGAATCTTTCTGTCTGCTGACTTTTCTCCCAGGAAAGACAAGAAGGAAAAGAAGGAGAAGAAAGCGAGG
>CM049417.1:797500-807500 GCA_026929865.2 Hyperoplus lanceolatus
TGCGTTCCGAATCGCATACTTTCTACTATATAGTATGTAGAAAAAAGATTTAGGATGTCCCGATTCTTGTGGCCAGATTTAGGATGGTTAGAAGTACACGGATGTCCTACTTCATGCGGCCAAGATTGTTAGTGTTGAAAAATGCATCCTATTTGGGCGATTCTGACCCACAATCCGGTGCGCACGTGAAGTGACGTCACATCGACAAAGCCTCCATGTGAAAACAAACGGGGATGCGACGGATATAAAAGCAAGGGGCAAGATCAAGGCGCAATGTTATGATGAAATAAGAGAGTAAAGTATGTCCCAATAGTATGCCTACTGCATCCTAACTAGATTCTTTTTATCGTCGGATGTAGTGTGTAGAATATAAAAAAGAAAGAGTATGCGATTCGGAACGCAACCAGGGTCATCTGGCTGGAGGGGAAGCTGCTAGAACAGACAGGTGTTCTAACTCCAATTACTACACCTGGGACACCAAGAAGCAGATTTTTATTTTATTTTTTTCAAACTTTAGTTACAGAAGACAGCAACAAACTCTGGGCCCGATACATAAATACAAGCGTTCCAGTCCCCATGCTTCACTGCTTTTTATTCTAATTAAAAACTTATGCATTATATAATAATAATATCCAGAGTGTGCTGTATAGATGAAATCCATAAAAGAAAAATCCCGTGTTCCAAATCTCATACTCTTTCTTTTTTTCTTTCTATTCTACATATCACATCTGATCATAAAAATAATCTAGTTTGGATACACTTGATTGTGGGTCAGGATCGCCCGAATAGCATGCTGTTTTTAACACTAAAAAACTCGGCCGGATCTAGTAGGACATCTGGTTATTTCTAACGATACTAAATCTGGCCACAAGAATTGGGACATCCTAAATTATTTTTCTACCAAACTAAATACTGGATAGAAAGGGGACTGGAACGCAGCCTAGGTCAATACAATGGCGATTTGTTTCCTGATTGTAGGCTTGTATAGGTACTTTTTTTTATAGATATAATGACATTGAAGCTATGATGCTGATTTATTAATGATACTTATTCAGGTTCTTTCTCACTTTATCCAAAATGCTTAACATGGTTTTTGCTTCTTATCCGTGTCACTACTTTGTGTAAATAGTCGTTAAGCTTTGCAATAATGAAGAAATAAAGATATTTTATAACGAAAAAACAGAAGTACCTATTTTATTTTGCTATCTATCTATCTATCTATCTATCTATCTATCTATCTATCTATCTATCTATCTATCTATCTATCTATCTATCTATCTATCTATCTATCTATCTATCTATCTATCTATCTATCTATCTTAAATAACTACAGTATTATTGTTAATAATAATAGTGAAACATTTCTTTATTTTAATTTAACAGAATTCAAAAATACATTTAAAATAAATTATTTATATTTTTTCCGTTCATTTTAAATATGAATGAAACGTCCAGCTGTAGCGTTTGACACGTCGCACAGTCGCACTGCTTACGTGTCGCTATGAACGCTGGGATTTGTAGTTCTCTTCCACACGACTTCCCGCTACCTCTAATATCGGGCATTCGCTCTTTATGACTACAAGTACCGTCATGCACTGCGCCTAAGAGGCTTCTGCGCATGTCACCCAGGCGGCGGACTCCAATAGTGAGGTGTGTGTTTCACAGAATAGCTGCTTGATATACTTTTCTCTTGGCATTTTAACGTTTAAAATTCCACTTGCTTCAGTTCAATTCAATTTGTAAGAATCAATACATTCCCTTAGCATGACGTCAAGTTTGTTTATTAGCTAGTCTGACTGACAGAGAGCTAGTTAGCCCATTGTAGCTAATCGGCTAAAATAACTTGATTTTCTTTGTTTTATGAGCTGAAAACAGTGAAATGCTAATATTAATGTGTTCATAATGCATCTTAAAGTGAAGCCTGACGTCATTGCTGTGTTGTGACGTAATACGGAGCCACTGCACCAACGTTTATACCTAATAATAACACCTGAAGTAGCAGAAATATGAGAAGGGTGTGTGTGTGTGTGTGTGTGTGTGTGTGTGTGTGTGTGTGTGTGTGTGTGTGTGTGTGTGTGTGTGTGTGTGTGTGTGGGTGTGGGTGTGGGTGTGTGTGTGTCAAACTGGACAGAGTGTTCTCAAAAGGTCCCCCAGTCAAAAATCTGATGGCTGTGTAACAATAATTAACAGAGGCTCTCCCACTACCAGACTACTCTAAGACATGACTTAGACAAGTTCGCAGTCAAATACTGTATGTTGAGCTGATGGAAAGCAAAATACACGCTATTCTTTTTCTTTATTCAAAAGATTTTGTTTGGCATTTTTTTTTTGCTTTTATGAGACAGTGTGTAGAGACAGAGATGAAATGTGTCAGAGAGGGGAATGAGAGAGGGTCATTCTAACATTCTAACCAACACTTTTAAAACAACATACAGGTGAAACTCAAATCAAGCTTCCTAGATGGACTAGTGGTAGCTCTTTGTTTGTGACCAGTAATGTCCCCACCTTTCATGCTGTGTTGAGGGATTTAATGTATAAATGTATGTGTCGACTCCTAGACTCAAAAAACGAAGTAATAATTGCAGCCCTCAGTCACTGACACTAAACAGAGTGACACAGGGTTCTCCTCTGATACAAGGTTCTCCTCTGAAACAAGGTTCTCCTCTGGGCTGTGGAAACATTGGAATCCATGCTTCTATGTATTTTAATTTGTGTTGTCATGTATTTGTATTGTCTTTTTATATGGAACATTGAGTCCGGAATAAAGTATTCATTCATTCAAATTAGATTTCAAAAAGAGCTTTTCTATGACATTCTAATAATATGAGTTTCACCTGCACATCAACCACGTCCTGCAAGATTTAGTTTTTGTCAGAAGATTATAACTTAACAAAACAAAAAGTGATTGTCGTTCCTTAACTGGAGCTGAAAAGTTTAAATAGTAAAATGATGTCTCCTTATTGTAGTATATTACAGAGGTTGTTGCCGTGGAGAGATTTAGGAGGCTGTTGCCATGGAGCCGGCATGGCGACAGCAGGGACGGGGGCGTGGCCGAGGACAGGAGGCTCAGGCTGAAAGGTAAAGTTTATGTCTCTATCTTCATTTCAATTTATTTATAATTTTTTTTTTTTGACTTTATTTTAAGATTTTTTATACACACAATAGGGGAGAACGGGGTAAGTAGGCACACTTTTTACTCTAGTGAGAATTGCTCATCACCTAAACATCTTTCAATAGCCATTCCTACATTAAATTGAAGCTTTAGGTGTTGGCTTGAAATGTGTGTCTCTCTTTTTTTCCAACTTATTGTAATGAAGAAGTAATTTACCATCAAAGACACTCTGACACATTGTGACAACCAACCCCATCAAGGGGTCGGTTGTCACACACTATGGGGTTGTTTGTCACAATGTTATCTTAATGGGAAAAATCTTAAAAAGAAGGCAATGAGGCAGAACCAAATTTGAAAGTTTAATTGCATTGTCAAGTTGACAAATAGGCCTACATAACTTACTGTAGCCTTGGCAGCTGGTCTAGTTTGGGATGCACTGGGTTGTTTTGATTTTGTTGCCCTTTGTTCTTTTGCTTGCAAGCTGCCTTTTCCTGCTCTATTCTTTCCTTCTCTGGGGTGTCAGTGAGGATACAGCTTGACAATTTCTTTTTCGTTATTGGGTTCCTTTTCTGGCTGCAGCCTTGAGATAACATGTGACAACCAACCCCCCAAAAAATTTGACGAGCAACCCCAACCTGAATTTCTTGCTAGCATCAAGGCCAACAACCATCTGACAACTAATTAGCTTGCTAACAACAATCTAAACTATAGCTTACCCTTCACACTTTCTGAGGGTAACAAGTGTTTTGTTATAAACCCATTGTGTAAAAGCCTAGAAGAAAAATACTGAGAAGCAAAATATTTTGAATTTGACATGAAAAACACAAAACATCCTCTCACCTGAAATGCAGCTGTCTTCCTCCAAGGAAGTCTATGTATGTGACCTCTGATCCCAATTCTGGACCTTTTTTATATCAACATTTCAGAGCTAGCGCGCTCTGGTGGCGAGATATAACGAATGTGACATCCAACCCATGTGACAAATTACCCCGTTCTCCCCTACTCTAAAAAGTACAAAAAAAACCACAAGATAAAATTGAATGTACATTTATTTTAATGTGAAGCTTGTACTGCATGTGACATACATATAGGCCGGCCTATTAAAAAAAAGATATAGATATAGTACAATTTTTTTAAATTTTTTTTCTTCGATTTTTGCAAATTATGTATTGATTAAAAATTTATTCTTTCCACTGCCCCATAAAGGACCCGCCCCCCTCAGAGAGAGAGAGACAGGCCAGGAGTTAACCCTAACCAGAGGCAGACAGACAGGCCGGGGGTTAACCCTAACCAGAGGCAGACAGACAGGCCGGGGGTTAACCCTAACCAGAGGCAGACAGACAGGCCGGGAGTTAACCCTAACCAGAGGCAGACAGACAGGCCAGGGGTTAACACAAACCCTGCTGCTCCTACCGGGGTCTGGGCTGCTGGAAGAGGAACGAAACACAAGTCTGCTCCAACCCCCAAACCTCAACACGGTGAGAGACAGTCTGATGAAACATTTATTTAATTTATTCTATAGATGTTTAAAAAAGGGGAAAATCACCTATCCCAGGATAATTCTTTTTTAATAGCCTATTTTTGTATTATATTTTCTATTATTTTTTTAATTTTTATAATGAATTTTCTTTTGAAATACTTTATTTTTGGATTTTTTTCAAAGAACACACACATGCACAAATGAAAAAGTGAACACACACATGCACAAATGAAAAAGTGAACACACGAACAAAAGACGAAACAAAATAAACAACCAACATGGCATACTCTACTTTATTTTAAGCGCAGGAACTTATTTTAATTGACTTCAGACTAATTTTTGTTGATTTTATTTTATTTTTGATTTTATTTTTGACCATTTTGATATAAAAACATGAACAGCATTCTGTCACACATTAAAATACATAAAATAGCCAGGGATAGACACAAAAAAGCCCGAAGGCTTATTTCCATTGTGGTCCCTGTACACAAAACATACACAAAATATACACATACATAAAAATCACACACACAACAATGACCCCCACTAAGGCAAGCCTAATTATGCATAAGCCAGTTTTTTAGGGCCTTTTTAAAATTGTCTTTGTTTACTTCTCGACTAACCAAAGTACAGGACGTTATAGTATGTCTTTTTTTTTGGTAATTATCGTCTCAGAGATATTTTTTTTTATCGTGTGTTTTGATTGGCTCTTTGTTTGATTGACAGTTGTGTCGGCCCTATCAAAGACTGCTGCAACCACTGGACCTCCACATGGTAGGTTCCAGTCCAATGCACACTCCCATCACACACAATTAGTTTAACCTTTCCTCTCGACCAAAGGCTGACTTTCTGCCGTCTTCTAGAAGTTGCACTGTAAGCAAAAAAAATAATCTCATATCCCCCCACATTAATTTTTCTTCTTTACTGGAGGCATTGAAACAAACAGCTGTCCTGACACCTCATTCAAATGGGAACAGGTCTCCCTTGCAAAAGAGTCATCGGACTCAATGGGATATACCTGTATAAATAAAGGTTAAAAAAAAAAAAAAAAAACAATAAAGAGTCAAACAAATCCTACACTTCTGTCCACGCAGTCACCACAGGTCTACAAAGCTAAAGGGTTGTTTGTCGGAGTCACATGGCGCCAGAGATTGTTGTCCAATGATGAGCTGATTTTGGAAAGGTTTTAAATTGCTAAATTTATTCTCAATTTTTATCATTTTGGCGCTGGATAAATCCTCTTTGGGGAGCGCCAATAAATGTCCCTATGCAGGAGAAACCCAGTTGTTGTTCATGTGTGTTTTCTGCTATTGACATCTGTTTTTTTTTATTGACCCTTTGTTTGATTGACAGGTGCGTCTGTCCAATCAAAGTTCGAGGAGATCAGGAAGTGTAACCAGGAAGCTGCTCAGCGATTAGTGGAGAGCGCTCTGACATCATCGTCTGAGGAGGAAGACGATGACGTCGCCGTGGACCGGAGTGATGGAAAGAGAGGGAAGATCCTGGAGTCCACCTTCACCTCCTACACACACCAGACAGGTGAGAAGACCTGTTATAAACAATCCAGACAGGTTATTACCTTAGTAACTATTCTACACAATCCAGTGTTTATGCAAACAGGCATACACACACCATATTTAATACACAGCCTAGGTTCTGTAAACGGGCATACACACACCATATTTAATACACAGCCTAGGCTCTGTAAACGGGCAGGTTGCTAGCTACAGTGGGCCCCTCTGTTTACATAACTTTTGTTTACATACCAGTTTTGATAAGCAAATATCATACCAGCAATATCTAACTAATTATGTGTACATTTGTGTGTGTGTGTGTGTGTGTGTGTGTGTGTGTGTGTGTGTGTGTGTGTGTGTGTGTGTGTGTGTGTGTGTGTGTGTGTGTGTGTGTGTGTGTGTGTGTGTGTCCAGGAGGAGATGCTGCTGCTTTGGTCAGAACCGGTCAGTATGTCAGTGAACTGTTTCAGTCCGGAGCGCTGACCTGTTTGATCTGCATCGCCTCAGTCAAGAGAACACAGGCGGTGAGACACTCACACATTCACTCACTCACACACACACACACACACACACACACACACACACACACACACACACACACACACACACACACACACACACACACACACACACACACACACACACACACACACACACACACACACACACACACACACACACACTTCATATCTCTCTCTCTCTCTCTGTATTTCAGGTGTGGAGCTGCTCCAGCTGTTTCTCTCTCTTCCATCTTCCTTGTATCCAGAAATGGGCAAAAGACTCCGCCTTCCTCGTCTCCTCTGTAACCGACGAAGACTTTGGGCAGAAGCAGCATCCCTGGCCCTGGTGGGGGGGGGGGGGGGGGGGGGGGGGGGGGGGGGGGGGGGGGGGGGGGGGGGGGGGGGGTGTGTGTGTGTGTGTGTGTGTGTGTGTGTGTGTGTGTGTGTGTGTGTGTGTGTGTGTGTGAGTGAGAATTTGTTGCGCCTGTTGGTCTGGATACGCTCCATTGAAGCTCATTAAATATGTCAAGAAATCCTGAGCGACATTTCAATTGGTTCTATCTGATATGGGCGGGCCAGAGCCCTTTGTATGGAGCTCTGGGGCGGATGTAACCGGATGACGACAGTGTTGTGCATGTGCTGTCAAAGCCGTGATAGTAAACGACAGTTATTTCGGTGGTTATTTGTAATAAATCATTTGTTGTGTTTTAAATATTTTGCTTTTTTTCTGTCCTCAGTCCAAAGTGTCGATCAGAATATCCGCCCAGTGCCACGCCCAACAGGTACGACCTCTCACCTTTACTGTACAACCACTGACACACACGCACGCACGCACGCACACAAACACACACACACACTTTACTAGATAGTCAGACAGACTCGCACTGCGTTACGAATCTCATACTCTTTCTTCTTCGCACTGGATTGTGGGTCAGAATCGCCCTAAAAATCTCGGCCGGATGTAGTAGACATCTGGGTATTTCTAGCCATGCTAAATCTGACCAAAAGAATCGGGACATCTTAAATCTTTTTTCTACCAAACTAAGTAGTAGATAGTATAGGGATTGGAACACAGTCAGTCAGTCAGTCGCTCGCTCGCTCGCTCACTCACTCACTCACTCACTCACTCACTCACTCACTCACTCACTCACTCACTCACTCACTCACTCACTCACTCACTCACTCACTCCATGGATGTGTACTGTATCTGCTGCTATTCTCCAGTAGGGGGCTCCACACTCAAACTGAACAATGTTCCTGCTGAAACTCTGGTCTATCTATCTATCTATCTATCTATCTATCTATCTATCTATCTATCTATCTATCTATCTATCTATCTATCTATCTATCTATCTGTCTGTCTGTCTGTCTGTCTGTCTGTCTGTCTGTCTGTCTGTCTGTCTGTCTGTCTGTCTGTCTGTCTGTCTGTCTGTCTGTCTGTCTGTCTGTCTGTCTGTCTGTCTGACTGATGTGTTGTGTGTTGTGTTGCCTTCAGGTACCTGTGTTACTGTGGTAAACTGCAGGACCCTCCCGTTGACCCCTGGCTCGCTCCTCACTCCTGCGGCTCCGTCTGTCAGAAAGATCTCAAGCCCAGCTGTGGACACACATGTTTACTGCTCTGTCACCCCGGTAACCACACGCACACACACCCAGGCAGACAGACAGACAGACACACACACACACACACACACACACACACACACACACACACACACACACACACACACACACACACACACACACACACACACAACACACACACACACACACACAGACGTAAACAGATACACACACACATACACACAAACACACTTACTCACTTGCTCACAGAGATACACACACACACACACACACACACACACACACACACACTTGCTCACAGAGATACACACACACACACACACACACACACACACACAGAAACACACACAATACAGGCATATTCCCTCATTTAGTAACTTGTTGATATGGTATCAGTCTTGGCTATGGGAATTTTTTCAACAAAGTGAATACAACAACTATATTAAACGGAGATGTTCTGTGTGTGTGTTTCAGGTCCCTGTCCCCCGTGTCCAAAGATGGTTTCAGTTTCCTGTCTGTGCGGCAAAGCCAGCCGGCTGCCCCGTCGCTGTAGCAACAAGGTAAGAACACACGGACGTTTTGTTGTTGAACACATTTTTATTGACCGTTAGTTTATTTAAAGGGGCAGTGTGTAACATTTTAAGTAATTTATTAGCTAAAATCAATATCCTCATTCATAAATATGTCCTTATTGGTGTAAAATCACCTCTGCCAATAATCTGAATTATCCTCCTGAGCGGAGAATTACAAATATTAATATTACATTTTGTACATTGAGCAGGCAAGTCTTATGGAGGCATCCATGTTTTTGGAATGTCATCAGGTGCATTGTTTAGAATTGTTCTTGTCCTTGAAGGCCACTGTAGCTTCTGATATTATTCAAAAGGGTTGGGGTTACCCAGGGAGCGTTGCATTCTAGAACCTTCTTGATGATGTCATATTACACACTGCCCCTTTAAAGTCTTAGTTTTTAAATAAACAAACGTCTTTTGCTACTATCCAATTCGGAGAACATTAACTGTGTGTGTGTGTGTGTGTGTGTGTGTGTGTGTGTGTGTGTGTGTGTGTGTGTGTGTGTGTGTGTGTGTGTGTGTGTGTGTGTGTGTGTGTGTGTTTCTCTCTCCAGTCCTGGACGTGTCAGCAACAATGTGGAAAGTTGTTGCTCTGCAAACAGCACAAATGTACACAGCCCTGTCACTCAGGTAAACACAAACACACCGTAAGGTATTACATCTACGGTGCCCACCATCTCTACCATTGTGTCCTTTAACAAGACACTTAACCCAAACTGCTCCAGGGGCGCTGTACTATGGCTGACCCTGTGTGAGGACCCCCTCTGGAGTCTGTCTGTCTGTCTGTCTGTACTATGGCTGACCCTGTGTGAGGACCCCCTCTGGAGTGTGTCTGTCTGTCTGTCTGTCTGTACTATGGCTGAGCCTGTGTGAGGACCCCCTCTGGAGAAAAGATTAATTTGAATGTGCCTCGTGTACAATTTCCTAAATTTACTGTGTCTCTTTGTGTGTGTGTGTGTGCCAGAGTGCTCTCCCTGTCCCAGAGTCAGTGTTCAGCAGTGTGTGTGTGGCAGAGAGAAGACAGAGAGACCGTGCGCCAACCCAGAGTGGAACTGCACACAGGTAACAAATACACACACACACACACACACACACACGCACACACACACACACAGTAAACTGCATTTTTCCTACTTAACTGCCCCACAATGCATTGCGTCTTTTCAAACGACACAGAAGTTTTCTTTCTAGTTCTTTCTTGCTTCTGCATACTTACAGTTTAAACGGTCCGACGAACCTCG
>CM049417.1:812500-815000 GCA_026929865.2 Hyperoplus lanceolatus
GTTCACATCCCCACACCCCCATGTAAAGGGGCGTGAAATGGACAACCAGTGAAGTAGCTGTGTGTTAGTGGTGCTGGTCAAGTCACAACAGCTAGCTAACCCACTAACTCACTCACTCACTCACTCACTAACCCACTTATTCACTCACTCACTCACACACTCACTCACTCACTAACCCACTAACTCACTCACTCACTCACACACTCACTCACACACGCACGGCCCATTTGGACCGTTTAAAATATTTTGTTTCTTGCACAAAGAAACAATACTCATATCAGAGTTTAATTTAACATCTTATCGTCGTCATAAGCTCTATAACTTAATATTTCCTAACTGAATAAATGTCTAAATATTACATTTTCCTGATATCTGTGTTTAGTTAAAGTTACAGTGTGTGTGTGTGTGTGTGTGTGTGTGTGTGTGTGTGTGTGTGTGTGTGTGTGTGTGTGTGTGTGTGTGTGTTTGCAGGTGCAGTTGGCGGGTCCGTGGGAGCAGCGTTCGGAACCAGCTTTTGTGAAGAAAGCTCTGCCCTGTCCACCGTGTGAAGTCCCAATACCAACGTAGGTTTATACATTCTCTCTCACTCACTCACTCACTCACTCACTCACTCACTCACACACACACACACACACACACACACACACACACACACACACACACACACACACATACACATTAAAAAACACATTCCTTGGTGCTTTGTTCCTGTCATGGATCATTACACTACTAATGGAAAAAGTACTCTGCTTGTGTGTGTGTGTGTGTGTGTGCATGATAGACTGTTTGTGTGTGTGTGTGTGTGCCAGCTGCAGCTCTGTGACGCACTGAAACAACCAAAACTGTGTGTGTGTGTGTGTGTGTGTGTGTGTGTGTGTGTGTGTGTGTGTGTGTGTGTGTGTGTGTGTGTGTGTGTGTGTGTGTGTGTGTGTGTGTGTGTGTGTGTGTGTGTGTGTGTGTGTGTGTGTGTGTGTGTGTGTGTGTGTGTGTGTGTGTGGGCGGGCGCACGTGTGGGTGTGTGTGTGGGCGCACGTGTGGGTGTGTGTGTGGGCTCACGTGTGCTGTGTGTTTGTTGATGCCGAGAGCTCAGGCCAACAGCTACAACTATGATATGTTATTTGCTTTTCAAATGAATGAAAATAAAAAACATAGCAAAAAATAGCATTCTTTGCACTGATGGTCTCGTTTGCTGTCACATGTAATTTATGATCATCGGAGGAAAAATGAGACTGTTTCAGAAATATTTAAAAGTTCCACGTAGGGATTTGGGGACTCTCGAGCTTAAGAGGTTAATATGAGAATATAGGAACCAAATAGACTTGAATGGGGACCTGACAATAATGGATCGCTGTGTTTGTCTTTCAGATCCTGTTTTGGAGAACACGAGGTAAGAACATTTAGTTTATTCTAATCTTACTCTGTTGGCTGTCAGTGATTCTGGAGAACGCTTGTTGTCAAAATACATTTTTGTCAAAATCAGTGAATATCTCCTCTTGATCTGCTACCTGTCTGTGCTGTGTGTGTGCTGGAATAAATACAGTGTTAATAATACACACCCTAGGCTTCGTGAATGGGAATGTTGTTATCTACTGTGGGCGCCTTTTTTACTTGTTTACATACCAGTTTACAGATAATGAGAAAAAGTGATTTTGTAAACAAGCTCCTGACTCCGTCTTTAATCTCTCTCCTCCCTAAAGTCCCTGTTTTCTTTTAATCAAGTCTTATCTCCCACACACACACATAAAGTCAGACAGACAGACAGACTCACTCACAGACAGACACACACACACACACACGCACAGACAAACAGACGGACAGACACACAGACAGACAGACAGACAGACACACATACACACAGACAGACAGATTCATCCATTCTCTATTAATTTACTTACTCTGCTGTCTCCCTTTGGCATTTCATCCCATTTAAGTTGTTTTGTATTCAACACACGCACGCACGCACACGCACACACCCACACACACACACACCCACACACACACACACACACACACACACACACACACACACACACACACTCACCTTCAGACGATGTCAGGTTAAATGCCTTATTAACCATCTTCCTACAGACTGGGGGTAAACGTTATGGTGATTGACTGACTGATTTAGGGACCGTCAATAAAACGCTGTGTAGTTTACACAAAACTGATTTATCGATACCTTTGCGCTGATTTTGCTTGTGGTGTATTGGTTGGAATTATTAAATGCAACAAATAAATATGATATAATATTTAATAGTGTGTGTGTGTGTGTGTGTGTGTGTGTGTGTGTTGGTCTATAGGTCAGTCCGGTCCCTTGTCATCGTAGAGGAAGGTTTTCCTGTCAGAGAGCGTGTGGTCGACCTCTGAGCTGTGGTAACCATGACTGCAGCAAAGAGTGTCACCTGGTTACAGAAAGCAAGACGGTGAGTGTGTTTATAATATATTGAATTACAGTACACACTCACCAGCTACTTTATGAGGTACACCAGTTCCTTTTAAC
>CM049417.1:820000-822500 GCA_026929865.2 Hyperoplus lanceolatus
TCCCTGCGTAATCCCAATACTATCTACTATTTAGTATGGTAGAAAAAAAGATTTAGGATTTCCAGATTCTTGTGGTCAGATTTAGTATGCTAAAAAAAAACCTGGATGTTCTACTACATCCGGCCTACATTTTGAGTGTTGAAAGCAGCATCCTATTTGGGCGATTCTGACCCACAATCCAGTGTGCACGCGATGTGACGTCACATCGACAGAGCCTCCATATGAAAACAACCGGGGATGAGACGGATATAAAAGCAAGAGGCAAGATCAAGGAGCCATGTTAGGATGAAATAAATAATTTAAAGTATGTCCCAAGTGTATGCCTACTGCATCCTAACTAGATTATTTTTATGTTCAGATGTAGTATGGAGAATAGAGAAAAGAAAAGAGTATGAGATTTGGAACACAGCGAGTCTAATTTTGTAGCAGCAAACGACACCATCAGTGCAAAGAATGCTATTTTAATTTTGTTTTTCTTAATGCCTTTGTCATGGGTACGCTCACCCAGGAACAACAGCTGCCGTGGTAAAAACATTACAGCTTTTGTCCAAAGGGGGGCGCTAGAATGAACACAAACTTAAAGTTCCTCGGAGCACCTTTAATGTAGATATGTTTCTACTTTTACATTTTCAATTGCTGCCTAAATGTTTATTTTCTGTAATTTTCGGTCAATTTTCGATTAATTCTGTTTGCTTCTGAATTTATATTAGTCAGAGTATTGAGTTGTTTTAGTAGATTTAGTTTAAGCTTCTTGCTGATAGACGTTATAGTAAAATGTTGATTTAAAAATTCATTTCAGAACCAAGGCCAGAGAAATATCACATAAGAGTCAGTGATTCTGGAGAACGCTGGTTGACAAAATCACATTTATTCTTAACCACAGCCACACACACGCACACGTGGTTATATGATGGAGGTCTGTCTATTAGTTTCATTACGGTAATGGCGAACTCTGAAAACTGGCCGCACGTAAAAAAATTCTAAAGATATCTTTACTGAATTGTTTGATTAGTTTTGACCTCCATATTTGTAGTTTTATCTGGAGCCTACAATAGAGGATAAGCTGGTTTGTGTGTGTGTGTGTGTTTCTTTGTTTATTTCATTGTGTTTGACTGAATCTGAAGCAGTTTCATGTTCTAGTAAAAATTATGAAATCCAAAATGTCTCATTCAATAAACATCTTTTTACTTTATACGAACATTGTTGTGTTTTGTGTGTGTGTGTGTGTGTGTGTGTGTGTGTGTGTGTGTGTGTGTGTGTGTGTGTGTGTGTGTGTGTGTGTGTGTGTGTGTGTGTGTGTGTGTGTGTGTGAGAAATATTTAAGCTTCATTTTGGTAACTTTTTCACAGTTTTATATGTTTAAAATGTCATAATACCATAGATAGTATTGCATAATACCCATCCTGCTACCCGTCAGTTAAAGGTGGAGTCGGTGATTCTGGAGAACGCTTGTTGTCAAAATCAGTGAATGTCTCCTCATGATCCGCTACCTGTCTGCGCTGTGTGTTTGCTGAAAAAAACAATCCAGTGTCAATACAAACCTATGTGTAAACAAAGGGGGCCACAGAGCCTAGGCTGTGTATTTCTCTAGAATCACTGACTCAACCTTTTTAAAGTTTTGTATGAAAATTCAATAATCATGCTGCCCATTTGAGTGGTCTGAAAAGTAATTGGTCCTCAGAAAGATAGAAGTAAAACACACACAGTAATGCACACACACACACGCAGTAATGTGCACACACACACACACACACACACACAAACAGAAAGGCACGAGGAACATGTCCCAGCATGGACTTGACCATGAGTTCTTTGTTCAATCCGAAAGTTAAGACTTCCTCACGTGCACACAACCTGAGCTGTGTGTTTGTTTTACACTGGGTGTGTGTGTGTGTGTGTGTGTGACATTGTTTCTGTGTGTGTGTCTGTGTTTAACAGTGTGTGTGTTTGTGTTTGTTTTACAGTGTGTGTGGGTTTGTTTGTGTAAATGTAAATGTATCTGTGTGTGGTTTAGAGAGAGAGAGAGAGTGTGTGTGTTTTACCGTGTGTAACAGAGAGAAAGAGAGAGTGAGAGGGACAGAAGAGAGAGAGAGAGAGAAAGAAAGAGAGAGAGTGCATTAGAGCTCCTCATACAGAGTGTGTTGTAGGCGGGGCTAAGCTGTCTCGTGCCTCTCCGTTAGTTGCCGATGCAGCTCGCGCTCACAGACAGAGGGATGGACACCTGCCCGCGTGTCACCTTCAGCGGAGCGTCGGTGAGTCCGTGTGTGTGTGTGTTTGTGTGTGTGTGTGTCTCTGTCTCTGTGTGGGCATGTGTGTGTGTTTGTCTCTCTCTGTGTCTGTGTGCATGTGTGTGTTTGTCTCTCTCCCTCTGTGCGTGTGTATGTGTGCGTGCGTGCGTGTGTGTGTGTAGTCGCCACCATTCTATCATTTCTTTCAGTATTTTTTCTAAATGTCCTTGAATTCAACCGCCGGCTCCCAAATGTCCTCTGTCTATTTTTTT
>CM049417.1:837500-840000 GCA_026929865.2 Hyperoplus lanceolatus
ACGGGGTAATTTGTCACATGGGTTGGATGTCACATTCGTTATATCTCGCCACCAGAGCGCGCTAGCTCTGAAATGTTGATATAAATAAGGTCCAAAATTGGGATCAGAGGTCACATACATAGACTTCCTTGGAGTTAGACTGCTGCATTTCAGGTGAGAGGATGTTTTGTGTTTTTCATGTCAAATTCAAAATATTTTGCTTCTCAGTATTTTTCTTCTAGGCTTTTACACAATGGGTTTATAACAAAACACTTGTTACCCTCAGAAAGTGTGAAGGGTAAACTATAGTTTAGATTGTGGTTAGCAAGCTAATTAGTTGTCAGATGGTTGTTGGCCTTGATGCTAGCAAGAAATTCAAGTTGGGGTTGGTCGTCAAATTTTGGGGGGTTGGTTGTCACATGTTATCTCAAGGCTGCAGCCAGAAAGGAACCCAATAACGAAAGAAATTGTCAAGCTGTATCCTCACTGACACCCCAGAGAAGGAAAGAATAGAGCAGGAAAAGGCAGCTAGCAAACAAAAGAAAAAGGGCAACAAAATCAAAACAACCCAGTGCATCCCAAACTAGACCAGCTGCCAAGGCTACAGAACGTTATGTAGGCCTATTTGTCAACTTGACAATGCAATTAAACATTCAAATTTGGTTCTGCCTCCTTGCCTTCTTTTTAAGATTTTTCCCATTAAGATAACATTGTGACAAACAACCCCATAGTGTGTGACAACCGACCCCTTGATGGGGTTGGTTGTCACAATGTGTCAGAGTGTCTTTGATGGTAAATTACTTCTTCATTACAATAAGTTGGAAAAAAAGAGAGACACACATTTCTAGCCAACACCTTAAGCTTCAATTTAATGTAGGAATGGCTATTGACAGATGTTTTGGTGATGAGCAATTCTCACTAGAGTAAAAAGTGTGCCTACTTACCCCGTTCTCCCCTACTTTACAAGTATTTGTTACTTTACCTTAAACCGAGACGCTGCAGGTAAAAAAAGATTTACCTTACTGTATAGCTGTCATGACATTTTGCCAGTTGGTTACTGACTTTTAAACAAAACATTTTTTAATATTTTTTTTTCAGAGAGGTTTCAATTAATTTGGCCATATCTTATTGATTGAAAATATTTATTTCATTTAACAATTTTTCTTAATTGAACAACAGCAAAAATTTACTTTTCATTGATATTCAATTATTTCGAGAAGCACCTCTATATATTGAATTCCAGGATTTGAATATAAGGTGTTGTGTCTCCCCCTGGTGGTCACCTCTCTAAGTGTTTTCTCTTTAAGTTGAAAAATGACCAAAAATAAACTTAATCTCAGTCTTTCCAAACTGTTCAATAAATCAAAAAATGCCCCAAAAATAATCTTAATTTTAAAAAAAATAAAAAAATAAAATTACCACTGTCTGTCTTTATTTCTCAGCCCGGTGTGAGCCAATCACCTTGGAGCTGTGTATGAACCTTCCGTACAACCAGACCAGCTACCCGAACTTCCTGGGTCATTCGTCCCAGAGAGAGAGCTCCGTTTCCTGGGAGGCGTCTCTGTTCCCGGCCCTGGTTCAGACCGGATGCTACCAGTACCTCATGTTCTACGCATGCACTCTGCTGGTGCCAAAGTGTGACCCAATCACAATGCAAAAGGTCCCTCCATGCAGGTATGTGTGTGTGTGTGTGTGTGTGTGTGTGTGTGTGGGGGGGGGGGGGGGGGGGTTTGGGGGGGGGAGGAGTGTGTGTGTGTGGAAGGGAGACTGTGTGTGTGTGTATGTGTGTGTGTGGGGGGGAGGGAGAGTGTGTGTCTGCGTGTGTGTGTGTGTGTGATAGTGTGTGAATCAGTTAGGACTTTTTGAAATGTTTTAACCGCTCTGCATGCATTGTCTTTTTATTGTTTGAAACCATTTATTTTCTTCGTTATTTTGTATCAATTTAGAGTTGTATACAATAATGCATATGTTTATTCTAATGAACTGTTTTACTTTGAAAATAAATTTCCTGTTGATAGTGTGTGTGAATGCTGGATGCTGAAAAGCTGACACATTTGTAAGTAAAATGAGTATGTTAACTTAAAGCTTTATGTGTAAAATGGTAATTAATTGTTGTGTCCCTCTCTCTCTCTCTTTCACTCTCTCCCTCTCCCATTCTGTCCCTATGTCTCTCGCCCCTTCAGGTCCCTGTGTCAAAGTTTTTTCAAAAATCAAAAAGTAAAATATCTCTCTCTCTCTCTTGCCCCCTACCCCTCCCCCTCCCCCACACACACACACACACACACACACACACACACACACACACACACACACACACACACACACACACACACACACACACACACACACACACACACACACACACACACACACACACACACACACACACACACACTCCCCCCTGTAGGTCCCTGTGTCGCAGTGCTAAGGGGAAGTGTGAGTCTGTGTTGGGCATCGTGGGTCTGCAGTGGCCTGAGGACTCCGACTGCAGCCAGTTCCCCGAGGAGGGAAACGCCACCTG
>CM049417.1:845000-857500 GCA_026929865.2 Hyperoplus lanceolatus
TCCAGGAGGGAGAGTGCAGACCTGTGGAAGGTTGTGTTTGGTCTGAATAACCTGGACCATCCGGGCGCTAACAGCCAGACCCGCGGGGTGCGTTCCATTATCGTTCACCCGCGGTACAACCGGGCAGTGGTCGACTACGACATCAGCGTGGTGGAGCTGGAATCTGAGGTATTTATCATTAGCACACACACACACACACACACACACACACACACACACACACACACACACACACACACACACACACACACACACACACACACACACACACACACACACACACACACACACACACACACAGAGTACTGGACTCTGAGGTATTTATCATTAGTGTTAGTAACTTTGGTTTATAGAATTTTGAAGAGTTGAAAGAGTTAATTTATATATAGTATACACACACACACACACAAACAAACACACAATGTAACCAACATTAATTTATATGGAAAAAGTTACGCACTATAGCTTTAAATTATTTATAGAAATCTAACTCTATCTATATAGGGGAAGGTGGGGTGATTTGTGCATTTTGGAAGTTGCAAAACCCCTTGTTTCTAGAAAACCGTGGAAGAAATTGGAAATGTGACCACATATTTAAGAAGAGCCATCCATTTGACTCATCCTGTAAAGAAGGGAGACACAAGGAATAAGATATAAGCACATTTAAGCTCAAAAAACTGTGTTTTGCCTTTCAAAGTAAAATTTCCATGATCAAGGTTTTTTGATTATTGTGTCTGAACAATTATAGACACGTTTGAAAACATTTGACACATGTTTTAGTGCTTTGGTATGCTACACTTTGAGTCTATATAGTTAGCACAATGTCAACCCTAAATTGCTGCATCATGCCTATTATCCAAAATTCTGGGGATGGGGTGATTTGTGCGCAAGGGCCTGGGTGAGTTATAAGTAAGTAAGTAAGTAAAATGTATTTATAAAAGCACATTTATGACAGTTTGCACTGTCCAAAGTGCTGTACATAGTGCATTCAGTAGGTAAACAATGAAGGTAAAATAACAATAACCAAAATAAAAGACGTAAAGCCCATACATCCACATAAACACAGATAGTAGTGCAGAGGTAAGTAAGTAGTGCAGAGGTTAATGGGGAGGAAACACCAGGGTGTACATATGGGTTTTGAGCCTTGATTTAAAGGCAGAAATGTAGGGGGAATCACATTTGTCAGGTGGCAGTTGGTTCCACAAGCACGGAGCAACTAGTGCAAAGTACATTTCTGAGAGTTGTGCCAGTGGCATGGCTGTATACGCTGGTCACCAAAAGAAAGTGATAGTCTACAGTAGCTCAGGAGAGAGTGACATCTCAATTGCACTTAACGACACCACTGATGAGAGTTCAGATGGCCAGAAAGATGATGATGGTGACTTTGTCATTGTGACACAATGACGCACAAATCACCCCACGTAGTGGGGTGATTTGTGCGACAAGATATCTTCCAAAGCTATATTTCTTAAACAGTTTATTCCAGATCCAAAGTTTTTATTGCCAGGGATGCACAACATCCTGAAATATATGTACATATTTGAGTTGGAGACATAACTGTCAAGGCCTCACTTTAAAATCACTTTGAGTAAAAAGTTGCACAAATCACCCCACCTTCCCCTATTGTGTTTTCAGATTGAGGAGACTCCGTTCGTCCGTCCGGTGTGTTTACCTGAGCTGAACCAACTTCCCACTCCTGACTCCTACTGCTACATCACAGGCTGGGGTCATATGGGCAACAGGAGTGAGTCAGACAGACAGACAGACAGACAGACAGACAGACACACACACACACACACCCACACACACACACACACACACACACACACACACACACACACACCTTTGGTTCCTCAACCTTTACCTCTGTCTCTACAATACGTCTATTAAAAAGCAAAAAAAGTGCCAGAAAATAATCGCAAAAAAAAAAATACACCTACCAAAAATTATTCTTAAACTTTTTGATTTTCCTCCAACTGTGTGTGTGTGTGTCTGTGTGTGTGTGTGTCTGTGTGTGTGTCTGTGTGTGTGTGTGTGTGTGTGTGTGTGTGTGTGTGTGTGTGCCCCTGTGTCTGTCTGTGTGTGTGTGTGTGTATCTCTGCAGTGCCCTTTAAGCTGCAGGAGGGCGAGGTGCGGATCATCTCTCTGTCTCAGTGTCAGTCGTACTTCGACATGAAAACTATAACTCCCAGAATGCTTTGCGCCGGCTATGACGCAGGAACCGTCGACTCCTGCATGGTAAGATACACACTGACTGCTTTGTGTGTGTGTGTGTGTGTGTGTGTGTGTGTGTGTGTGTGTGTCTGCTGGCATACAGATGTACTGCACAGTATACTGATAAATAAGGATTAGCTGCATCCTTAGTGTGGATAAAACTATACAAATTTGTAGATTTAAAATAGTAGCAACAGATCCTCGTCAGTTTTGAGTCAGAAATAAAACTTTAATTTTGGATCAATATATTCGATCAGTATAATAATATAACAGTTCATTTTTGTGTGTGTGTGTGTGTGTATCTCTTTATTTCTCTCTATGTGTGTGTGTGTGTGTGTCTGTGTGTATCTCTTTATTTCTGTGTGTGTGTGTGTGTGTGTGTGTGTGTGTGGTGTGTGTGTGTGTGTGTGTGTGTGTGTACAGGGGGACAGTGGCGGTCCATTGGTGTGTGAGGAGCAGGCCGGGCGCTGGACGTTGTTCGGTTTGACGTCGTGGGGGAGTGTGTGTTTCAGCAAAGTGCTCGGACCGGGAGTCTACAGCAACGTCACACACTTCACCCCGTGGATACAACAACAGATATACATACACACTTATCTCAATGACTGACACACACACACACACAACACACACACACACACACACGGACGCTCACACACACACACGGACGCTCACACACTTAACACTCCACACTTCCTTTCTTAAGCATTCCAGGAGGAAGTTATGTCACCGTCAATCACACACACACACACACACACACACACACACACACACACACACACACACACACACACACACACACACACACACACACACACACACACACACACACACACACACACACACAGCTTTGGTTCCTCTACATGTGCCTATATCTATACTGACTAACTGCCATATGAGCAGTGGTATAAACTAGTATTACAGATGATAACTAGTCAGTGAAGACCTCACATTCATACAGTTAACATTCACTTAACAATTCATTGTTATGGTTTTATGTGTACAATGCGCGGTACTTAGTTTACCCGCATATACGTAAGGTTCCCCCAATTAACGAGGTTCCCCTTTAGTAATGTGTTAGTCGGCAATTATAGGCGATTTTTTTCGTTTTTAACAGTCAAAGCACCCCAAATATTCTTCGTTAAGGCAGTTTTGCTTTGGTCGGTTGGTTCTAGCGGGAACATTCCAACTCGTTAGCAACATTCCAGAACCTTCGTGGCAGAAATGGAATGTTCGTTCAAGGGCGGAATGTTCGACGCTAGAACCAACAGACAAACGCAAAAATGCCTTAACGAAGCACATTTTTTTGGGACTTTATTTGACACATTTTTGGACTATTTTTCGCCTATTATTGCATTAATACACTTGGGGAAACCTTATGTACAGTACGCGGGTAAACGACGTACGGACTGACTGTAAGCTGAGGATTCTGTGTTCAATGTATTAATGCGCGGAACTTAGTTTTTATTGCCCTACAGTGTTCGGGTTGTTGCTATGGAAACATGTAAAGCAGCAAAAAAAAGGCGTTAATGATCTTAAGTTATGAAGCAGAAAATCTCATCGTATGTGGGTTTAGTTGTGACCCTTAAAATGATGGGTAATGTAAAAAAAAATTAAATGGAAGTTTTCAAGTAGAATTTTTTTTATTTAATTATGTTGAAAAATTAGTAATTTTGTTTTAACAAATAGCACTAAAATAATGCATTTTTCTCCTACAAGGGTAACCACACAAACACACCAAATAGCACTAAAATAATGCATTTTTCTCCTACAAGGGTAACCACACAAACACACCAAATTGTTGGAACAATTCAGTGCAACACTTTTATTTAGTTTCAATATCATTATAAAACATTGTCCAGGCGATCAACACTGTTTTACTTAAAAGCTGCTATCTAAAACAGACCACAATGCTTCACTCTATAGTGCCTGTACTTAAACTTAGCAGTATAAAAAAACACAAAAAAACAACCTTGTTACCTGTACATTGTCGTACTGTACGGTGTGTGTGTGTGTGTGTGTTTGTGTTTGTGTGTGTGTATGAAGCTTAACTTTAGCATAATGCTAAGTGGTAAATGTTTATATTCACAAGGATAGCAATCTTTGAAGGTGCTACGAGGAACTTTTAAATATTTCTGAAACAGTCTCATTTTTCCTCTGATGATCATAAATTACATGTAACAGCAAACCAGACCATCAGTGCAAAGAATGCTATTGATAAATAGTTTTTTCTTAATGCCTTTTGTCATGGGTATACGCTCACCCAGGAACAACAGCTGGCGTGGTAAAAACTCTACCGCTATTGTCCAAAGGGGGGCGCTAGAATTAACACACACTGAAAGTTCCTCGAAGAACCTTTAGCTAGAGATATATCATTAGGTTTTTGATTTAACAAACCAATTTAATCCAATTGTGCCGTTGTAACAAGCTAGCGCTGAAGTTAGCTATAAAACTCGCTAACACAATTAACTGCCATATAACTAGCGCCATCTAGAGTGTGAAGCACAAATGTAGCTTAGCGTAGGCTATTGCCAAACTGAGAGAATGGCTGCGTTCGAAAAGCCCTACTAACGTCCTTCTCATACTAACGTCCTACTCGAACTAATTTTGACGTCAATTTGAGTATGTCGTGGTTGTTTATGCAAGTTTGTGTAAGCGAGAAATGCCCGGACGAGTACTAACTTCCGGGAAAGATTTTGTGTATGGATCGATAGGATACTTTTCCTACTCAACTGCCCCACAATGCATTGCGTCTTTTCAAACGACACAGAAGTTTTTTTTTTTTTTCTTTATTCTTCATTGCGTCTGTATACTTCAGTGTTAACGGTCCGACAAACCTCGCATACACAATGGATGGTTAAGTAGACAGTATGTAGTATATACATGTTGAGTATGTAGGAGGGAGGACGTTAGTAGGCCGTTTGCAACACAGCCTTTGATGCAGGTGTGTAGTTTTAACCATAGTAGCATCTTAGCTAGGCCAAGCTAACAGACAAAAACAGCTTTTATAATCAGTAATTGGTGTTAGTGACGACGTAGGGCATAAATAAATAAGACTATCAGACGAACCCTGTGAAAGTGATTCAGTGAAACAATCTCTTCCATTGTTACGGTTCATTTAGTAACTTTGACATTTTTATCCCCTGATTTAAGCTAACAGCTACATAGCCTACACTAATGTTCACTTTGCATTGACTCTTAATCTAATGGAGATTAAGTTAATAGCGTAAAAAATAACAAATACAGTTTTAGCGGAGCCTGGGTTCCCTTCCATACTTTGTGTATGTTAAAGTATCTACGAAGAACTTTTAAAAATATTTCTGAAACAGTCTCATTTTTCCTCTGATGATCATAAATGACATGTAACAGCAAACGAGACCATCAGTGCAAAGAATACTATTTTTATATCGTTTTTCTTTATGCCTTTGTCATGGGTATACGCTCACCCAGGAACAACAGCTGGTGTGGTAAAACCACTACCGCTTTAGTCCAGAGGGGGGCGCTAGAATTAACACATCTATCCAAGTTTCCCGACAAATTTTCCCATTTTTTCTTCAACGTCTAAATCCAGAACATTCCAAGTGGTTCTCGTTGCTTTTCTTGTTATTTGTGTGTTTGTTTTTTTAAGAGTATTTTTCTACAGCTTTTTGTATGTCATGCTTAAAACACAGGGCTGTGTGTGTGTGTGTGTGTGTGTGTGTGTGACTGTCTGTCTGTGTGTGTGTGTGTGTGTGTGTGTGTGTGTGTGTGTGTGTGTGTGTGTGTGTGTGTGAGTCTGTGTGTGTGTTTGTGTGTGTATGTCTGACTGTCTGTCTGACTGTGTGTGTGTGTGTGTGTGTGTGTGTGTGTGACTGACTGTCTGTCTGTCTGTGTGTGTGTGTGTGTGTGTGTGTGTGTGTGTGTGTGTGTGTGTGTGTGTGTGTGTGTGTGTGAGTGTCCTGATCTGTACAGACAATGTTTTCTTTGTGTGATTTTTGGCTTGCGTGTGTGTGTGCCTGTTCGATGATGTCACTTCCTGGTTTTCGCTGTTAAAGACTTTGTTACCATGACGATGAAGATGAAGAGTATTGTTATTGTTCAGTTATGATGTCATAATGACCGTAGCCTCGACGTATGTTTGGTGTCAAACGTGAATATTTGCTTTGTATCACATTGTGTCCCACCAATAAAAAAAAGTATACACACTCCCATCAAGTGTAGAGGCGTGTGTGTGTGTGTGTGTGTGTGTGTGTGTGTGTGTGTGTGTGTGTGTGTGTGTGACGAGCAGGGCTGTGTGTCTTATTTGCAAAAGTAATTCACATTTAATGATACTTTTTTTAACGGTAAATTACAGAAGGCAAATTTTCTATGTCACATAATGGAGCCCGTAGACTGCGTATTAATATCAGTCACCTCATCTCATTGAGACCGGAGACTCTTTTGCAAGGGAGACCTGTTCCCATTCCCACGTTACCATTCACACACACACACACACACACACACACACCTTTATACACCAATAGCAGGCTAACTATCGACATTCACACGATCTGTATAAAGAATACACAATGAAAACACAATCAAACACAGAGTAAATTTTCCTGACATTTATTTGTTTATTAAAATACAGTAATACAATAATATCGCCTTGCTACATTATACTATAATAAAACAAAATATACTTAAAGGAGCAGTGTGTAATATGACATCATCAAGAAAGTTCTACAAAGTTCTAGAATGCAACACTCCCTGGGTAACCCCAACCCTTTAGAATAATAACAGAAGCTACAGTGGCCTTCAAGGACAAGAACAATTCTAAATTTTAAACAATGCATCTGATGACATTCCAACTATGACACTTTCAAGATGGCGGCACTAGGCCTTGGTCCAAAATATGCAGAAATATGGACATATATGAGACCCTTTCTAAGGGAAAAAATAATAATTCAAAACCTTTTTTTCAGCTATTATGCACTAAATTAAATGTACTTATGGATATTATAATTATTTTCTACAAAATCTGCTAGGAAATATAACCCAATATTCTACACACTGCAGGTTTAACTGATAAAAACACACGCAAACTCATAATCTCACACTTGTTAAACTTTCCTAAACACTCAAATGAATCAACAATATTAAAATAAAAGTGGTGTAGTGGTTAGAACCCCCCCCCCCCCCCCCCCATAGAGTCTCAGTCCTCTTCACAGCAGACCCGGGTTACAATCCAGCCCGGGTCGTTCTCTGCATGACATTCCCCTCTCTGACCCATTTCATCTCTGTCTTTCCAAAGCATAAAAAAATGCTAAAAAACACCTACATTTACATCCGAGCCGACAATGTAGCAATGGTTGGACTACGGTTAATTTAATAAATCCATTAAGATGAACATTTGACGAGATTCAAATCACAACCAGGTGTGTATTCAAATCAATGCCTGTCCTTTAGTCCAGCACACCTGTGTGTCTGTGTGCTCATGGCTGTGACTGGACCACACCTGTGTGTCTGTGTGCTCATGGCTGTGACTGGACCACATGTCCCACCAAATTCTAACAATAACTAAAATATTTTATTAATAATGAAAATAATAATAATAATAATAATAATAATAATAATAATAATAATAATAATAATAATAATAATAATAATAATAATAATAATAATAATAATGTAATAATAATAATAATAATAATAATAATAATAATAAATTTAATTTGTAATGCACTTTATATTACTAGAATCTCAAAGTGCTACAGAGAAGTTAAAAAAAATCAATGCGAATAAAAGCATTTAAAACAATTAAAAGGGGAACCTCAAAGGCAGTTTAGCTAAAAGCTCTTTTGTTATCCAAAAATATATAAGTTAAGTTACCTTATTAGGCAATGGTTGGTTACATTGAAATTTGTCTTTTTTCATCTCAAGTTACCACACTCCAGAGATTGGAGAAATGCCAGAATGATCTTTTAAAGGTGCAGTGTGTGATATGACATCATCAAGAAAGATCTAGAATGCAACGCTCCCTGGGTAACCCCACCCCTTTAGAATAATAACAGAAGCCACAGTGGCCTTCAAGGACAAGAACAATTCTAAATTTTAAACAATGCACCTGATGACATTCCAACCAACATGGATTCCTCCACAAGACTTACCGCTCAATGTACAAAATGTAATATTAATATTTGTAATTCTGCGCTCAGGAGGATAATTAAGATTATTGGCAGAGGTGATTTTACACCAATGAGGACATATTTATGAAAGAGGATATTGATTTTAGCTAATAAATTACTTAAAATGTTACACAGTGTCCCTTTAAGGTTCACTTAAACATCTAACCACAACATTTTCTAACAATTTTTTTGTCATGTGTAATCGTGGCTTCTGTCTATGATAGGATAGTCTCAGATGTATTCCTGCCCTCACCCTGATTCATTGTTTCGTTTACAGCACTGTAACTTTCCTGCCCGGTGTAGAAAGAGCAGAGGTATCACCAAACTACTCGGCAGTTCGAGCCATAATGCTGTCCACATCAACACACACCCGGCACTCTGCTCACTCACAGACGGCCCCACATTGAAAATAAAATTCGCCCCAAACCTCACCAATAGCACTGCCATTATCACCATGATGGTGTTGAAAGCCCTCTGCTTTGTCTGGTCAACCCTCTTTCCCTTCCCACCCACTTCCCCCGGCCCTGGACGCTTGAGAACGCACAGAACAGAAATGCTGCAAAAAGCAATGAGAATCAAGTAGAACACCAATGCACTGAGATTCATGATAACGTGCACGTCATAGGGGGTTTGAAGTAACACAGGGATCCAGGCAAAGCACCACAGCCACACACATCCTACGATGGTGTTTCTGATTTTGACCCAGAGTGATTTTCTCAAACCCAGATATGTGACCGGGTGAACAACAGCCACGTAGCGCTCCACACAGGTTAGGAACTGAAACAGATACTGTCCAAAGTACAAGTCATTAACGATATAGATCCCGACATTCGCCAGCACTGGGAGATTGATGGAGCTGCCGTATAAAAACATCGCTTGACCAAAGATTGTTACTATCTGCATGGCGACACAGTGGTAGGTGAAGACATCGGAGTGACTTGTTGTTGTTGTTGTTGTAGCCGTGGTGATGGAACGCTGTTGCCGCCATTGTTGGAAACCGAGGTAGAGAACGTAGATGAAGATTGGGAGGCAGGAGATGTAGGTGATGGAGAAAGTAGAAGAGACAATGACCATCGCCGGGGACCTGAAACAGTCTGTTAGGAGCGGAGGGGCCGAGGAGTTGGTGGAGAGGTGAGGGGGAAGGGGGGATATGTCATCAAGGGAAGAGGAGATGACTGAAGTGTTTACATCCATGTTGGCCTGGACAGGAGAAGGAAAGGCACAATAATAATAATAGTAAGATAAAGAAAAACTATTTTTACATTAAATAAATTCTAGGGGCGCCCTTCGCTCAGTTGGTAGGGCGTCCCCCCCCGCCGGGTCCAGCAGACCCGGGTTCGGAAAAAAAATCTAAATACTAGGCTAAATAGTACAAAATAAAAGCGGTACTATATATAAAATAGAAAGTAAAAAGTAGATTCTCTGCATGTCACTCCCCTCTCTGCCCCATTTCACCTCCGTCTCTCTGCACTATCAATAAAGCATAAAAATGCCCCAAAAAGAATATATATAAAAAATATCTAAATACTAAATAGTACAAAATAAAAGCGGTACTATACTTAAAATAGAATAGAAAGTAAAAAGTAAATAAATTAAATTGAAATGTGCACTGTAATGAACGAATGAAAAAAGCAGCCGATGTAACATTACCACCACAACATTGTTGAAACATAGTCCATTAAAATGTGTTCAGGACTCGGGGGTGCCCCGGTGCCATATTGGCTCCGGCCTTCGTCGCAGGTTCTTATCCGAACTTTACTGCAGGTCATTCCCCCCCCCCCCCCCCTCTCTCTCTCTCTCTCTCTCTCTCTCTCTCTCTCTCTGTCTCCCCATTTCAACTCTGTACTGTCTTATAAAAAGCTTGAAAATGCCAAAAAAATTATCTTTAAAAAATGTGTTCAGAACTGTATGTTGCTGTTGAATATAGCCTCATCCCCTAGTGTACCTTCATAGGTCTTTATCAGACAATTACAATTCACACTGTCCAGACAAAGAACATAATCTGATACAACCATTAAAATCATGGGTTCCAGTGTGATTAATTAATTAATTAATCAATTAATTAATTAATGAATTAATGTACCCTTATTGTACAGTGTTACCAAAAATACATTTAAGCCTCAATATGATATTTTTTTTATCAGGACTAAACAAGGAGACACACAGACAGACAGACAGACAGACAGACAGACAGACAGGCAGGCAGGCAGGCAGGCAGACAGACAGAGCTAGGACTAAACAAGGAGAAGCAGCTTTTAGTTTTTATGCTCCAAATATCTGGAACAAACTCCCAGAAACCTTGAGGTCTGCTGCAACTCTCAGCTCTTTTAAATCAAGTCTGAAGACTTTTCTGTTTCCCTTTTAACCTGTACTTTTTCTTTAATTTAAATGTTTTATTTGTATTCATATTTTTCATTCACTTTTCTAATGTCTATTCTATAGGGGAAGGTGGGGTGATTTGTGCAACTTTTTACTCAAAGTGATTTTAAAGTGAGGCCTTGACAGTTATGTCTCCAACTCAAATATGTACATATATTTCAGGATGTTGTGCATCCCTGGCAATAAAAACTTTGGATCTGGAATAAACTGTTTAAGAAATATAGCTTTCGGAAAAAAGTTGTCTTGACGCACAAATCACCCCACGTAGTGGGGTGATTTGTGCGTCATTGTGTCACAATGACAAAGTCACCATCATCATCTTTCTGGCCATCTGAACTCTCATCAGTGGTGTCGTTAAGTGGAATTGAGATGTCACTCTCTTCTGAGCTACTGTAGACAATCACTTTCTTTTGGTGACCAGCGTATACAGCCATGCCACTGGCACAACTCTCAGAAATGTACTTTGCACTAGTTGCTCCGTGCTTGTGGAACCAACTGCCACCTGACAAATGTGATTCCCCCTACATTTCTGCCTTTAAATCAAGGCTCAAAACCCATATGTACACCCTGGTGTTTCCTCCCCATTAACTATCTTACCTCTGCACTACTATCTGTGTTTATGTGGATGTATGGGCTTTACGTCTTTTATTTTGGTTATTGTTATTGTACCTTCATTGTTTACCTACTGAATGCACTATGTACAGCACTTTGGACAGTGCAAACTGTCATAAATGTGCTTTTATAAATACATTTTACTTACTTACTTACTTATAACTCACCCAGGCCCTTGCGCACAAATCACCCCATCCCCAGAATTTTGGATAATAGGCATGATGCAGCAATTTAGGGTTGACATTGTGCTAACTATATAGACTCAAAGTGTAGCATACCAAAGCACTAAACATGTGTCAAATGTTTTCAAACGTGTCTATAATTGTTCAGACACAATAATCAAAAAACCTTGATCATGGAAATTTTACTTTGAAAGGCAAAACACAGTTTTTTGAGCTTAAATGTGCTTATATCTTATTCCTTGTGTCTCCCTTCTTTACAGGATGAGTCAAATGGATGGCTCTTCTTAAATATGTGGTCACATTTCCAATTTCTTCCACGGTTTTCTAGAAACAAGGGGTTTTGCATCTTCCAAAATGCACAAATCACCCCACCTTCCCCTACTTGGTGTATTTTAATCTTGATTTATTTCATGCCCCTGTAAAGCACTTTGAATGGCCTTGTGTCTGAATTGTGCTATAGAAATAAACTTGCCTTTCCTTGTCTTGCCTAGGAAAAGACAACCCATCCATTTGAGTACCGGCCCACCCAAAATACAATTTCTGCGTACTCAAATCATAAATCAAATCAGTTTTATTTGTATAGCCCAATATCACAAATATAAATTTGCCTCAGTGGTCTTTACATTCCATACAATATGATACAATATGACACCCTGCCCTTACACCCTTAGCTCGGCTGAGAAAAAACTCCCAGTAAAAAACCCTTTACCGGGATTAAAAAATATTTGAAGAAATCTCAGGGAGAGTCGACAGAGTAAGGGATCCCTCTCCCAGGACGGACATGCTGCTATAGATGTCATAAGTAGTCCAGTGGTATGCATAAAACACAAGTTATCAACAATCAAAAAAATCACCTTGGAAACAAAGTTAACATAAACAACCCTTTCTTTAAATATCACCGATCTATTGAACTTTGAATACGAGTTATTAACTGAATCTAGATCTATAAATCTTGAACTGACTGAATGAA
>CM049417.1:872500-1122500 GCA_026929865.2 Hyperoplus lanceolatus
CAGATCATTTGATTATAATTATTTTTTGTATCTTATTCTCAGAAGAAGATACAGAAGTCGGAACCACAACTGAAAGCAGCGACGGGATTGGTCCAGAGAAAGACACCGTTTGCCTCGAGAGCAAGTTATGAGGATTCTGATTGGACGAACAAAATAACAAAAAATATCACCAAACTCAACCTTCTGTATTGTCAAATATGTTTTTTTTAAGTATCTTTGCTGTATGCTTCTGTTTATGTTAGCGATGTGTTTCCCCCTTGTATATTAACCAGAGCTATAGGGTCACTAGAATATTACTATGAGATTATCAGTTACTAATTAGCATATTGTGATTATTTGAGTTATTTTTTATTATTTCTATCATTCCTGTATCCTGTTGTAGTAATTCTTTGTGTATCTTTTTCGTCTTAGGATGTATATTTCCTTTTATTACAACTTGATTCATAACATTCAGTAATATGTGCCTTTAATGAAAAGCTAAATAAATACTTGTTAGTGAAGATGCTATGCTTTGCTCAATATTTTGTTGTGGCACCTTTGTCAGCAACCACAAACTTGGCACTGCTATTTTTATCTGGTAGAAAAGTTGTCATTATAGGGTGTTATGTGTGGAATTTTGAGGAGCTTTTATCTATGTTTTATTAATTTGATTGTATTAACCTTTATTTATACAGGTAAAATCTCATTGAGGCCCAGGGTCTCATTTACAAGAGAGAGCTGTTCAGGTCGGCATCAGCAGCAACACAAAGACACAGACTAACTAAACATACAGGAGACACAACACAGAACACAAACGGTAAAATAACGCAGTACAAAGGGCAAAGAACAAGTTAAGTACAAGTTAAGTTATGTACAAGTGCAGACCCCCACGGACTGTCTCAACAGCCTTCCTACTAGCAGTCTGAAATCCCCTAAAGGAATAAAACTGGACAGCTTCAGCCTCTGCTGGAGCTTGTTCCAGGTTGCAGGCGCAGCGTAGGAAAATGCCTTCTTGCCCAGTTCAGTACGGACTGACGGGATGGCAAATGAGATGTAATGCTTTATATACTTTCCGTATGCACTATATATGATAGAATACAAAATAATAATAATATTTCATCACACAAACAGTGGCTTTGTTTTTCTGTTTCCGATCAACATCACACATTCTTTCCTAACACCTCAGACCAAACTACAGACACTTAGGGGCACTTTACACTGTGAAAACGTGACAGTTTTCCAGTTTTTGGTTTAAAAAAAAACCCCGTTCAGACACAATTTATCTGACATCTTCACCCGTACACAAGTTTTCAGAGGAAACGGGCCGAAATCGCTGAAGCAGCAGTGCCAAGCCAATAGTCAGCGGTGACACAGCCTAGTAGATAGCTCTTCCGGTACAATTTGATGCATACAACCTTACTGTAACCGAAAATTAATGCCACTAACGTTCATAAAGAGGTTGGTGTAAGCTTGGGGTTACAAATATTGTAAAAGACAAGCTTTCTGTCCTCTTATTTCACCGCATTGAACTCGTAAAAACAGAAGACTTGCTGATAGTGAAGGGACTTCGTGAGCTGATACCTTCCTGTTAGGCGTACTTCAAAATAAAAGTCAACTCACGTGTGTCCAGTGAAATGCTATTAATGTTTAGCCAGTGAAATGCTTTTACTTTGAAGCCGTAGCCTTAAGGCTCCTTTTGTTGAACAGTAGCCGCTAGCTTAACCGCTGCACGCTGATAGTGTTTTTAATGTAGAGAGAGCCGTGTCCCTGGCATATAGAAGTGACACACGTTTATTTAGCTAGAAAAACAGGCAGAGCACAAATCTTTCCCCAGCCAAAGTGACGGGTGGTCTCAATAACTTACTGCGGTAATTGCTTGGACTAAATTGGCGAGTGTTAGCCTATATTTTAGCGCTGCACGACACTCTCCGCTGATCACAGTGATGGTGCCGTGGAGACACCGTTCATGTTGTCTTCTAACTTTATAACTCGCTTGTGTTGTGGGTATTTTGACAGCAAATGTTATAGACTACGCATGTGTGAGGGTGGAGCCGTGACGTCAGCGTTATCAGGGGAAATGGTTTCGGTGTTTACAGGAAACCAAAACCGTTAAGTTTTCCAAAAAATCCTCCCTGGGAGGTGATCTCAAAAACCTGCGGTTTCATGCCTGCGTTTGCTGTTTTCCTGTAAATGATATAGTGCAACCGCGGGAATTTTTCCGCGTTTGCACCGTTTCGTGTTGTCGTGTAAAGTGCCCCTTAGAAACCGCAGCGTTAAACAGAAGCTAGTGTGAACAAGACTGGAGCGGTGGTCTGACATCCTCGGCAGCTGTGAAAACGTGAAGGCCTAAGGGGCACTTTACACTGTGAAAACGTGACAGTTTTGTTTTATTGGTATTTTTTTATATTTTATCTTTATTGATAGAGGCTCAGTCTCCCTCTCTGATCCATTTCATCTCTGTCTCTACACGCAGTCAATAAAAGCATGGAAAATGCCCAAAAAATAATAAAAAAAAAAAAAAAAAAAAAACGCCAATGACACTATCGTGTATGTCACTGGTTACATCACAGACCACCAACCCTTCTCCTGTCCATAGTCTATTCAGTTAAAGTAAAAACATGATGTTAGCCTGCTGGCTAATAGCAATTGACAGCTGGAACTACATTTAATAAAGAGGCTTTGGGGGTATACAACTTCAGATGTATTTGGGAGTTTCATAACAATGACTCTGTTACTGATTGACAGCTTTTATTAAGAGTTGAAAACATTCATAAAAGTGTCGAAGTTCTGTTCCAGGATCAAGAAAAACTTAATTCAAAATCCCATTGATATATTTGACTTTGCAAATAAAGGAAGAAAAAAAACTAAAAACTTTTGACCCTTGTCTCGTTCTGCAAAATATACGTTTCTGATGACTGGACTGAGTTGACTCAGACGTGACTCAACTTGTCTTCTGTTGCTCTGTCTTGCTGCCCGTCATATTTCCTCTGTGGTGAAGAATAACTAAGAGACCCACCGCAATGTTTTGTCCCCCCCCCCCATGGGTTAGAATCCAGGCCGGGTCTTTCTCTGCATGTCATTCCCCTCTCTGACACATTTCATCGCAGCTTGAAAATGCTAAAAAATTATCTTCTATCTAAAAAAAAAAGTGAAATGAATATGTACATGTTGATAACTGCATACCAGAGCTCAGTTCTAAAAAATTAAAAAAGAGTTACACACACACACACACACACACACACACACACACACACACACACACACACACACACACACACACACACACACACACACACACACACACAAAACATATATGTTCCACTCTCTTGTGTACTTTCACATCCCCCTCCCACCCTCCCTGTGGTTTATTTTAACAGGATGTCCATGGTGCATTTGCAACCAGACAAAAGGTTTCTCTTCAGCGACACAATGGAGACAGTGCTGCTGATCCTATGTAAGTACAGACAACTTGAATGTATTATTAATTATCATTACAAACTCTCACTTTAAAGCTGCTCTGAGGAACTTTCAGTGTGTGTTAATTCTAGCGCCCCCCTTTGGACAAAAGCGGTAGTGTTTTTACTACGCCAGCTGTTGTTTGTGGGAGAGCGTTATAATGAGACTGTTTTAGAAATATTCAAGAGTTCCTCGGAGCACCTTTAAATCAAAGTGTGTGTGTGTGTGTGTGTGTGTGTGTGTGTGTGTGTGTGCGTGTGTGTGTGTGTGTGTGGGTGGGTGGGTCGAATTTATCAAATGTATTACAGTCAAGTACTTATGAAGCTGTATAAGTAAATGTGTGATTTGGTGAAATGTATGTTTGTTTCTGCACGCACACAGACACAGACACAGACACACACACACACACACACGCACACACACACACACACACACACACACACACACACACACACACACACACACACACACACACACACACACACACACACACACACACACACACACACACACACACACACACACACACACACACACACACACACACACACACACACTCACACAGTTATCTGACAGTGACTGTTTTTTTTTCAGTGTTTCTGAGAATCTGCCGGACGTCTGCCCACAATCGTGGTAAGTTTCATGCCTCACATATGAAGGTAAATGTTCCTTCGTACAGTGGAAATATTAAGTTTTTTTGTGGTCCTAAGAGTTATAAAACTGTGTGTTTTGCTGTTGGTAGAATCAAGTTAATACAACCTTAAATGAGCAGATGCTTTTTACACAGAAAATTACAGTATATCTCTCTCTGCATCTCTCTCTCTCTCTCCCACACAAACACACTCTCCCTCTCTCTCTGTCTCTCTCGTTCTGTCTCTGTCTCTCTTGTTGTCTCTTGTTGTCTTTCTCTTTTTATCTCTATCTCTCTCTCTCTCTCTCACTCACTCACTCACTCACTCACTCACTCACTCACTCACTCACTCTCTCTCTCTCTCTCTCTCTCTCTCTCTCTCTCTCTCTCTCTCTTTCCCTCTCTCTTTCAGCCACTGTTACCGTGACTCCCAGTAGGTCTCAGTTTTTCGAGTATGAGAAGGTGATTGTGAGCTGTGTGGAGTTCAGCTATGGAGAATGGAAAGTGTGGAGATACACAAGAGAAAGGTCACACACACACACACACACACACACACACACACACACATCTCTCTATGCTAAATCTGAACCTAGCCCTAAAACAGTCGTTAAATCTATAATAATTGAAAATGTTGTAGGCCTATAAATAAAATTTACGAAAAGTTAAATTATAATTTTTTTAAATGGCATAGTATTAGCAAACAGAGTCATTTCTTTGTTTGAACACCAATGGACACAATGGGTACGGAGTAGGGTTCAACTCTTTTACAAACCAATCTAAAAGTGATAGTGCTTCTTTGATACCTATAGCTCACATTTCTCTACAAGCACCTGATATGCATTGTTGTGTTTATGGCCCAAAAGTAGTCCTTGAAAATTAACTGAATTGATGGCATAAATGATAAATAAACCGCTTTGTGTGCAGTGCTATGTAAATGATCAGGTACTTACATGTATAAATAAAGGTTAATAAATAAATAAATTAATGAACCGCTTTGTGTGCAGTGCTGATGTTGAGCCGGTGGTGTCTCAGTGTGGGTGGGGTTGGGGTATCGTCTCGCCCGCTGCCTGTGAGCTGAAGACCATCAAACAGACGGACAGAGGAGTGTACTGGTGTGAGTCTGATCTCAGGGACAGCAGCCACGCCATCAACATCACTGTCACTGGTAAGAGTAAAAAACTACAAAGAACTACAGATTCTTCTTCTCTGCTTTTTCACGGAACTACTACTACCCCAGAATTTCACCTTTTCCTGTGTGTGTGTGTGTGTGTGGTCCAGGTTAATGCAAACAGAATCTTAAAAGTAGCTTCGAGGAACTTTTAAATATTTCTGAAACAGTCTCATTTTTCCTCTGATGATCATAAATGACATGTAACAGCAAACCAGACCATCAGTGCAAAGAATGTTATTTTTTATATAGTTTTTCTTAATGCCTTTGTCATGGGTATACGCTCACCCAGGAACAACAGCTGGCGTAGTACAAATGGAGGTGTTTGTAGCGATTTCACTTTATTAAAGTCAGCATTGGATAATAATGTTTCTCTGACAGTACAGGGGTAAACGCACTATGATCCACACAGTTAATTTAAAGGAACTGATTGCGAAACGAGGAAGTGATTCATGGTTTGTGAGATGATTGAGCTCAGTTGTCAACAAACAAAAATTCAAACTGTGGAGAAAATCCCTGTGTCGCAATCCCCATACTATCTACTATTTAGTGTGGTAGTAAAAAAGATTTAGGATGTCCGGATTCTCGTGGCCAGATTTAGTATGGTTAGAAATGTATCCGGCCAAGATTGTTAGTGTTGGAAACAGCATCCTATTTGGGTGATTCTGACCCACAATCCAGTGTACACCGGAAGTGACGTCACATCGACGGAGCCTCTGAATGAAAATAAACAGGGATGCGACAGATATAAAAGCAGGAGGCAAGATCAAGGAGCCATGTTAGGATGAAATAAATAAGTTAAAGTATGTCCCAAGTGTAGCATTTTGGAACGCAGGGCGAGTTCTGTACTTTGCTGCTGCATTTATAGTGTAACCTTTTATAACCTAACAGATAACTCATCATTGACACTACCCTGAATACTCCTACACTATATTTTACTCCTACAATATTTGCATATCAAAGGAGGGGGCTGTCTCTTCATTCCAAAACCTTAAGAATAATGCTGACATCTTGTTTTCATTGTCCAGGCAGAGAGGCCATCCTGCAGAGTCCCTCCCCCCCGGTGAAGGAGGGGGGTGAAGTCACTCTGAGCTGTAAAACCAAGTCCTCAGTCCAACCCGCCACGTTCTATAAAGACGGTTTCCCCATCGCGAGAGACCCCACCACACACCTGACCATCTATAACTTCTCCCAGGCTGACCAAGGATCCTACAGATGTAATGTCAGTGAACATGGAGAGTCCCTATCCAGCTGGCTGCTCATGGAAGGTAGAGAGAGAGAGAGAGAGAGAGAGAGAGAGAGAGAGAGAGAGAGTGTGAGTGTGTGTCTTTATCCATCTCTATCTATCTATCTATCTATCTATCTATCTATCTATCTATCTATCTATCTATCTATCTATCTATCTATCTATCTATCTATCTATCTATCTATCTATCTATCTATCTATCTATCCATCCATCCATCCATCCATCTATCCATCCAGTACCTGCTGAAATTTTGTGTTAACTTCCCTGCTTTTGATGTCGGAAAGGCCAAAAGTTATTTGTAAAACAGGTGCTTTCTGTAAAAGGTCCTACCACTGTTTAAAGATTCACAGAGGAACTTTCAGTGTGTGTTCATTCTAGCGCCCCTCTTTGGACAAAAGCAGTAGTGTTTTTACCACGCCAGCTGTTGTTCCTGGGTGAGCATATACCCATGACAAAGGCATTAAGAGAAAACTATATAAAAATAGCATTCTTTGCACCGATGGTCTTGTTTGCTGTTACATGCAATTTATGATCATCAGAGGAAAAATGAGACTGTTTCAGAAATATTTAAAAGTTCTTCTACCGCTTTTCTCCAAAGGGGCCGCTAGTTTACAAAGTTCCCCGTAGCACCTTTAACCTTTATTTATACTGTATAATGTAACGTAAGTCTCTGCCCCCCCACCCAGATGATTCCGACCCGGCGTGGCTCACAACGTCCTCCAACTCGTCTCAGGTGTTTGAATACGAGAACCTTTCCATCAGCTGTGGGAACGAGAGCAGAACTAATGGCTGGAAACTCGTCCGTGCGTTAGCGTCTGGAAGTAAACTCTACTGGCAGAGCTGTGGCGGGGACTGGGGCGTTCCCACGGAGACCGGCTGCTCGCTACAGACAGTCAAGCGCTCCGATAGCGCCGTTTACTGGTGTGAGATCCCCGCACGGAGGAGAAGCAACTCAGTCAACATCAGCGTTTACGGTAGGGATGCTAAAAGTGTGTGTGTGTGTGTGTGTGTGTGTGTGTGTGTGTGTGTGTGTGTGTGTGTGCGTGCGTGCGTGTGTGTGCGTGCGTGCGTGTGTGTGTGTGTGTGTGTGTGTGCGTGTGTGTGTGTGTGTGTGAGTGAGTGAGTGAGTGTGTGGGAGTGAGTGAGTGAGTGTGTGTGTGTGTGTTTCTACATGTCTATGTGTAACTCAGTCAAAAGCAGGAAAGTTAACACAAATTTTCAACATCAGTGTTTACGGTAGGAGTAATAAAAAGAGTTTTTTTCCATAGTGGGTAGGGTGCGTACGATATTGGCTGAGTCAATTTTAGCAAAGGAATACTTCCCCCATACAGAACCGGCGTTCTATCATTATAAAATCGCTATTATAGTATAGTGAATGAGGTTTTTCTTCCCTCAGTCTTCCCTTGGCCCAGCTGTCCTGTTAATTCTAACCCTACATTTTATCATGTGTGATGTCACACATAGGAAACTGAAGGGTTAGACAGTGAGACAATAAAACACTCTTTCTGCCTTTTCTCAGGCTAGGATGAACCGATTTCTAAAATGTTTTGCACATTTATACTACATAGGATCTCAGAGTTCAGTACACCTTCATATTCCCACTGGTGAAGTAGGGCTTTAAAGATTAAAGGTGCAGTGTGTAATATGACATCATCAATCTACAAAGTTCTAGAATGCAACGCTCCCTGGGTAACCCCACCCCTTTAGAATAATAACAGAAGCTACAGTGGCCTTCAAGGACAAGAACAATTCTAAATGTTAAACAATGCACCTGATGACATTCCAACTATGACACTTTCAAGATGGCGGCACTAGGCCTTGGTCCAAAATATGCAGAAATATGGACATATATGAGACCCTTTCTAAGAGAAAAAAAAATAATTCAAGACATTTTTTTCAGCTATTATGCACTAAATTAAACGTACTTATGGATATTATAATTACTTTCTACAAAATCTGCTAGGAAATAAAACCCAAAATTCTACACACTGCAGCTTTAAAAAGAATCTTTAAAAAATAAATAATTATAATAAAAAAAACTTTATTATTTCCCCCTGTGCAGACAGCCCAGTGATCCTGCAGAGTCCTGTCCTCCCTGTGATGGTGGGAGGTGATGTCACTCTGCTCTGTAAAACAAAGACCCCTCCCTCCAGCCTCCCAGCTGCTTTCTATAAAGATGGCTCCCTCATCAGGACTGAGCCTGCAGGTCACATGACCCTCCACCATGTTTCCAGGTCTGATGAAGGCCTCTACAAGTGTCTTTCTATCTATCTATCTATCTATCTATCTATCTATCTATCTATCTATCTATCTATCTATCTATCTATCTATCTATCTATCTATCTATCTATCTATCCATCTAATGCTCTCATACTTTTTTTTTTAAATTAAATATTTTATTATAACAAAGTTGCTGCTTATTTAAAAACAAAAACTGATTACAAGCATACATTGTTTTACATGCTTCATACTGCGCCAACACATAAGTAATACTAGTATCAAATTACTACTCCGGAGTGATACAAAATCACCATCTATACCGCCATGTTTTCCAGGTCTGACAAAGGCTTTTACAAGTGTCACATCGGCGGTAATGGATCGTCTCCAGAGAGCTGGCTGTCTGTCAGAGGTGAGGCTGCCGCTCGTTGAATTCTGAACCTATTTATTCCCCTATAATGAACACTTTCAATCCATTGAGTCTACTGCATATTGCACATATTGTAAATAATGTTCCACATATTGCACATTTCAATTTCTTTACTACTTTTTTTTTAAAATGAAAAACACAAGTGAAGAAAGCAACACCTGAGACACAAATAAACACAACAGTAGTGCAAGGACACAGTGCAGATAACAGTGTAGAGATAAGTGTAAATGGGAACAGGACTTCCTTGAAAAGAGATTATCCAGTCTCAATGGGATTTACCTGTATAAATAATGGATAAAAAAATAAAAAACAATAAAAAAATAAGGCCATATAAATAATAGGTAGAATGCAGAATAACATAGAATTGAATTTAGATAAAATAGAATACTGTACATGGAAATTATTATTATTATTATTTTCTTCCAGATCCTAATGGCACAGCTTCAGCCAACGCAGCTCAGACCATCTCTGTGTTGACATGGATGCGCCACCTGCTGGTGTTCTGTCCATACTTCATCTCTACTGTCATCCTGCTTTCTTTCTACCGACACAAACCCTCAGGTAACACCTGTCTGTCTGTCTGTCTGTCTGTCTGTCTGTCTATTGTGTCTGTCTGTCTGTCTGTCTGTATATTTGTATATCTGTCTGTCTGTCTGTCTGTCTGTCTGTCTGTCTGTCTGTCTATCTGTCTGTCTGTCTGTCTGTCTGTCTGTCTATCTATGTGTCTGTCTATCTGTCTGTCTGTCTGTCTGTCTGTCCGTCTGTCCGTCTGTCTGTCGGTCTGTCCGTCCGTCTGTCCATCCATCTGGTTACACTCACCATCTCATGAAAATCTACCCACAGGTTAGCGGTTCTTATTACTAGGGCTGTCAAAGGATTACAATTTTTGATCCGATTAATCACAGATTAGCTGCGGATTGATCACGATTAATACAATTAATTGTCTCGTATATTGTTGTAGGAACGTAAAGATAAATGACAGAAGGACGAGTTATACATTTCAGATTAGTTTTCTTATTAATTGAAAATCCAAGTGATGGTTTTAATACTGAAAATAAATTAAAATAAATATATATTATACATGATTAATAATATTATTGCTTGACTCTGCAGAAAGGAAAGTGGACACTGTTTACATGGCGCAATCTGCAGCTATCGAAGATGACGAGGATTTGGACCAACCGTATGATGACGTAATCGCTGATGTCACCACCGAGCATCATTTCTAAGCTAAACTGTCTCTTATGTAGCCTACTGTTTTCAATGTTTTTGTCAATAAAGTTTAACTGTTTTTTACATGATGTGTTTTTAATTGTTTTGTTAAAAGTGCTCCGAGGAACTTTCAGTGTGTGTTAATTCTAGCGCCCCCTTTGGACAAAAGCGGTAGTGTTTTTACCACGCCAGCTGTTGTTCCTGGGTGAGCATATACCCATGACAAAGGCATTAAGAAAAACTATATAAAAATGTAATTAATTGACCCGATCGTCTCATTTGCTTTTACATGTAAATCAGGATAATCAGAGGAAAAATTAGAATGTCATATTTAAAAGTTCCCAGTAGCACCTTTTCATTATTGTTTTTGGTTAAATGGTTGTATCTTTTGATTTTATGACATATAAAGCGTATGACTGAACAACTGTAGTTTTGTGTAGTGGTGTTAAAGAGATGGCATGTGTAGTAAATGAACATTAGGCGACACCTAGTGGTAAAGCCAGGAACAACGGCAATGCATTTTAACATTTGCAAAGGATTGCTGGTCTACCTACTTCAGAAACCTTTCAATTTTTTTTTTAAAAATCCTCTAAAACGCATGTTATTGTTAAAACGAACAAACCATGGATTTGTCTTTTGTCTTGTTATCTATGTCAGTGCAAACAGAGCAGCCACATGATCACACGGGAACAAAATACACAGAATCAAAAATATGCCCTTCATTCTGTTTTTATTTGATCTGGTGAAATGTAAAAAACTGAAACCTCAAAGCTTTTTCTAAATCATCTGAACCAAACTAACATGGCCTGAACAATACATAGGGCCCATTCCACCAAGAGGGGGCGCCACACTCAAATGACCAATCGTTTATATAGATTTTACAGTAAATGGCACAGCAAACAGACAAGTATCACCTGAAAAGAAACACATATCTCAAAAGTAAAACAAATTTCAGCTACAAAAGATGTTCATACAACCTTTCAATTGTAGCCAGACGAGACCAGCCTAATCTTGTGTAAGATGTGAGTTTCTAGATGGTATTTCTCAGTCCTTAAAGTTCTATTCTAACCATGCAAACAGTCTCAAACATTTTAGCTTCATTATAGAACTACAACACATCAAACATACAGATCAGAAGTGATGCTGCGTGGTGACATCATTGTCGACATCATCATAGTCATCGTCCAATCCCTGCTCAGCCTGGGTGGTCGGGATGATCGCTATGGAGACGGGAAGGTAATTTCCTACAGTCAGAGAAAAATGTAGATAATTCATCAACTGTGAATTTATTATGAAGAGGCCAGAGACAGACAGACAGACAGACAGATGGATAGATGGATGGATAGATAGATAGATAGATAGATAGATAGATAGATAGATAGATAGATAGATAGATAGATAGATAGATAGATAGATAGATAGATAGATAGATAGATAGATAGATAGATAGATAGATAGATAGATAGATAGATAGATAGATGAGAGTGTGTAAGGTTGTTACCTGTGTGTCTCTGTCTATATAAAGACACCATGAGGAATGTGGAGATGCAGTACGGACAGAAGACCACCAGATGGCAGAGCAGTCTGACCACCACTGGGGGAAGGGTTGGAGCTGTAGGGGGCGGGGCTGTGTTTGTAGGTTTACCTGTGGAGAGAACCTGGTCAGATGAACATCTGGATGAAATGAGTCCTGAAGACAAAGTAAAACTCCCTTACTTGAGGGTGAGGAAGAGGAGGGGGAATCGGTTGTTGTTGGTTTCCCTGAAATTAATATTAATTAATAAAAATTTTGTTTGAGGTCAAGATCACATTTCAAGTGTTGCGTTAAACGTTGAACTAGATATAGAATATAAAACCTCCTTACCTGTGACAGACAGCCAGCTTTCTGGAGACGATCCACTACCGTTGATGTGACACTTGTAGAGGCCTTCATCAGACCTGGAAACATGGCGGAGGGTCATGTGACCTGCAGGCTCAGTCCTGATGAGGGAGCCATCTTTATAGAAAGCAGCTGGGAGGCTGGAGGGAGGGGTCTTTGTTTTACAGAGCAGAGTGACATCACCTCCCTCCATCACAGGGAGGACAGGACTCTGCAGGATCACTGGTCCACCTGAACACAGAGGCCGATGTGCAGGGACGGCTGGTATCAATGGGCTAGTGGGGCTAAGCCCTCCCTATCTTTTATAATAAACATGAGAACATTATTAAATTAATTAAATTATTAAAATATAATAACTACTAATACTTGATTTTGTGCAAAACAAGCAGCAACAGCACCAAATAATCACAAAAACGCAGGATACATATCTGTCTGGGCTGACTTTTCTAAGCCCACACTTATCAGAATCAGCGTCCAATCGGTGTCGTCCAATCGTGATTGACAGGTATCATGACATACCCCCTCAATATAGAGACCATTTGGGCTAAATGAGTCTAGCCCAGACCATTGACTTTCTACCAATCACAGTGGCCTACAGTGACTTTAGGCCCGCCTCCAACAGTGACAGTAGGCTCGTTCGACCTAACTTTCAGCTCGTCTGGAAAGTAGACGAGAGTAGCCGAGTGCAGTCGGGGGAGTGACGAAAATGCCTTACTGAAGCCGGACAGCTCCGAGTCGGAAGTAGCGTCCTTGTTGCGGATGCAGTTCGTTTTCTAGTTTTATTTTGAAGGCCTATTAGAAACATATTCGCAGGAGAGTCACACATGCTACAACCGATTAGAAGCAGAACACAACACAAAGACGAGTAAACACTTTAAAAGCGAGGGGCATTTTCAAAACAAGAAACAAGATATAAGCTAATATCCCCATTCCCCACACATCTTTATCTTTCTTGTTACTTTACTAGAACACCTACTTTTAAGTGATAAAGAATAATTTACAAGAATAATTTACAAATCCAAATAAAGGAGGTTTAGTAGCCTATTTCTCCCTTCACATAACGAATATGATCGGCCTAAATAAAGAAGGTCTAAGAAAAGATCCCTTATTATTATTGTAGAGATGGATATGATGAACTCTATTATGATGTGTAACAAACAAACTACTTGTTGTAGTTTTGGTCTGGCTTTGCGACACTACATGTAAAATACAATTCCCAGACCATTTAGATCACTTGAAATAAGCCTATGATTTAATCTTAATGGTATAAAAATCACTTCACCAAGATCTTATGTGACTCAAGTTTGTGTTCACTTTTAAATATATCTATACAGGAGAGTTACACATCCAAATTATTTCTATGTCAAGGGTTCAGAGGTTTAACTCTGATTAAGTACATTTCTGCTTAAATGCATATTGTGGCGGCCTAATGATTAAACATAAATTAAAATCAAAAAGAATGGATCGTAATTTAATTTTGAGCGGTGATGTCAGACTTTTGCCTAACCAATTGGGGAAACGCATCAAAGGCACGAGGTTTAAACTCCCAATTAGCGCTCAGCTCCGCCTGTCAGCAAGACGTTTCCCATCAGACATTTCGCTCCCGCAGCCCGTGGGGAGCAACTGCAGCGACTTGCTCCAGTGTCTGTGTCCGTCTTGATACCGCGGGACTTCAAAGTCTCAAGCAGCCGAGCCGCAGCCAGCCACGGGTGCAAGTGGGACAAAAAGTCTAACCATAATGCAGTGCGCTCAGCAAGACGAGCGTCATAATTGCGCAGGTCTTAGCAAGACGGCGACAGGTCGAACGAGCCCAGTGACTCTCACTGGTGACTGTCACTGTTGGAGGCGGGAGATACTGAGTGTCAACAATGGCCAGTGCTAACCGGTGCTAACATACATTATGAAGTGGACTATACTGTCTCAGCCGTTTTCGTTAATGATTTTGGAAGGGAAAAGAAGAAATAAAGAGACTAGGGGGACATCGCCCAATCGCTGCCAAAAAAAAGGACACATGACAAAATCATTCATTTAGCGTTTCTTAGTTTGAAAGGAAGGACTGGTTAACGGCTGGCGTAGCTAAAAGCGCACGTCTCTGTTTCCCGTGCTTGCTGCTGTTTGGAGGAGACAAAGCTAATATTGCCTGTCAACTGGATGACGGTCGGGCCGCTGCATCTCTATACAGGTAAAGAAAAAAAGACATTGGCTGTTAAGGATTGTGGACTGTATTATGTTCTGTGGGGCATAGGAGCTAGCTCTGAGGGGCTTGGATGAATCTGCAACTTCTCTCCAGTTCGTTGACCAGTTCTCTTTTTTAGATCGCCAGTTAGCCTGTTAACCTGCAAACGCACAGGTTGCTAAGTAGGCTACACGTTAAAAACGAGTTGCTTGATTGTATGTTAGCTGTGTATGAACAGAAACTGGCTGATGAATTGTCATAGTACCATTGTTGCTGTGCAGGCCGATGTGTGTGTGTGTGTGTGTGTGTGTGTGTGTGTGGGGGGGGGGGGGGGGAACGTTTTGCATCCGAACATGTTTGTAGCCTACTTCTCTAATTTTTTTGCGGAGTATTATTAGGCTTGCTGTAACTTGGTGCTGTATCTCTGGACTGTACCTCTGATGTGATTTTGTTGTTGCTGCAGCGTGAACTATGGATGTTTATAGGCCCTAGGCTTAATTAATTTGTTAGCCCCCCCACCCAATATCACCACCAGCCGCTACTGCCGATGTGTCAATTTATCTTATAGAGATATCTTCAACATATATTCTGTTTACATTGTTTGTTCATACATAGTTTTAGGTGTGTAGACAATGACCCCCCCCCCCCCACCCCCCATAGCTAGAAGATACCCTTTTGCAGAGCCTAGGCTGTGAAATGACACTGGATTTAAAAACATGTTTTAGTACGGGGAGGTAGCGGATCACGAGATATTCACTGATTTTGACAAAAAGGGGTTTTGACATCAAGCCTTCTCTTGAATTCCTAAATCCACTTTTAAGGGAATCGAAACAAAACTCCAGCATTTCATCCATTTCCCCTCAGCTTTATCAACACTAACTCCACAGTCTGATCTTACCAGTGACAGTGATGTTGACGGGGTTACTGGTCGCTCCCTCTCTGGACTCACACCAGTAAACTCCACTGTCCAATGGGAAGATGGCGCTGATGCTACAGGAAGAACCAGCTGATTCACCCCAGTATTGACACTCAGTTCTGTTCCCTGTGCTTGTGTTCCTCCTCAGCGTCCATCCAGCAGAGCTGTCGTCCTCACATCTCAGAGAGACATATTCTGTTTTAAACATCTGAGAGCTGCTGGGACTCACAGTCAGAGAGGCTGGAGGAATAAGGAAGAGGATTTTAAATTAGAAGAACTAATGTATCTGTGTTATACATTTCGGGGAAAGGCACAACGATGTTTTTAACCTTAGGGTGTATTCACACTGGGAAAGTCCGCTAGTTCACTTGCTTTGGTCCAGACCAAATGGAGTTTTGATTTTTTTTGTTTGGTGTGGTCCACTTTCATATTGCCCCTTTTGCAAGTGAACCAGCATTACGAAGCAAAACCACACGTGATCTGAGGTTATTCATTCATTGGACAGACATTCTGGGGTGGAGAGAAACAGGAAGCACGAAGTTAAAACTACGAAACATATATCATTGATATAATATGGGGTTAAAAATAATAAAATGGCCAACATCTAACCTATAAATAAAGAGGAAAAACATCGGATTATTGTTGTTTCATATGGTTATAATATGTAGCCCTATGTCAATGCAACGTTATGTGGCGTGTAGCCTACAATGTGAAATATCATTTTTACTGTAGTTTTGGTGCTGGACGCGTCACGCGAGAAGAATAGGCTCAAGCTGACACTCAGCTGATTAAGCTGTGTATCAGCTGGGTCGGCGCAGTTCAGCTCCAAACTGACACGGGGTATTGACGGTCCGTACATGGGAAGCAAAATAAAAACACACATTTCTTGCGCAGCGTGAACCTGTTGGCACTGTGGAGAGACGCTCCCCTCTCCTTCATCTGATCGCTGAACACATTCAGCATGTTTTTGCGTCCTCTCGATCAAATGTAATATATTGTTCTGGGCTCCCGGTCAAACCACAACTTATCGTCCTAACAATGGCAACAACAAAACTTTCCCATAATGTGAAGCTGACGGCTATTTATTTAAAAAGAAAAGAAAGAAAAGGCACAGTGCCTCCTTCATTTGGGTCGGATCGAGTCCGGACAAATTCACACCACAAACGAACTGCAGCAGAGTGCGTTTGGAAACGCACCGAGACTACCTCTTCAGCTGGGTCTCGGAGCGTTTGTTTGGTCCGCCCCCGAGTGTGATTGCTGTATTCACACCTGCCTGAAAGATGCGCATTGAAGGCAGAAGTGCATCTGAGTTCGTTTCAACCGAACTAAACACGGCATGTGTGAATACACCCTTAATGTTCCTCATTTTCAGTCAGACGAGCTGCAGGAAATGAGATACATTTTCAGATAAATGACCAGATGGGTTTCATAGTAAAACCTCCACATAAATTAAAAAAATACAAATGTTTTTACAGTTGTTACGCATCTTGAGAACATTTTGGATAGCTTTTTTAAACGTCCGTATGAGGAAGGGGTTTGAATTCAACATATTCTGACATGTCGCTCAGTGGTTTGTATTAAGTTCTAACTTCAGGGTTTCAGAGCAGCGGTTTACCAACTTTTTGTTGCTAAGCAGCACAGCATTGTGGTCGGCCCCAAGGAGAAGTGAGACATTGGTTTGAGGTTTAATATTTAGCATGAATAAATAAAAGGCACATATTGTATTATTTAAGGTATAGTTAAGTTACTTTATTATTCAATGGTTACATTGAAATTCATCTTTTCACATCTCCCCTCTCAAGTTACCACACTTCGGTGGGGGTCAGAGCGCAGGGTCAGCCATAGTACAGCGCTCCTGGAGCAGTTTGGGTTCAAATGTTTTGCTCAAGGACACAATGGTAGAGATGGTGGGCACCGTATATGTAATACCAGCCACCACTAGTTTTACAACTAACATCCTCCTGTCCGGTGCCGGGGATCCAACCAGAGACCTCATGGGTTCTGGCCTGCCACGTTTCCTAGGCCATCGTAACACCCTAGTAGCTATGACCTACTGATCAAAAAAGTGCAATCTGATAGTATTCCAGGTCCCTAAATAACGTTGCATCTGTCGTAGAAGATATTTACTTACCCTGGTTTGTGGAGCAGCACAGCAGTGAAGTCAGAACTAAAGAGAAATGACAAAACAAGACATCTGTGTTTTCTACTGAACTGAATTAGCAGTGCACGGAAACACAACCACATGCTGTTATTACATAATTATGAAAAAAGGCAAATTATATGAAGTGCACATTTGATGTTTTTCAAAATTATTGCCAAGGTTTGAAGGTAAAACAAATGTCAACTACTTGACTCCATTGCTTAAATAAGACATTGTTTCTTAGCAATGTTTGCCTGTTTAAATAAAGGTTGATGATGATGATGATGATGATGATGATGATGACTTCAATTTAAACATGTTCCAAGCCAAGATGTTTTTGTCAGTCAAGTTAAGTGCATGAGATATTGTGAGACATCAAATACTATGATGTGTTATTGTGTTTACTATACTGCCACGATACCAGAGATCAATTAATGCATTATTTCTTATCTAATACGTAACAACAGAAATGTTTTAGACCTAATCTTTGTGGAAATGTGGACACAGACACACACACACAATACAATCGTTTTACTCACGTAGCAGCCACTGTAACAGATATTCCTCCATTTTAGATCGTTGTCATCTGAGACCTGCAAATTAACATTAAAAGTTCTCACCAACTAAAGCCCACCTCCTCCCTCTCTGTTGATCAGTGTCAATGTTGTGGTTTTTCTCTCATGCAGTTGGCAGGAAATTGACTGTTCTGCTTATTGTGTTACCACAACAACTAAAGGACTATTAAACATCACACCTTAAAATGAACAAAATAAGTGACCAGCTTTGAACAGCATACATCAGAATCTGAGCAGAAGTGGGGTACACCTGGACTAGTCACTGGTCTATCACAACCTTAGGCCTGATACACACAGACTTCTATACCTTTTGCCAATTAGATTTATTACTACTTTCCTGGCCTCTCAACATCGACAACCTCCAGACGGGATTGTCCTATTTTGCAGACTTAGCCCCCCCCCCCCCCACAAACACCACCATCAATCTCTATGTATCAGGCCCAAGGCTGTTATAGACCAAATACTTACCACGCTTCGGCTTAGATTTTGATTTACATATGGTGTGCACAAACTGGTGCCTTATTTAGTCCATTTTGAGGTGTGATGTTTAATAGGCCATTAGATTTGTTTAACGGTATAATGTGGAAACACAATGAGCAGAAAGAACATTTCCTGCTACCTGCATGAGAGAAAACGGAAGAAGGAGGTGGGTTTGACTTGGTTAGACCTTTTAATGTTAATGTGCTGGTCTTACACGAAAGAGATCTACAATGGAGGAATCTTTGTTACAGTGGCTTCTAGGTGAGTAAAACTATATCAATGTGTGTTTGTGTGTTTGTGTCCACATTTCAACGATTCGGTCTAAAGCAATGTCTGGTGTTTTTTGAGCAGCAGCAAGTTACAGAGTGAATATACAACAGCGTCAAGAGGTCAGATATGTATTAGCTAAGAGATAATAAATGAATTGGTCTCTGGTGAAGTAATAACAGAGCGCACACTAACACTTTATTATAAGTGTTCATTCGACATTGTTTAAAATATAGCCTATACATTGATTTCTCACACTATCTGATGCCTTTTACCGTCGGTGCCTGCATGCATGTCAGATACATTTCCTCATGTTTCTGCGCTTGTAACATTGACAGTCATTTTGAAAGACAGTGAAAATATGTTTCTATATCATTATTTGATATCAATGTGCGGTGTAATTCTACCAGGTTCTTTTCAGTTAAGTAGAAAACGTGTTGCCTGTTAAAGCTCAAACCAACCTGAGTGTCATTTCTCTTTAGTTCCGACATTACTGCTGTACTGCTCGGCAAACCAGGGTAAGTAGAGACACATGAGGCCAGATCTGGTGTAGGTTGTAATATGAGGAATATGGACAAAATAAGTCTTGTCAAATATGCTTATTGTCTCTTAACACATCATTCTGTCCACATCCTCCAGCCTCTCTGACTGTGAGTCCCAGCAGATCTCAGATGTTTAAAGGAGAATCTGTCTCTCTGAGCTGTGAGGAGGACGACAGCTCTGCTGGATGGAAGCTGAGGAGGAACACGAGCAGAAGGAGCAGGACGGAGTGTGGATCTCACTGGGGAACATCAGATGGTAATTCCTGTACCATCAGCTTCATGACCATATGGGACAGTGGAGTTTACTGGTGTGAGTCCAGAGAGGGAGCGACCAGTAACCCCGTCAACATCACTGTCACTGGTAAGATCAGACTGTGGAGTTAGTGTTGGAGTAAATAAAAGCTGTACAAATGGATAAAAGGCTGGAGTTTTTCTATAAAGAGGCAATTTCCTACAACTTAAAAGTGGATTCAGTGATTCTGGAGAACGCCTGTTGTCAAAATACATTTTTGTCAAAATCAGTGAATATCTCTACACGATCCTTTAGAATATACTGAATGTTGAAGATATGCCTATAAGATAAATTTACACAACCGTCTCTGTGTTCAGGTGGCCCAGTGATCCTGCTGAGTCCTGTCCTCCCTGTGATGGAGGGAGGTGATGTCACTCTGCTCTGTGAAACAAAGACCCCTCCCTCCAGCCTCCCAGCTGCTTTCTATAAAGATGGCTCCCTCATCAGGACTGAGCCTGCAGGTCACATGACCCTCCGCCATGTTTCCAGGTCTGATGAAGGCCTCTACAAGTGTCACATCAAAGGTAGTGGATCGTCTCCAGAAAGCTGGATCTCTGTCACAGGTGACGAGGTTTTATATTCTATATTGAGTTCAAAGTTTTACACAGCACTATAAATGTTCTTTTCCCCTCAAGCTAAAGTTTTATTCATTAATATTATTTATTTCAGGGAAACCAACAACAACCGATCGCCCCTCCTCTTCCTCACCCTCACCCACAGGTAAGGAGGTTTTACTTTGTCTTCAGGACTCATTTCATCCAGATCTGACTAGAGGAGGTTCTCCACAGGTAAACCTTTAACTACTCCCCCCATAATTACAGACACGCCCCCAGACTCAACCCAGCTCCAGCTTGTGTTCAGACTGCTCTGCCACCTGGTGGTCTTCTGTCCATACTGCATCTCCACATTCCTCATGGTGTCTTTATATAGACAGAGGCACACAGGTAACAACCTTACACGACACACTCATCAGTAATCTATCTATCTATCTATCTATCTATCTATCTATCTATCTATCTGTCTATCTGTCTGTCTATCTGTCTGTCTGTCTGTCTGTCTGTCTGTCTGTCTGTCTGTCTGTCTGTCTGTCTGTCTGTCTGTCTGTCTGTCTCTGGCCTCTTCATAAGTTCACAGTTGATGAATTATCTACATTTTTTTCTGACTGTAGGAAATGACCTTCCCGTCTCCATGGGAATGACCCCGCCCACCCAGGCTAAGCAGGGATTGGACGATGACTATGATGATGTCATCACTGCTGTCACCACGGAGCATCACTTCTGATCTGTGTGTTTGATGTGTTGTAGTTCTATGATGAAGCTAACATGTTTGAGTCATCTGTGTATGTTTGCATGTTTATAATAGACTTTTACGGACTCAGAAATAGCATCTAGAAACTCACATCTTACCAATTTCAGGCTGGTCTCATCAGGCTACAATAGAAAGGTTGTATGAATATGTTTTGTAGCTGTTGGAAGACATTTGTGTTACTTTTGAGATATGTGTTTCTTTTCAGGGGTTAAGTGTCTGTTTGCTGAACTATTCATTTAGTGTACAATCTATATACATGAGTTATTTGAGTGTGGCGCCCCCTCTTGGTAGGATATATTGGTAGAAGATATTGGATTCCCATAGTATGTTTGTGGATTTATTTTGTTTACAATATGCTTAAACTGTATTAATGTGTACTTGCAGTTTATATTTCTGTGTGTATTCATTTATCCACTTTTTCTCTATGTTGGTGGAAACAGAAGAAATAAAAAAAATACCAGTGAAGTTGAGTTCATCTTTCAGAAAGTAATGCAATTCAACTTAGTTAGATTGAAGCTGCCACCACCTTTGCTAACCAGGTTTGGTCTGGTATCAGAGGCTAGAAAAAATCACAGCACAACTTGAGGAGAGGATTCGATAATATACACTTTTATTGAAACAATGAATTCGCGGCAGTGGCGAAGTGGGTAGGAAGTTCGCCTCTGGTGTGCAGGGTCGGAGGTTCGATCCCCCGTCTCCCCGCCACATGTCGAAGTGTCCCTGGGCAAGACACTGAACCCCGAATTGCTCCCGATAGTTAGCTTAGTTAGCTTAGCACCCTAGTGCTAAGCCTACCCTGCGTGGCAGCTGCTGCTATCGGTGTATGAATGTGTGTGTGACTGGGTGAATGTGTACAAAAACAATGTAAAGCGCTTTGAGTCTGTGATAAACGGAGATATAGCGCTATACAAGTCCATTTACCAACTATGGCTAGAAACCTCAGAATAAAAAGGCCAAGCAAGTTAAACACAGCAACCCACAGAACACAGCAAGTGAATTGGATTAATTAATTTAAACACTGCAATCAAAGCAAAGCACAATCATAGAACAGAGTGACTGTACATGTATCAATAACCACCTCACACTGTAGGTGGGTCAAAACCACTCCAAACTCTAGGGGGCGGCAGAGACCTGCCCTAGCCACGGTGTCAGTTTATGATAATGTGGCATAGCAAACCTGTGTAGCCCTGGTTAAAATGAATTAAGATATCAAGCTATTTAATAGTTAAAGTTAGAATTAATTAAATATGAGTAATATATATATATACAATAATAATATATTAATATGGTTAAAATATAAATATGCATGTATAAAATATTTAGAAATACAATTTACTGTTTAAAAGCTGGAAGGTTGGAATTCATGTAATTGGATATGATTGATAGGCAATGTAGGGCTGCAGTACATGAGCCAGCAAGAGAAGCCTAATGCATTACAACCTAACTTTGTTTTCACTATAATATGTCAATCTTCGCTCTTCTCTAGCTTGATTGGATAGATGTAAATCTGACAGCCAATCCAAGTTCATTCTCACGTAGAGGGTGTGGGGCTTAGCGTCACTGTCTTCGGTCTCGCGCGATGGAGAAGGGCATTAGCGCATAATCACCGTCAAGTGAACATTGTCGAAGACCGATATCGTTCATATTTACGTGTCAGACTGACAGTTATCCTACGGTTTGGACTGTTGTAACGCACCAGAGGTAAATGCGAGTTTTTGTGTGTGATTTTTGATATTTTGACTTAATGTTTTACCGCGAAAAAACGTGTTGTGACATTGTTGCTAGTAGCCATAAGCATTAGCATAATAACAGCTAGTAGCCCGGCTTTCATACTACGCTTTATATCTAATGAGACAAGCTAATGTTAGATCGTCATGAAATGGCGGTTGGAGTTGTTACTGAGCGTATTTATCTTTTCCAGGAGGCAGACATTTGAGGGCTGTGGATATCTGTGTTGCTAGTGTGCTATCGTAGCTTGTCACGGTTGTTTCTTCTGTTGACCGTCCCTTACCTCCCGCTTCCCATCAACTACCTGAGTGAGTACTGATTTAATTGCTCGTCGTGTGTATTATTAGCATTCATGCTACTGTTTGAAAATGCAGTGCGGACAATCAGCATGTGATTTTTCTCGCATGTCAACTTTTCACACGGGGTCTGATGCAATATTCTGGCATCTATTTCGTGCAACACTCTCCGTCAATACTTTGGCACCAATCGATAGTGTTACCTGGCAACAGAAGCTCCGTATTGTCTAATAATAGCCTATGGTCCTAGCCTGAGTCTCATGTTTACCTACATTTGTTTATTAGTTGATTTACTGCTCCATTAATTGCTCTGTCAATAGTTTTAAATGTATTGACCCAAATGACATCGCCTAAAAAACAAAAACTCATTGGTCCAGCATCTGGATACTATTCAAATCAATTTCCGTCTGTTTTTTCATGCAATTGTCCGGAGGCCTAGGCTACTTTTTGTGTTTTAATCTAAACATTCAACTATCAAAATGTTCAGCTCTTTCAGGGCAATGTTGTATTTTTAAAAAAAATCCTCTTAATCTTCCACCAATCTGAAATGACACTACTTCACCATACTTCAAGCTACAGACTCCATTTAAACTTTAGATACAAGTTGCAAGAGATTCTGCTGTTCAAAGGACCGTGTGAGGTTGAAAGCTGGCGCGGTTTATTCACATCACGGCTGCTTCATCATGAGCTCCATCTACAACTTTTGATTCTACCACATTTCACATCAGATTCAGCTCGACAAAACCTCCACTCTGCATTGTAAGTTATGTTTTTGTTTGTTTATGTACTTCCAATTATTCAGCATAATGAATTAAATAATGACAAGCAACGTGTGGTTAGTATTTATTGTGGTATGGCAGCCAAGTTATCTTTCAAAACCCACTAGCTTTTAAGTCACAAAAGCTATTGCTGACTTATTGTTCCTTCAGTTAATTTAGTTAATTATTTGGTACGAATGCGGTTTGAATGTTGTTTGTGGATGATGTTTTTTATACACCTTAAGGAAAAGCTCATTTTAATCTAGAGCTTTTTTTTAATGACAATACAGTATTCTATTCTATTCTATTTTATTCTATTCTATTCTAGTCAAAACAAATATTCATAGGATGAGACCGTTGGCCGACGTCGCGGGTGCTTATGAGGATATAAATAATGACAATCAACGTGTGGTAAATATTTATTGTGGTACGGCAGCTTAGTTATGTCATGAAACTCAATAGCTAACTAGAACTGCAAGCAGTTATGACCGGGGGCCAAGCCTCCGACGCAACTCGTCGTCCACCGCTGCGCCGGCCGCTCACTTCACGGAATCTGTGGATGTAAAGTTTTTGACCGTGGGATGTTCGGTGTGGGAGTTGTATAGGTATCGCTGTTTATGGATGAATTTGGCAAAACTGCCACGGTGGAATGATGCAGCTCAATTCACAGAACAAGTGGATGTCAAGTTTTTTAATGTGCGATGCTTGGTTGGCGAGTTATGAGCAAAAGCAGATTAAAATGGCGGCCCGAGCTAATTGCACAATGTAATGTCAATGGACATGCTAGCTGAGATTAGCATCCCGCCTTTTTTCTTTGATGGAAAAAAAAATATCTAATTTTATTAAAAAGTCCCTTACACATTAATATTTGTTGGCCATATTTTTTATATAGACTCGTGTATGCCCCTTGATGGTTTCCCGTGAGTTTTAAGAAATTTCCTCTGGCCAATTAGGAGATATGAAATTTCAGGAAGAGGAGGGGGAATCGGTTGTTGTTGGTTTCCCTGAAATTAATATTAATTAATAAAAATTTTGTTTGAGGTCAAGATCACATTTCAAGTGTTGCGTTAAACGTTGAACTAGATATAGAATATAAAACCTCCTTACCTGTGACAGACAGCCAGCTTTCTGGAGACGACCAAATACCGCTGATGTGACGTACTTGGTGAGGCCTTCATCAGACCTGGAAACATGGCGGAGGGTCATGTGACCCTGCAGGCTCTTAAGTCCTGAGCGAGGGAGCTCATCTTTATAGAAAGCAGCTGGGAGGCTGGAGGGAGGGGTCTTTGTTTTACAGAGCAGAGTGACATCACCTCCCTCCATCACAGGGAGGACAGGACTCTGCAGGATCACTGGTCCACCTGAACACAGAGGCCGATGTGCAGGGACGCCAGTGATCACGCTTGTGTGGGCGTAAGCCCCTCCTGCCTTTTATAATAAACATGAGAACATTATTAAATTAATTAAATTATTAAAATATAATAAATTACTAATACCAGATTTTGTGCAAAACAAGCAGTAACAGCACCAAATAATCACAAAATGCAGGATACATATCTGTCTGGGCTGACTAAGCCCACACTTATCAGAATCAGCGTCCAATCGGTATCACCAATCGTGATTGACAGGTATCATGACATGTTCCCTCAATATAGAGACCATTTGGGCTAAAATGAGTCTAGCCCAGACCATTGACTTCTCTACCAATCACAGTGGCCTACAGTGGCTTTAGTCTGCCTCCAACAGCAGACAGTGACTCTCACCAGTGACTGTCACTGTTGGAGGCGGGAGATACTGAGGTCAACAATGGCCAGTGCTAACCGGTGCTAACATACATTATGAAGTGGGGACTATACTGTCTCAGCTGTTTTCAAGTTAATGATTTTGAAGTGTTAGAAGAAAATAAAGAGACTAGGGGGACATCGCCCAATCGCCAAAAAAAGGACACATGACAAAATCATTCATTTAATGCTTTCTTAGTTTGAAAGGAAGGACTGGTTAACGGCTGGCGTAGCTAAGCGTATGCCTCTGTTTCCTGTGCTTATTGCTGTTTGAGGGAGACAAAGCTAATATTGCCTGTCAACTGGATGACGGTCGGGCCGCTGCATCTTTATACAGGTAAAGAAAAAGATATTGGCTGTTAAGGATTGTGGGACTGTATTATGTCTCTGTGGGGTGTTAGGAGCTAGCTCTGAGGGGCTTGGATGAACTGCACCTCTCTCCAGTTCGCTGACCAGTTCTCTTTTAGATCGCCAGTTAGCCGGTTAACCTGCAACGACAGGTTGCTAAGTAGGCTGGCGCACGCAAAACGAGCGTTTGATTGTATGTTAGCGGTATGAACAGAAACTGGCTGATGAATTGTCATAGTACCATTGTTGCTGTGCAGGCCGATGTGTGTGTGTGTGTGTGTGTGTGCGTGTGTGAGAGAGAAACTTTTGGCATCAGAACATGTTTGTAGCCTACTTATAAATTGTTTTTGTGGAGCATTATTACTTCTGGACTGTACCTCGGATGTGATTTTGTTGTTGCTGCAGCGTGAACCATTGATGGGTATAGGCCCTAGGCTTAATTAATTTGTTAACCCCCCCCTCCCAATATCACCACCAGCCACTACTGCCGATGTGTCAATTTATCTTATAGAGATATCTTCAACATATATTCTGTTTACATTGTTTGTTCATAAATAGTTTTAGGTGTGTAGACAAAGAGCCCCCCCCCCCCGCCCCCCATAGCTAGAAGATACCCTTTTGCAGAGCCTAGGCTGTGAAATGTCACTGGATAAACATGTAGTGCAGGCAGGTAGCGGAACATGAGGAGATAGTCACTGATTTTGACAAAAGGCTTTGACATCAAGCCTTCTCTTGAATTCCAACCCACTTTTAAGGGAACTAAACAAAACTCCAACATTTCATCCATTTCCACTCAGCTTCATCAATAATAACTCACAGTCTGATCTGCACTAGTGACAGTGATGTTGACGGGGTGACTGGTCGCCCTCTATGACTCCACACCAGTAAACTCCACTGTCCAATATGGTCATGTAGCCGATGTTACAGGAATTACCAGCTGATCTTCCCCAGTCAGATCCACACTCAGTCCTGGTCTCCCTGCTCGTGTTCCTCCTCAGCGTCCATCCAGCAGAGCTGTCGTCCTCCTCACATCTCAGAGAGAGAACGTCTCCTTCAAACATCTGAGATCTGCTGGGACTCACAGTCAGAGAGGCTGGAGAATATAAAAGAGACTTTAATTAGAATAAACTAATACATCGTAAGTATACATTCGGGAAAGGTAATAACGATGTTTTAACTCCACGTTCCTCATTTTCAGTCAACAGAAGCTGTATAGGAAATTAGATACATTTTCTGATAACAATCAGATGGGCCCATAGTAAAACCCACAAATTGTTTACAGTTGTTACGCATCTGAGAACATTTGGATAGTTTTTTTAAAAACGTCCGTATGAGGAAGGGGTTTGAATTCAACATATTCTGACATGTCGCTCAGTGGTTTGTATTAAGTTCTAACTCAGGGTTTCAGAGCAGCGCTTACTCAACTTTTTGTTGCTAAGCAGCACAGCATTGTGGTCAGCCCTAAGGAGAAGGAGACATTGGTTTGAGTTTAATATTTAGCATGAATAAATAAAAGGCACATATTGTATTATTTAAGGTATAGTTGTTACTTTATTAGTCAATGGTTACATTGAAATTCATCTTTTCTCATCTCCCCTCTCAAGTTACCACTTCAGGGGGGGGTCCTCACGCAGGGTCAGCCATAGTACAGCGCTCCTGGAGCAGTTTTGGGTTCAAAAAGTGTTTTGCCTAAGGACAATAATGGTAGAGATGTAGTGGGCACTGTATATGTAATACCAGCCACCATTGTTTTACAACTAACATCCTCCTGTCCGTGTCAAATCCAACCAGAGACCTCATGGGTTCTGGGTCATGTTACGCTTTCCAGCCATCGTAACACCCTAGTAGCTATGACCCACTGATCAAAAAAAGTGCAATCTGATAGTATTCCAGGTCCCTAAATAGTCGCTGCATCTGTCGTGTAGAAGATATTTACTTACCCTGGTTTGTGGAGCAGCACAGCAGTGAAGTCAGAACTAAAGAGAAATGACAAAACAAGACATCTGTGCTTTCTACTGAACTGAATTAGTAGTGGCACTGAAACACAAACTATTGCTGTTATTACATAATTATGAAAAAAGGTGCAAATTATATGAAGTGCACATTTGATGTTTTTCAAAATTATTAAGGTTTGAAGGTAAAACAAATGTCAACTACTTGACTCCATTGCTAAATAAGACATTGTTTCAGCATTGTTTGTTCGTTTAAATAAAGGCTGATGATGATGATGATGATGATGATGACTTCAATTTAAACATGTTCCAAGCCAAGATGTTTTTGTCAGTCAAGTTAAGTGCATGAGATATTGTGAGACATCAAATACTATGATGTGTTATTGTGTTTACTATACTGCCACGATACCAGAGATCAATTAATGCATTACTTATCTATACGTAACAACAGAAATGTTTTAATCTAATCTTTGTGAAATGTGGACACAGACACACACACAATACAATCGCTTTACCTGTACGTAGCAGCCACTGTAACAGATATTCCTCCATTTTAGATCGTTGTCATCTGACTCTGCAAATTAACATTAAAAGTTCTCACCAACTAAAGCCCACCTCCTCCTCTGTTGACTGTGCCAATGTTGTGGTTTTTCTCATGCAGTTGGCAGGAAATCGACTGTTCTGCTTATTGTGTTACCACAACAACCAAAGGATCATTAAAACATCACACCTTAAAATGAACAAAATAAGTGACCAGCTTCAAATGTTATTGCCAATCAGAATCTGAGCAGAAGTAAGTACACCTGGACTAGTCACTGAACACCACAAAACTTAGGCCTGATACACACAGATTCTGACACTCTTTACCAATTAGATTTATTACTACTTTCCTGGCCTCTCAACATCACACAACCTCCAGACGGGATTGTCCTATTTTGCAGACTTAGCCCCCCCCACAAACACCACCATCAATCTCTATGTATCAGTCCAAGGCCGTTATAGACCACATTGTCATCAGCTTCTGCTTAGATTTTGATTTACATGGTAAAGGTGCACAAACTGGTGCCTTATTGTCCATTTTGAGGGTGTGATGTTTAATAGGCCATTAGATTTGTTTAACGGTATAATGTGGGAAACACAATGAGCAGAAAAGAATGATTTCTGCCAACTGCATGAGAGAAAACCACAACATTGGCACTGGTGCTTTGAGAGGGAAGAGGTGAAGGACTTGAATAGACCTTTAATGTTAATGCTGGTCTTACACGAATAGAGATTCAAGGTGCAATGGAGGAATCTTTGTTACAGAGGCTTCTAGTGAGTAAAACTACATTAATGGGTGTCCGTGTGTTTGTCCACATTCTTCAAGATTCGGTTCAAAACATGTCTGTTGTGTTAGAGTGAATGTACACAGCGTCAAGAGGTCAGATATGTATTAGCTAAGAGAATAATAAATGAATTGGTCTCTGGTGAAGTAATAACAGAGCGCACACTAACACTTTATTATAAGTGTTCATTCGACATTGTTTAAAATATAGCCTATACATTGATTTCTCACACTATCTGATGCCTTTTACCGTTGGTGCCTGCATGCATGTCAGATACATTTCCTCATGTTTCTGCGCTTGTAACATTGACAGTCATTTTGAAAGACAATATGTTTCTATATCATTATTTGATATCAATGTGCGGTGTAATTCTACCAGGTTCTTTTCAGTTAAGTAGAAAACGTGTTGCCTGTTAAAGCTCAAACCAACCTGAGTGTCATTTCTCTTTAGTTCCGACATCACTGCTCTACTGCTCGGCAAACCAGGGTAAGTAGAGACACATGAGGCCAGATCTGGTGTAGGTTGTAATATGAGGAATATGGACAAAATAAGTCTTGTCAAATATGCTTATTGTCATCATCATCATCATCATCAACCGCTTATCCGAAATCGGGTCGCGGGGGCAGCAGCTTGAGCAGGGAACCCCAAACTTCTCTTTCCCGGGCCACATCAACCAGCTCTGACTGGGGGATCCCGAGGCGTTCCCAGGCCAGTGTGGAGATATAATCTCTCCACCTAGTCCTGGGTCTTCCCCGAGGCCTCCTTCCAGCTGGACGCTCCTGGAACACCTCCCTAGGGAGGCGCCCTGGGGGCATCCTTACCAGATGCCCGAACCACCTCAACTGGCTCCTTTCAACGCAAAGGAGTAGCGGCTCTGCCCCGAGTTCCTCACGAATGACTGAGCTTCTCACCCTATCTCTAAGGGAGACGCCAGCCACTCTCCTGAGAAAGCCCATTTCGGCCGCTTGTACCCGCGATCTCGTTCTTTCGGTCATTACCCAGCCTTCATGACCATAGGTGAGGGTAGGAACAAAGATCGCCCGGTAGATCGAAAGCTTTGCCTTACGACTCAGCTCTCTTTTCGTCACAACAGTGCGGTAAAGCGAGTGCAAAACCGCCCCTGCTGCTCCGATTCTACGGCCAATCTCACGCTCCATTGTTCCCTCACTCGCAAACAAGACCCCGAGGTACTTAAACTCCTTCACTTGGGGTAAGGACTCATTCCCTACCTGTAGTAGACAATCCATCGGTTTCCTGCTGAGCACCATGGCCTCAGATTTAGAGGTACTGATCCTCATCCCAACCGCTTCACACTCGGCTGCAAACCGATCCAATGAGAGCTGAAGGTCACAGGCCGATGATGCCATCAGAACCACATCATCCGCAAACAGCAGAGATGAGATCTTCACCACGACTACGCCTTGATATCCTGTCCATGAATATCACAAACAGGATTGGTGATAAAGCGCAGCCCTGGCGGAGGCCAACCCCCACCGGAAACAGGTCTGACTTACTACCGAGAACCCGTACACAGCTCTCGCTTTGAGTGTACAGAGATTGGATGGCCCTCAGAAGAGACACCCTCACCCCATACTCCCGCAGCACCCCCACAGTATCTCCCGGGGAACCCGGTCATAAGCCTTCTCCAGATCTACAAAACACATGTAGACTGGATGAGCAAACTCCCAAGCTCCCTCTAGGATCCTTGCGAGAGTGAAGAGCTGGTCCGTTGTTCCACGGCCAGGACGGAATCCGCATTGTTCCTCTTCAATCTGAGGTTCGACTATCGGCCGAACCCTCCTTTCCAGCACCTTGGAGTAGACTTTGCCGGGAAGGCTGAGAAGTGTGATACCCCGGTAGTTGGAACACACTCTCTGGTCCCCCTTTTGAAAATAGGAACCACCACCCCCGGTCTGCCACTCCTTCGGCACTGTACCCGACTTCCACGCAATGTTGAAGAGGCGTGTCATCCAAGACAGCCCCTCCACACCCATTGCTTTCAGCATTTCTGGACGGATCTCATCAACCCCCGGGGCTTTGCCACTGTGGAGTTGTTTGACTACCTCAGTGACTTCCACCAGGGAAATTGACGATGATCCCCCATCAGCCTCCAGCTCTGCCTCCAACATAGAGGGCGTGTTAGTCGGATTCAGGAGTTCCTCAAAGTGCTCTTTCCACCGACCGACTACCTCCTCAGTTGAGGTCAACAGCGTCCCATCCTGACTGTACACAGCTTGGATGGTTCCCCGCTCCCCCTCCTGAGGTGCCGGACGGTCTTCCAGAAACACTTTGGTGCCGACCGAAAGTCCTTCTCCATGGTTTCTCCGAACTTCTCCCACACCCGCTGCTTTGCCTCGGTCACGGCAGAAGCTGCAGCCCTTCGGGCCTGTCGGTACCTTGCAACTGCCTCAGGAGTCCCCCGAGATAACATATCCCGGAAGCACTCCTTCTTCAGTCGGACGGCTTCCCTGACCACCGAGGTCCACCACGGCGTTCGAGGGTTACCGCCCCTTGAGGCACCTAAGACCTTGAGACCACAGCTGTCTGCCGCGGCTTCAGCAATGGAAGTTTTGAACATCGACCACTCGGGTTCAATGCCCCCAACCTCCACAGGGATGCTAGAAAAGCTCTGCAGGAGGTGCGAATTAAAGATCTCTTGAACAGGGGCCTCCGCCAGACGTTCCCAGTTCACCCGCACTACCCGTTTGGGCTTACCAGGTCTGTCCAGAGTCTTCCCCCCCCTTATGCTTATTGTCTCTTAACACATCTTTCTGTCCACATCCTCCAGCCTCTCTGACTGTGAGTCCCAGCAGATCTCAGATGTTTAAAGGAGACGTTCTCTCTCTGAGCTGTGAGGACGACAGCTCTGCTGGATGGAAGCTGAGGAGGAACACGAGCAGAAGGAGCAGGACGGAGTGTGGATCTCACTGGGGAACATCAGATGGTAATTCCTGTACCATCAGCTTCATGACCATATCGGACAGTGGAGTTTACTGGTGTGAGTCCAGAGAGGGAGCGACCAGTAACCCCGTCAACATCACTGTCACTGGTAAGATCAGACTGTGGAGTTAGTGTTGGAGTAAATAAAAGCTGTACAAATGGATAAAAGGCTGGAGTTTTTCTATAAAGAGGCAATTTCCTACAACTTAAAAGTGGATTCAGTGATTCTGGAGAACGCCTGTTGTCAAAATACATTTTTGTCAAAATCAGTGAATATCTCTACACGATCCTTTAGAATATACTGAATGTTGAAGATATGCCTATAAGATAAATTTACACAACCGTCTCTGTGTTCAGATGGACCAGTGATCCTGCTGAGTCCTGTCCTCCCTGTGATGGAGGGAGGTGATGTCACTCTGCTCTGTGAAACAAAGACCCCTCCCTCCAGCCTCCCAGCTGCTTTCTATAAAGATGGCTCCCTCATCAGGACTGAGCCTGCAGGTCACATGACCCTCCGCCATGTTTCCAGGTCTGATGAAGGCCTCTACAAGTGTCACATCAAAGGTAGTGGATCGTCTCCAGAAAGCTGGATCTCTGTCACAGGTGACGAGGTTTTATATTCTATATTGAGTTCAAAGTTTTACACAGCACTATAAATGTTCTTTTCCCCTCAAGCTAAAGTTTTATTCATTAATATTATTTATTTCAGGGAAACCAACAACAACCGATCGCCCCTCCTCTTCCTCACCCTCACCCACATGTAAGGAGGTTTTACTTTGTCTTCAGGACTCATTTCATCCAGATCTGACTAGAGGAGGTTCTCCACAGGTAAACCTTTAACTACTCCCCCCATAATTACAGACACGCCCCCAGACTCAACCCAGCTCCAGCTTGTGTTCAGACTGCTCTGCCACCTGGTGGTCTTCTGTCCATACTGCATCTCCACCGTCCTCATGGTGTCTTTATATCGGCAGAGACACACAGGTAACAACCTTACACACACTCATCAGTAATCTATCTGTCTATCTGTCTATCTATCTATCTATCTATCTATCTATCTATCTATCTATCTATCTATCTATCTATCTATCTATCTATCTATCTATCTATCTATCTATCTATCTATCTATCTATCTATCTATCTATCTCTCTGTCTGTCTCTCTGTCTGTCTGTCTGTCTGTCTGTCTGTCTGTCTGTCTGTCTGTCTGTCTGTCTGTCTGTCTGTCTGTCTCTGGCCTCTTCATAATAAATTCACAGTTGATGAATTATCTACATTTTTCTCTGACTGTAGGAAATGACCTTCCCGTCTCCATAGCGATCATCCCGACCACCCAGGCTGAGCAGGGATTGGATGATGACTATGATGATGTCACCACGGAGCATCACTTCTGATCTGTGTGTTTGATGTGTGTAGTTCTATGATGAAGCTAAAATGTTTGAGTCATCTGTGTATGTTTGCATGTTTATAATAGACTTTTACGGACTCAGAAATAGCATCTAGAAACTCACATCTTACCAATTTCAGGCTGGTCTCATCAGGCTACAATTGAAAGGTTGTATAAACATGTTTTGTAGCTGTTGGAAGACATTTGTGTTACTTTTAAGATATGTGTTTCTTTTCAGGGGTTAAGTGTCTGTTTGCTGAACTATTCATTTAGTGTACAATCTGTATGAATGAGTTATTTGAGTGTGGCGCCCCCTCTTGGTAGGATATATTGGTAGAAGATATTGGATTCCCATAGTATGTGTGTGGGTTTATTTTGTTTACAATATGCTTAAACTGTATTAATGTGTAAAAAATCACAGCACACCTTGAGGAGATTATTAGATAATATACACTTGTATTGACACAATTCATTCATTAAAAATATGGCAAGAAACCTTTGAATAAAAAGGCCAAGCGAGTTAAACACAACCACACTACAGCATACGGCAAGTGATAAATATTAACACACCACTTAAAGACTGCAATCAAACCACAGCACACTCCTTCAACAGAGTGACTGTATGCACGTGTATCAATCATATATAGTGGTATCAATAAGTACCACCTCACACTGTAGGTGGGTCAAAACCACTCCAAACTCTAGGGGGTGGCAGAGGGCTGCCCTAGCCACGGCGTCAGTTTATGATAATGTGGCACAACAAACCTGTGTAGCCCTGGTTAAAATTAATTAAAACATCAATATATTCAATAGTTAAATAGTTATAAATGAATTAAATATGAATAGTATACAATAACAGTACATACATATGGTTAAAATATGAAAATGAGTGTATAAAATATTTAGAAATACAATATTAATATTATTAATTAAGTACGGGTCCCCAGTGTCAACTGGGGACCCGTAATTATTACTCTCCACCATACTTTATCTTCTTCTTCTTCTTCTTCTGACTTCTTATTTCTGCCTCAAATTTCTAGCTGCTTCTCCTCCCACACCGTTTCACGCAGACATGCAAAAATTTCACACAACGTGCGTCTCCACCCCACGGGGTGTGCTATTATACAGTTTTTTGAATTTCCGCTAGGGGGCGCTGTTATGAAGTCCCGACTGAAAGAACTTTGAGAGGCCACGCCCCGCTCACCGTAACTCCGATTGACTTGAAATTTCTCACACAGGTGTATGTTAGGGTGCTCTACAAAAAAGCCTCTTGGACCATAAAAGTCAACCTGGAAATATTTTCGGCTAATTAGCATAAACTGAAAAACAGCGTGTTACCCACAACTTTCTAAATTTTGACTGTATCAACACCAAATTTCTCGTGAAGCCCCGGGGGACTACAATAAACATATCCGTAAAAGATTAGTAGGACAACTTGAAAAACATGGCCGCCATTGACCAAAACGTTTACGCAGGGGCGGGGCATAATAACACGTTGGCCATAACTCCCTAACTGTAGGTTCTATCATCATCAAACTTGCTGGGTATGTGCAGAAGTCATGTGGTAGCATGTCCCATCGAAGCTTATCGCGATTAACCCATAGGGTGCGCCACAAAGGGGCGGGGCATAATAACACGTTGGCCCTAACTCCTTAACTGTAGGTCCTATCATCATGAAACTTTCTGGGTATGTGCAGAAGTCATGTGGTAGCATGTCCATCGAAGCTTATCGAGATCAACCCAAAGGGGGCGCCACAAATGGGCGGGGCTTAATAACACGTTGGCCATAACTCCTTAACCGTAGGTCCTATCATCATGAAACTTGCTGGGTATGTGCAGAAGTCATGTGGTTGCATGTCCATCGATGCATATCGAGATCAACCCAAAGGGGGCGCCACAAATGGGCGGGTCTTAATAACACGTTGGCCCTAACTCCTTAACCGTAGGTCCTATCATCATGAAACTTGCTGGGTATGTGCAGAAGTCATGTGGTTGCATGTCCATCGATGCATATCGAGATCAACCCATAGGGGGCGCCACACATGGGCGGGGCTTAATAACACGTTGGCCCTAACTCCTTAACCGTAGGTCCTATCATCATGAAACTTGCTGGGTCTGTGCAGAAGTCATGTGGTTGCATGTCCATCGAAGCATATCGAGATCAACCCAAAGGGGGCGCCACAAATGGGCGGGGCTTAATAACACGTTGGCCCTAACTCCTTAACCGTAGGTCCTATCATCATGAAACTTGCTGGGTGTGTGAAGAAGTCATGTGGTTGCATGTCCATCGAAGCTTATCGAGATCAACCCATAGGGAGCGCCACAAATGGGCGGGGCTTAATAACACGTTGGCCCTAACTCCTTAACCGTAGGTCCTATCATCATGAAACTTTCTGGGTATGTGCAGAAGTCATGTGGTTGCATGTCCATCGAAGCTTATCGCGATCAACCCATAGGGGGCGCCACAAAAGTCACCCGACTCCGATTGACTTGAAATTGATTACACATGTACAGCTCATGGTGCTCTACAATTTAGCCTCAAGGAATTTTTTTCTAATTTCCGCTAGGGGGCGCTGTTATTAATCCCCGACTGAAGAAAGTTTGAGAGGCCGCGTCCCGCACAGCGGAGGTACGCAGAAGCTTTCGGGCCCGGCCGAAGGGCGGGGCGCCGCCGACGCGGGGATTGGCGACCTGCGCAGGGCGACCCGTACTTTCAAAATCTCCGCGGGATTTTCTAGTTTTCTGTTTATAGCTGTAAGATTGGAGTTCATTAAAATGGATATTTGTCTGATCGGCTATGTAGGCCTACAGTACATGAGCCAGCACGAGTATGCCAATGCATTACAACCTAACATTGTTTTCACTACAATATGTGAGTCTTTGCTCTTCTCTAGCTTGATTGGATGGTTGTTAATCTGACAGCCAATCCAAGTTCATTCTCACGTAGAGGGTTGGGGTTTAGCGTCACTGTATTCGGTCTCGCGCGATCGAGAAAGGCATTAGCGCATAATCACCGTCAAGTGAACATTGTTGAAGACCGATATCGTTCATATTTGGTGTCGGACGTACAGTTGTCCTACGTTTGCACTGTTGTAACGCACCAGAGGTAAATACAAGTTTTTGTGTGTGATTTTTCATACTTTGACTTAATGTTTTACCACGCAAAAACGTGTTGTGACGTTGTTGCTAGTAGCCATAAGCATTAGCATACTATTAGCTATTAGCCCTGCTTTCATACCGTATGCGTAGTATCTATTGAGACAAGCTAATGCTAGGTCGTCATGAAATGGCGGTTGGAGTTGTTACTGAGCGTATTTATCTTTTCCAGGAGGCAAACATTTGAGGGCTGTGGATATCTGTGTTGCTAGTGTGCTATCGTAGCTTGTCACGGTTGTTTCTTCTGTTGACCGTCCCTTACCTCCCGCTTCCCATCAACTACCTGAGTGAGTACTGATTTAATTGCTCGTCGTGTCATTAGCATTAATACTACTGTTCGAAAATACAGTGCGGACAATCAGCATGTGATTTTTCTTGCATGTCAACTTTTCACACGGGGTCTGATGCAATATTCAGGCGTCTATTTCGTGCAACACTCTCCGTCAATACTTTGGCACCGATAGTGTTACCTGGCAACAGAAGCTCCGTATTGTCTAATAATAGCCTATGGTCCTAGCCTGAGTCTCATGTTTATCTACATTTGTTTATTGGTTGTTTTAATTGCTCTGTCAATAGTTTTAAATGTATTGACCCAAATGACATCGCCTAAAAAACAAAAACTCATTGGTCCAGCATCTGGATACTGTTCAAATCAATTTTCGTCTGTTTTTTCATGCAATTGTCCGGAGGCCTAGGCTACTTTTTGTGTTTTAATCTAAACCATTCAACTATCAAAATGTTCAGCTCTTTCAGGGCAATGTTGTATTTTTTTTTAAATCCTCTTAATCATCCACCAATCTGAAATGACACTACTTCAGCATACTTCAAGCTGCAGACTCCATTTAAACTTTAGATACAAGTTGCAAGAGATTCTGCTGTTCAGAGGACCATGTGAGGTTGAAAGCTGGCGCGGTTTATTCACATCACGGCTGCTTCATCATGAGCTCCATCTACAACTTTTGATTCTACCACATTTCACATCAGATTCAGCTCGACAAAACCTCCACTCTGCACTGTAAGTTATGTTTTTGTTTGTTTATGTACTTCCAATTATTCAGCATAATGAATTAAATAATGACAAGCAACGTGTGGTTAGTATTTATTGTGGTATGGCAGCCAAGTTATCTTTCAAAACCCACTAGCTTTTAAGTCACGAAAGCGGCAAGCTATTGCTGACTTATTGATCCTTCAGTTAATTTAGTTAATTATTTGTATGAATGCGGTTTGATTGTTGTTTGTGGATGATGTTTTTTATGTACCTTAAGAAAAACTAATTTTAATCTAGAGCTTTTTTTAATGACAATACAGTATTCTATTCTATTCTATTCTATTCTATTCTATTCTAGTCAAAACAAATATTAATTGGATGAGACCGTTGGCCGACGTCGCGGGTGCTTATGAGAATTTAAATAATGACAATCAACGTGTGGTAAATATTTATTGTGGTACAGCATCTTAGTTATGTCATGAAACTCAATAGCTAATAAATCATACTGGCTAAGGGTAGCAAGTATTAGAATCATATTTTGTAAGATGTACCATTTTATAAAGCATACTTACTTGGTAACCTCTACTGATGTTAATAACTAACTATATAAATGCTGACTAATTGATCATTCAGTTAATTATTGGTAAGAATACCGTATGAATGTTTGTGGATGTCTGTTTTCCATGCCCCTTGAAGGAGAAGCTAATTTTAATCTTATCGTACATTGTATAATAACAATAAAATATTCTATTCTATTCTATTCTATTCTATTCTATTCTATTCTATTCTATTCTATTCTATTCTATTCTAGTCAAACCAAATAAGTAGGAGGATTGTGGAACCTGAGGTGCCTTGGCCGACGTCCACCCGGGGGCCGGGTGGTTGGGGGGGGCCTTCCCCTCTGTTTGGGGGGGGGGGGGGGCTGGGGGGGGCGGTGGGTGGTGCTTCTTCAGACTGAGGTAGGAGCTGTTTACATTGAATGGAGGCTCTGTTGTTTTGTTTCTGCATGTGCTCCAACCTTAAAGAGCAACTTGCAGGTTAAAGATTTATCTGAAACATTTTCTGATAATGACCATTTGAAAAAAAAGAGGATGAGCAAAAACATACATTGAAAAGTAGTTTTGAGTGAAGCTCCTAAAAATTGTCTTTTTTTAATGTCATACTTCAAATGCGTCATAAATGGAGCAGCTATCCTCAACTCTGCCTCAATGCAATGCACAGCAGTATGTGATAGTATTGTTGCTAAAACTCCAGCCTGCCAGAGTATTGAGTCCACGCAAAATGTGCGGCGCTAGCTTTGAGCATGGTGCGGTTAATGCAGTTCAAGAGACGGGACTATTCTTCTTCCTCTGTCATGAAACATGCCGCCTCTTTCACAAAATAGTCACTTTAGACATTATTTTTCCGTGGATTTTGAAGCCAGGACCTTGTGACGCTGAAAGCTTTTGCGGTTGCTTCAGTACACAGCTGCTTCATCATCAGATTCTGCTCGACCTAAAGCCTCAACTGTGCACTGTAAGTCTTGCTTTGTAACATTTATATACTTCCAATTAGTAGGCATAATGATTTAAACAATTAGAAGCAACGTGTGGTTAATATTTATTGTGGTAGTTTAGCTTAGTTGTCTTGTAAAACCCACTAGCTGATAAGACACAATGGCTAAGAGTAGCTAGGATTAGAATCCAATTTAAAAATGTTTTACTTTTGATAAAGCTTAATTAGTAGTTTTTAGTGATGTTGTTAATGAACTGTAAACCAACTATTTGCAGACCTATTGTTTCTTCAGTTAAGCAGTCAAATTGAATACTAGGAGGATTATATTCATAGGGGGAGACCATGGACCCTAGCAGCCTTGGCCGACGTCGCAGAGTGTGCCAGTTGCTTTGGACGGACTTTTCCTGCTGTTGGTTGATGCTACTTCAGACTGAGGTAGGAGCTGTTTCCCCCAGTGAATAAAGACACATCCCAATATTACAACACAAATACATTACCCCTCATTATAAAAACCCAATGAATTGTTACCCCAAGAAAATCACATTCAATTTAACACAAAGAATATTCCAGACACAATGCCAGAAATGTTTGCGACACAATGATGACCACCCTAACCCAGCAACTGTGGCTCTGTGGGCCAACGTATCTCATTCTTCTCACATAGGAAATTAATTTAACATTTTCTACTGATTGCTTGTGAAAAAACCACAACATTTGCTAGACCATGAAGAGCGTTAATTGCGCGATAAAATAATTGACGCCGTTAAAATGGGTTTGCGTTAACACCGTTAGTAACGCGACAGCACTAATAACGCGACAGCACTAATAAAGACACATCCCAATATTACAACACAGATACAGTACCCCTCTTTATAGAAAACCCAACAAATTGTTACCCAGACAAAACTATATTCAATTTATCACAAAGAATGATTCTGTTAAAATGCTAACGAAAACAAACAAAACCAGAAATGTTTGCGACACAATGATGACCACCCTACTAGGGCCCGACCAATACCAGGCCATTGCTTAAATAAGACATTGTTTCTTAGCAATTTTTGCCTGTTTAAATAAAGGTTGATGATGATGATGATGATGATGATGATGATGTTATATCGGCCGGCCGATTTAATCGGCCGATTATAGCACATCTCCGATTTTTTTGCAGTTTTTTTTATTTTCTTTATTTTAACCAGCAATCATGTTGAGTGAGATGCATTGCTGCCCCGGAGGTAGCCTTATAGCATATTAACAGCAGCAGCAGGTGTGTTGTAATACATTGGATTAATTCACACTTGACAGTTCCCCCTGACACCAATAGCAGAGTCATTGGTCATCTCTTCACTGTTAATAGTAGTTGATATTACTATAGTTATTACATATAATTTATATAGTGCTTTATTGGAGGTCATTCAAAGACACTTACATATAGAAAATCATACTTACCGAAAAAGAAAACAAAATACAGACAAATTAAAGATACGGTTTGGAGTGGAGTCCGGTGTAATTATGCTTTCTTAAAGAGGTGAGTTTTCAGTTGACTTTTGAATGAGTTTATTTAGTCTGAGATGCTGATGTTTGGAGGAAGGGAGTTCCAGAGGGTTGGGTGCAGTTACATAAAATGCTTAATGTCTGAGTTTAAAAATGCGTCATGTCACTTTAGACATATCTATAACACTTTATTTTTTTTTAGATAATGCATATTTTAATAAATAAAAAGTTCCTGTTCACCTATTGACAGTAACAAGTGTATATATATATATATATATTTAAGGGTTCAAAAAAGTAAATGTTTTCAATATATATTTATCGGAGTTTAAAAAAAAATAATCGTCCGATTTAATCGTTATCGTAATTTCTCAGAAAATAACTGGCATCGGCACCCAAAAATCCATATGGGTCGGGCCATACACCCTACCCCAGCAACTGTCACTCTGTAGGCCAACGTATCTCATTAAGTTCACCAAAATAAGTAATTTAACATTTCCTTTTTGCTCTGGACCAAAACAGATACTAGTAGGAGGAGACCGTGGACCCAAGGAGCCTTAGCCGACGTCGAGGTGTGTGCCAGTTGCTGTGGACTGACTTTTCCTGCTGTTTGTTGAGGCTGTGAATCCTGCTGCTCCTTGCTGTGGTGCTGCTTCAGACTGAGGTAGGAGCTCTTTACATTTCTCATATGTTGTCTTGTTTCTTTATACCTTCCTACTTTAAAGCGCTTCTTGTGTCGATATAGGATATATATATCCATGTCTGCACATACAGCTCCGGAAAAAATTAAGAGACCAGTCTGGATTTTTCTTAATTCATCTCTACATAACTTATTGAAGGCGCTCTTAATGACAAAAGATGTATTGGAATTTGGTAGAAATGTTGTCAGTTGTTGTAGTTTATAAAACCAAAATGTTCATTCTAATCAAACATATGCCTATAAATAGTAAAACGAGAGACACTGAATATTTGGATTGGTCTCTTCATTTTTTCAAGAGCTGTAAATACTGTGGATGGGGAGATGCAGTATAGACAAAAGACCACCAGGTGACAGAGCTGTGTTGAGAATAAACAGTCAGCACAGGAGAGGGAAGGGCTTGAGCAGAGAGGGAGCCTATAACAAGAGAAAAGTGATCCTAAATGCTCCAAAATGACAAATCTGTTCAAAATCAAGATATTAGATCTGATAGAACTGTTTTAATCCTAATGCTGCAGAGTATAAAGTAAAGAAAGAGTCTAAAATTGTAAAGATGCACAAAAACACGAGCCATGATTTGATTATTAAACAGTATCCACAATAATTAGGATGTTTCCATGGAAGTAAAATGTATTTTTCGCACATGATGGGGACTGTGGATTTGCAAATTAGAATGAGCTCTATTAATGAATGCGAGAAAAACTTTTTTCAATGCTGCAATTTTTTTTAACCTGCCCTTTAAAAGTAACTGTGTTTCTTAGTGTTAGAAGCGAAAAAGAGTAGGATGATAATCCTGTCGCTCTAGTAAAGCTGTTTTTAGCCTCTTAACGATGCTTGTGCTGTGTGGGGGACCAGTTACAGTTCAGCTGCACATCAGTCGGATGACCAGTCTGAAGGTGTGAGGATGTGATGGTTTACCTCAGTGAAGAGTAGATGAATTCTGGCTCTGGTGGCAACTCTGCGCACAAACAAACGGATCAAACAATATGAGAACCTGTTGCATAACAAAGGACATGCTTACTCCCAGGTCTCAGTAATATTCTGGACTCTTTAAATGGCTGGTTGATGGATACCAATCTTCATTTTCCTAAACACATCACATCAGCAAATTTTCCTCTAACCCTAACCTGTTCGGCAATGGATTGCATGTAATTTGAAATGTATATGACAAAATTACCCACAATAGCTCTAGGTGCTCTTAAATGAAAGCACCATATTTATAGCATCTCAATCAAGAAGAAAATGTGCCTTAGTTCATGGATATTTTTTTAAAGGAATGCTCAACAATAAGAGTCTCAAAGATGAAGAAAACAAACTAAAATCACTTAAGCAACCTTTCAAAGTAAAAATGTTAATGTTTTAAAACGAACCTTGGATCCATCTTTTGTCTTGTTATCTATGTCTGTACTTGACCACGTGATCATGTGGGAATAACATACACAGAGACAAAAATATTATTTAGTTTTTATTTGATCTGGTGAAATGTAAAACCTCAAAGCATTTTCTAAATCATCTGGTTTTGGATGCTTCACTAGAGAACGACAACACATGAAACGCACAGATCAGATCAGAAGTGATGTTCCGTGGTGACAGCAGTGATGACATCATCATAGTCATCGTCCATTCCCTGCTCAGCCTGGGTGGGCGGGGCCGTTCCCATGGAGACGGGAATGTAATTTCCTACAGTCAGAAAAAAATGTGGGTAATTCATTAACCCTGAAGAGTTCTGTTAGAGACAATCGTCAGTTGTCTACACCAGAGTGAGACAGACAGACAGACAGACAGGGGGATGGATAGATAGATAGATAGATAGACAGATGTGTGTAAGGTTGTTACCTGTGTGCCTCTTTCTATATAAAGACACCATGAGGATGGTGGAGATGCAGTATGGACAGAAGACCACCAGGTGGCAGAGCAGTCTGAACACCAGCTGAGTGGAGTCTGAGATGGGGGGCGGGTCTACTGGGGAAAGAGTTGGAGCTGTAGGGGGCGTGGCTGTGGCTGTAGGCTTACCTGTGGAGAAAACCCACTTTGGTCAGGTGAACATATAGATGAAATGAGTCCTGAAGACAAAGTAAAACCTCCTCACCTCTAACAGAGATCCAGCTTTCTGGAGACGATCCACTACCGTTGATGTGACACTTGTAGAGGCCTTCATCAGACCTGGAAACATGGCGGAGGGTCATGTGGCCTGCAGGCTCAGTCCTGATGAGGGAGCCATCTTTATAGAAAGCAGCTGGGAGGCTGGAGGGAGGGGTCTTTGTTTTACAGTGCAGAGTGACATCACCTCCCTCCATCACAGGGAGGACAGGACTCTGCAGGATCACTGGTCCATCTGAACACAGAGGCCGGTGTGTCAATTTATTTAAGCATATCTTCAACATATATTCTGTTTACATTGTTTGTTCATAAATAGTTTTAGGTATGTAAACAAAATGCATGTAAATAAAGGGGCCCACCATAGCTAGTATATACCCGTTTGCAGAGCATAGGCTGTGAAAAAGCACTTGATTTTTTATTTTATTTTTGTTTTATGATTGGTGAGATATTCACAGATTTTGAAATCAAGCCTTCTACACCACAGTCGCTAAATCCACTTTTGAGGGGATCAAAATTGCCTCTTCATACAAAACTCCAACATTTCATCCATTTCCCCTCAGCTTCATCAACACTAACTCCACAGTCTGATCTTACCAGTGACAGTGATGTTTACAGGGTTACTGGTCGCTCCCTCTCTGGACTCACACCAGTAAACTCCACTGTCCATTGGGACAATGGGGTCAATGTAACATGAAGAACCAGCTGATCTTCCCCAGTCAGATCCACACTCAGTCCTGGTCTCTATGCTCATGTTCCTCCTCAGCGTCCATCCACTAGAGCTGTCTTCGTCCTCACAGCTCAGAGAGACAGATTCTCCTTTAAACATCTGAGAGCTGCTGGGACTCACAGTGAAAAGAGCTGCAGGAAATTATATATATTTCAGCTAATTGACCAGTTGGGTTTCATAGTAAAAGATCCACATCAATGTTTTACAAACCTCCTAGGTATGTGAACTTAATCATGATTCCAAAGATAATTTCCTTCTGCTAACACCAATACACTGTGGTTACTGCATTTTTGTACATTTCAGGTTTCAAAGCTCAAATTACACTAGGTGAAAAGGCTTTAGGACCAAATCCAGGACTCAGGACTTGCAAAACAAAAACTTGGTCCTACCTTTCATGGATATGGTCAACTAAACTGTGGATTCTAAAAACACTGCATAAGCTCGTCCACATAGCTCAGAGAAACAAACTTTTCTTGAAAAAGCTGCTGGGACAGTTAACTTGTTTTTACAGTTACGCGTCTTGAGAACATTTTTGGATAATTTCTTAAAACGTTCGTATGAGGATGTGGTTTGAATTCAACATCCACTCTGTGGTCTGTGTTAGTTCTAACTAAGCAGCACAGCATTGTGGTCAGCCCCAATAGGAAGTGAGACATTGATTTGAGGTATAATGTTTAGCACAAATTAATAAAAGGAACCTATTCTATTATTTAAGGTATGACCTACTGAACAAAGATCTGACATCTAGTAAGATTTCGGGAACCACTGTGTGAAGTAAATAACTATGCAGCCGTCATTGAGGATATTTATTTACCTTGGTTTGTGGAGCAGCACAGCAGTGAAGTCAGAACTAAAGATAAATTACAAGACAAGACATCTGTGTTTTCTACTGAACTGAAGTACTAGTGCATAGAAAAAAAGACTGATTATTGTAAGTGCACATTTCTAAATGATTGCCAATGTTTCAAGGTAAAACAAATGGCAACTACTTCGACTGAAACATATTTCTACAAAGGTGTTTTTGTCAGTCAAGGTAAAGGCATGAGATATTGTGAAAAATCAAATACAATGAATTGGAATGTTTTATTTTGTTTTATATACTGCACCATTACCAAACAGATCAATTAATGTATTCTCTTCACTAAATATTGTATACTTCTTGACGCTGTTGCATGTTATTCACTTTATCTCAACTAAAACACCAAAAGTGTTTTTGACCTAATCTTTAACGAAATGTGGAGACAAACACACAAACACATTAATATAGTTTTACTCACCTTGCAGCCATTGTAACACACGTTTCTCCATTTTAGATCTTTGCGATCCGAGACCTGCACATTAACTCTAAAAGGTCTCACCAACTAAAACCTACCTCCTTCCTGTTTGTGTATCAGTGTCAATGTTGTGGTTTTTCTCTCATGCAGTTTGCAGGAAATAGGCTTTCTGCTTATTGACACACAAATAACATCACACCTTAAAATGAACTAAATAAGGGACAAGTTTATACCTTTGGTCAATTAAGATGTAATACTACTTTGCCTCTCAACATAAGCAACCTCCAGTTAGGATGGTTCCACGTCTCCAAATGGGATCGTATTATGTTGTTGATCTAGTTGTCCTCCTGAGCCTCAGGCACATACGGACTATCTATCAGACTACCATCTATACTTTTGAGCAACTTAGATTGATAAATACTGTCCCAAACACTCAACATCCTCCCACATCGCTGACCTCGAGATGGGATCCGCTAATGTCATATCAACACTGTCTTATTTTAAGTCTGTTTTAAAAACTCACTATTTTAGAATTGCTTATTATTTGTATAGGTGACTACTAGCTTAACAGCTACATAGGTATTATCAGCTGTTTTATTGTTATGGTTAAGTATCTTGCCTTAAGGAGAAATGTTTGGCGTAAAGTGCATTGTGTAGCAGCTGCACATGCGCAGTTTTATCCCAGACAGAAACACATGTTGGTAAACAGATGCAGAACCAGCTGAGCCCAGCAGAGGGCAATGTTTATTGTGGAGTGGTTCATATGATCTCACAGCAGGAAGGTGAATATTCCATGTTGACTTATTTGTACTTGAACTGTTCATACGAAATTTAATATCTGGTTGATAATAATTTTTGGGTGTTTTCATGGGAGTGAATTGGACACGATTTTTTACCTTGGCTTTGAAAGGTTCCATAATAAATCCACGACTACTAATGATGAGATTAATATAATTGAATATTTACTCATTTAAGATTTACCAGACCTTTTTTTTGCCATTTTCCTAATTCTGCCCAGGGGTGGAGTCGAACCAGCTACACCCTCCAGGTTTAAATATTCTATATTTTTGCACATGTTACAAACATTTCAGTTCTTGATGTTTGTTCTTATTTAGAAAACATTTCTTACTTTCGGAATGAAATCACGAGTCTTACTAGTAATCTCAAGTGTTTGGTGTAAGGTGGTCTTCCCATTTACTGGGAAATGTATAGCTTATCATCTCAGTCGTGACATTTGCACTTATTACTTTGGAAGTCCAATTAATTACTAAATTAATAACTATATCCAAATCCCCATATTTAGAGCTAGTATGTCAAGGAAAGTTCTACCGGGAAGATGACGGCAAGATGCATTCTCATGCAACATTAAAACATCCAACATAGTTGAACACAACTCTTTATTTACACAAATTAATCAGAAACACATTAAGAAATCTACAACATAATCTAGCCATTAAACCAACAGATATATTACTGTGGTGTAGGTGTAGGGGTGAGTTTGTTTCTCTGGGTTCTAATGATCTCATATCGTTGTCTGTGCTCCTGGGATCTCTATGTGTCTCTCATGAGGTCAGTTTGTTATCAAAATAGTTAGGTAACAACCCAATTACAAAGCAACAACAATAAAAGAGTCCAGATCAGTAAAAGTACATTTTAGGTAAAATAATCTTAAACTAAGCTATGTGCTGTGTTATAGCTAATACGTTTATCTGCCCAGTGGGCAATGCTTTCTCAGTTTTCCTTTTGAATATCCGGTAGCAAAAAGAGGGAGAGTTGCTGGGGAAGGGTCTGTTGAAGGTTGTACAGAGCTTCTCAGGTTGAGTCCTGTGGTTGCTGCACTTAGCATGGCGGTTCATCTTCCTTTGAGGGTTAACGGTGTTGTTAACCGGTTTTTTGGTTCCTTTTTGGTCAGCTTGCAGGCCTTGTGTCTTTAGTTGTTGGTTCAGTCTTAATGTGTATTCGCAGCCTTTTAAATATATTTTTCCAGACCTTTCAATTCTTGTTGTTTGTTATTATTTAGAAACTGGACTTTTGTTCAGTTTGTCAACTCTTGGATCAAATAATTTTAATTGTGATGTAGTCTTGATTATTTGTATGTTCTTTGAATCTAAATATATAGGATAAAATATGTTTGAAATCTTAAGGCTGTTGTGCCTTTGGAAACACTTTGCAGTTAAACAGTGATGTTGGTTCATGTAGTCACAGTTCACACAGACACATCTTAAACCCTTCATAACAGACACTGCACATCCCATCATCTTAAAGTTAAGGAGTATTTTATTTGAAGTCACAAATAATTATTACATACTATACTTCATCGTTGTTATACATGAACATTGAACAAACAATGGCTAGGACATTACAGTGTAATCATTGAAAAGTAATATCAAACGTGAAAATAGAAAAAACACAATAAGTATAGGTCCATTCTGACAGATGAAAAATAGATTATAAAAGTCTTTGTTTGGTCCCAATATTTCTCTCCTTTCTCCCTTTGAAGCCGCAGCGTGAAAGTTATTTTCTCCAAACCGCCGATAGAGTTCAGAATGGTGGGAGGAACAAAGCTTGTGTTCACAGCTTGTGATGAAATAGATATTAAATAAAGCTCTATTTACACAGGAGTTAGTTACATGATGATGGTGAAAGTGATCACAGTGGTGATAGTTTCAGACGATTGCATCCGAATTCTTCTTCATAGATCTTTTACGTTTACAGACAAGGAAACCTATAACAATCAGCCCAACAACAACAACTACTGCTGCTGCCACTCCAATATGCTTATGGGTGCCTCCTTGACGTTCAGTTGGAAGCTGCTGATTAGTTCAGGACGGTTTCTCTCACCGAGTCCTGTGTCGGTTTCCACTTTAACTACACACTTGTATGTTCCAGTGTCGTTGATCGAGACTTTTTCCAGAATGACAGAAACGTCTCCGTCTTTCATCTGTGGATCCCTCAGCTTCACTCGACCTTGGTAAGATGAATCCTGGTAGTTTTCATAAGAGCGATTTTCCCTGGAGAAGTAGACACATTTGTCTGACATCAGTTCGGTTTTGCTGAACTCTACTAGTATGACCTTAGCGCCACTAGGAGCCCGACACGGAAGAACCACGTCCTGTCCGGGCCTCCCTGTTACCTCCTCAGGATCTGAACAGATGCGGCGTTTGCGCTGATCAGCCACTGACGGAGCAAACCCAGGATGTGGGGAGTTTCATCTTCAGAACATTTAATGTTGACAAAGAGGTATTTGAGACTTTTTCAGATAGCAAGTTCAGACTGAACTGTCGGTCCGCGCGGGTGCAGGAGATGGACAAAGGGAGGAACAGTTATCAGACACTTTCTTTTTTGGTTTCAAACTCGAGTCCTGTGTTTTACTGTCACCGGAGATTTCCACGAGGACCGGCAGTCGATGTCGAGGAGAGAAGGATTTTAAGTGGTTCATATTCACTCTTCAGACCACACATTAATATTTTCAATTTTAACAGTCAACTGATGGTTTTTATATATCAGGACTTTGTCGGAGATTTTCACGACGACTGCCAGTGGAGTGCGAGCAGAGTAGGGACAGCAACGGACATTTTCATGCTTTTCCCCGGGCTGGATTCGAACCCGGGCCGCGGGGAAAAGGACTGTCTCAGAAACAGGCACTCTACTGGGTGAGCTACCAAGTGGCTCCACATTCCTAAGGCTTTAACAGGACTAAATATTCAACACAGCTCCACAGTCACACCGTGTCTACGTTCACTTTTGATTGGTTCAGAAGAAGTAGGAAGGGGAGGACAGAGGGCGGGAGGGAGGAGTGGAGAGTTTCACATTACGTGCACAGGAAGTGTAGTCCGCTGCACTGATCAGCACGAGAAACAAACCCAGGATTTTCACTGTTGACATGTTTGAGCCCTGAAGTGGAGAGGAACTGAAGTTTGTCTCCAGTTATCAGAAACTTTTTGGTTTCAAAGTGTTTCAGACTGGAGTCAGTTCAGAGAAATAATCGGATGACAACAGACAAATCTCCATTTGCTCTTATTTTTCTGTCATCGGGGATTTCCATGACCTACAGTGGAGTGTCAGGAGAGTAGGGACAACAACAGGCATTTTCATGCTTTAGCCCCTGGCTGGATTTGAACACGGGCCACTGTTTTAAATATATTTTTCCAGACCTTTCAATTCTTGGTGTTTCTTCATATTTTGAAACTGGAAATTTTTAATTTTTTTTAAACTATTGGATCAAATCATTTCACTTGTGATGTAGTCTTGATTATTTGTATGTTCTTTGAATCTAAATATATAGGATAAAATATGTTTGAAATCTTAAGGCTGTTGTGCCTTTGGAAACACTATGCAATTAAACAGTGAAGGTGGTTCATGTAGTCACCGTTCACACAGACACATCTTAAACCCTTCCGAACAGACACTGCACATCACGTCATCTTGAAGTTAAGGAGTATTTTATTTGAAGTCACAAATAATTATTACATACGTGTCTTATACTTAATTTGTTATATATGAACATTGAACAAACGATGGCTAGGACATCACAGTGTAATCATTGATAAGTTATAGCAAATATGAAAATAGAAAAGACACAATAAGTACAGGTCCATTCTGACAAGCAGAGGGCAATGTTTATTGTGGAGTGGTTCATATGATCTCACAGCAGGAAGGTGAATATTCCATGTTGACTTATTTGTACTTGAACTGTTCATACGAAATTAAAATCTAGTTGATAATAATTTTTGGGTGTTTTCATGGGAGTGAATTAGACAGAATTTTTTACCTTGGCTTTGAAAGGTTCCATAATAAATCCACGACTACTAATGATGAGATTAATATAATTGAATATTTACTCATTTAAGATTTACCAGACCTTTTATTTGCCATTTTCCTAATTCTGCCCAGGGGTGGAGTCGAACCAGCTACCTGGCAGCTCTACATCCTCCAGGTTTAAATATTCTATATTTTTGCACATGTTACAAACATTTCAGTTCTTGATGTTTGTTCTTATTTAGAAAACATTTCTTACTTTCGGAATGAAATCACGAGTCTTACTAGTAATCTCAAGTGTTTGGTGTAAGGTGGTCTTCCCATTAACTGGGAAATGTATAGCTTATCATCTCAGTCATGACATTTGCACTTATTACTTTGGAAGTCCAATTAATTACTAAATTAATAACTATATCCAAATCCCCATATTTAGAGCTAGTATGTCAAGGAAAGTTCTACCGGGAAGATGACGGCAAGATGCATTCTCATGCAACATTAAAACATCCAACATAGTTGAACACAACTCTTTATTTACACAAATTAATCAGAAACACATTAAGAAATCTACAACATAATCTAGCCATTAAACCAACAGATATATTACTGTGGTGTAGGTGTAGGGGTGAGTTTGTTTCTCTGGGTTCTAATGATCTCATATCATTGTCTGTGCTCCTGGGATCTCTATGTGTCTCTCATGAGGTCAGTTTGTTATCAAAATAGTTAGGTAACAACCCAATTACAAAGCAACAACAATAAAAGAGTCCAGATCAGTAAAAGTACATTTTAGGTAAAATAATCTTAAACTAAGCTATGTGCTGTGTTATAGCTAATACGTTTATCTGCCCAGTGGGCAATGCTTTCTCAGTTTTCCTTTTGAATATCCGGTAGCAAAAAGAGGGAGAGTTGCTGGGGAAGGGTCTGTTGAAGGTTGTACAGAGCTTCTCAGGTTGAGTCCTGTGGTTGCTGCACTTAGCATGGCGGTTCATCTTCCTTTGAGGGTTAACGGTGTTGTTAACCGGTTTTTTGGTTCCTTTTTGGTCAGCTTGCAGGCCTTGTGTCTTTAGTTGTTGGTTCAGTCTTAATGTGTATTCGCAGCCTTTTAAATATATTTTTCCAGACCTTTCAATTCTTGTTGTTTGTTATTATTTAGAAACTGGACTTTTGTTCAGTTTGTCAACTCTTGGATCAAATAATTTTAATTGTGATGTAGTCTTGATTATTTGTATGTTCTTTGAATCTAAATATATAGGATAAAATATGTTTGAAATCTTAAGGCTGTTGTGCCTTTGGAAACACTTTGCAGTTAAACAGTGATGTTGGTTCATGTAGTCACAGTTCACACAGACACATCTTAAACCCTTCATAACAGACACTGCACATCCCATCATCTTAAAGTTAAGGAGTATTTTATTTGAAGTCACAAATAATTATTACATACTATACTTCATCGTTGTTATACATGAACATTGAACAAACAATGGCTAGGACATTACAGTGTAATCATTGAAAAGTAATATCAAACGTGAAAATAGAAAAAACACAATAAGTATAGGTCCATTCTGACGGATGAAAAATAGATTATTAATGTCTTTGTTTGGTCCCAATATTTCTCTCCTTTCTCCCTTTGAAGCTGCAGCGTGAAAGTTATTTTCTCCAAACCGCCGATAGAGTTCAGAATGGTGGGAGGAACAAAGCTTGTGTTCACAGCTTGTGATGAAATAGACATTAAATTAAGCTCTATTTACACAGGAGTTAGTTACATGATGATGGTGAAAGTGATCACAGTGGTGATAGTTTCAGACGATTGCATCTGAATAATTCTTCATAGATCTTACACATTTCCAAACAACGAAACCTATAACGAACAGCCCAACAACAGCTAGTGCTGCTGCCACTCCAATATGCTTATGGGTGTGTTCTCCCTCCTTGTCTCCTGCCTCCTTGACGTTCAGGTGGAAGCTGCTGATTAGTTCAGAACGGTTTCCCTCTCTGAGTCCTGTGTTGGTTTCCACTGTAACTACACACTTGTATGTTCCAGTGTCGTTGGTCGAGCCATTTTCCAGAATGACCGAAACGTCTCCGTCTTTCATCTCTGGATTCCTCAGCTTCACTCGACCTTGGAAAGATGGATGCTGGTAGTTTTCATTCGACTGATTGTCTCTGTAGAAGTAGACGTATTTGTCTGACTTCAGTTCGGGTTTGCTGCACTCTACTAGTATGACCTTAGCGCCACTAGGAGCCCGACACTGAAGAACCACGTCCTGTCCGGGCCTCCCTGTTACCTCCTCAGGATCTGAACAGATCGCTGCGCTGATCAGCACGAGGAGCAAACCCAGGATTTTCACCGTTGACATATTTGAGTTCAGAAGCAACCGAATTCTCCGTCTCCAGTTATCAGACACTTTTTCGGTTTCAAACTCAAGTCCTGTGTTTTACTGTCACCGGAGATTTCCACGAGGACCGGCAGTCGATGTCGTTCTTATTCACTCTTCAGACCACACGTTAATATTTTCAATTTTAACAGTCAACTGATGGTTTTTATATATCAGGACTTTGTCGGAGATTTTCACGACGACTGCCAGTGGAGTGCGAGCAGAGTAGGGACAGCAAAGGACATTTTCATGCTTTTCCCCGGGCTGGATTCGAACCCGGGCCGCAGGGAAAGGACTGTCTCAGAAACAGGCACTCTACTGGGTGAGCTACCGAGTGGCTCCACATTCCTAAGGCTTTAACAGGACTAAATATTCAACCCAGCTCCACAGTCACACCGTGTCGACGTTCACTTCTGATTGGTTCAAAAGAAGTAGAAGGGGAGGACAGAGGGCGGGAGGGAGGAGTGGAGAGTTTCACATTACGTGCACAGGAAGTGTAGTCCGCTGCACTGATCAGCACGAGAAACAAACCCAGGATTTTCACTGTTGACATGTTTGAGCCCTGAAGTGGAGAGGAACTGAATTTTGTCTCCAGTTATCAGAAACTTTTTGGTTTCAAAGTTTTTCAGACTGGAGTCAGTTCAGAGAAATAATCGGACGACAACAGACAAATCTCCGTTTGCTCTTATTTCTCTGTCATCGGAGAATTACATGACCTACAGTGGAGTTTCAGGAGAGTAGGGACAACAGGCATTTTCATGCTTTTGCCTCTGGCTGGATTTGAACACGGGCCACTGTTTTAAATATATTTTTCCAGACCTTTCAATTCTTGGTGTTTCTTCATATTTTGAAACTGGAGATTTTTAATTTTTTTTTAAACTATTGGATCAAATCATTTCACTTGTGATGCAGTCTTGATTATTTGTATGTTCTTTGAATCTAAATATATAGGGTAAAATATGTTTGAAATCTTAAGGCTGTTGTGCCTTTGGAAACACTATGCAATTAAACAGTGATGGTGGTTCATATAGTCACAGTTCACACAGACACATCTTAAACCCTTCATAACAGACACTGCACATCACGTCATCTTGAAGTTAAGGAGTATTTTATTTGAAGTCACAAATAATTATTACATACATGGCTTATACTTTATTTGTTATATATGAACATTGAACAAACGATGGCTAGGACATCACAGTGTAATCATTGAAAAGTTATAGCAAATATGAAAATAGAAAACACACAATAAGTACAGGTCCATTCTGACAAGCAGAGGGCAATGTTTATTGTGGAGTGGTTCATATGATCTCACAGCAGGAAGGTGAATATTCCATGTTGACTTATTTGTACTTGAACTGTTCATACGAAATTAAAATCTAGTTGATAATAATTTTTGGGTGTTTTCATGGGAGTGAATTAGACAGAATTTTTTACCTTGGCTTTGAAAGGTTCCATAATAAATCCACGACTACTAATGATGAGATTAATATAATTGAATATTTACTCATTTAAGATTTACCAGACCTTTTATTTGCCATTTTCCTAATTCTGCCCAGGGGTGGAGTCGAACCAGCTACCTGGCAGCTCTACATCCTCCAGGTTTAAATATTCTATATTTTTGCACATGTTACAAACATTTCAGTTCTTGATGTTTGTTCTTATTTAGAAAACATTTCTTACTTTCGGAATGAAATCACGAGTCTTACTAGTAATCTCAAGTGTTTGGTGTAAGGTGGTCTTCCCATTAACTGGGAAATGTATAGCTTATCATCTCAGTCGTGACATTTGCACTTATTACTTTGGAAGTCCAATTAATTACTAAATTAATAACTATATCCAAATCCCCATATTTAGAGCTAGTATGTCAAGGAAAGTTCTACCGGGAAGATGACGGCAAGATGCATTCTCATGCAACATTAAAACATCCAACATAGTTGAACACAACTCTTTATTTACACAAATTAATCAGAAACACATTAAGAAATCTACAACATAATCTAGCCATTAAACCAACAGATATATTACTGTGGTGTAGGTGTAGGGGTGAGTTTGTTTCTCTGGGTTCTAATGATCTCATATCATTGTCTGTGCTCCTGGGATCTCTATGTGTCTCTCATGAGGTCAGTTTGTTATCAAAATAGTTAGGTAACAACCCAATTACAAAGCAACAACAATAAAAGAGTCCAGATCAGTAAAAGTACATTTTAGGTAAAATAATCTTAAACTAAGCTATGTGCTGTGTTATAGCTAATACGTTTATCTGCCCAGTGGGCAATGCTTTCTCAGTTTTCCTTTTGAATATCCGGTAGCAAAAAGAGGGAGAGTTGCTGGGGAAGGGTCTGTTGAAGGTTGTACAGAGCTTCTCAGGTTGAGTCCTGTGGTTGCTGCACTTAGCATGGCGGTTCATCTTCCTTTGAGGGTTAACGGTGTTGTTAACCGGTTTTTGGTTCCTTTTTGGTCAGCTTGCAGGCCTTGTGTCTTTAGTTGTTGGTTCAGTCTTAATGTGTATTCGCAGCCTTTTAAATATATTTTTCCAGACCTTTCAATTCTTGTTGTTTGTTATTATTTAGAAACTGGACTTTTGTTCAGTTTGTCAACTCTTGGATCAAATAATTTTAATTGTGATGTAGTCTTGATTATTTGTATGTTCTTTGAATCTAAATATATAGGATAAAATATGTTTGAAATCTTAAGGCTGTTGTGCCTTTGGAAACACTTTGCAGTTAAACAGTGATGTTGGTTCATGTAGTCACAGTTCACACAGACACATCTTAAACCCTTCATAACAGACACTGCACATCCCATCATCTTAAAGTTAAGGAGTATTTTATTTGAAGTCACAAATAATTATTACATACTATACTTCATCGTTGTTATACATGAACATTGAACAAACAATGGCTAGGACATTACAGTGTAATCATTGAAAAGTAATATCAAACGTGAAAATAGAAAAAACACAATAAGTATAGGTCCATTCTGACAGATGAAAAATAGATTATAAAAGTCTTTGTTTGGTCCCAATATTTCTCTCCTTTCTCCCTTTGAAGCTGCAGCGTGAAAGTTATTTTCTCCAAACCGCCGATAGAGTTCAGAATGGTGGGAGGAACAAAGCTTGTGTTCACAGCTTGTGATGAAATAGATATTAAATTAAGCTCTATTTACACAGGAGTTATTTACATGATGATGGTGAAAGTGATCACAGTGGTGATAGTTTCAGACGATTGCATCTGAATAATTCTTCATAGATCTTACACATTTCCAAACAACGAAACCTATAACGAACAGCCCAACAACAGCTAGTGCTGCTGCCACTCCAATATGCTTATGGGTGTGTTCTCCCTCCTTGTCTCCTGCCTCCTTGACGTTCAGGTGGAAGCTGCTGATTAGTTCAGAACGGTTTCCCTCTCTGAGTCCTGTGTTGGTTTCCACTGTAACTACACACTTGTATGTTCCAGTGTCGTTGGTCGAGACATTTTCCAGAATGACCGAAACGTCTCCGTCTTTCATCTCTGGATTCCTCAGCTTCACTCGACCTTGGAAAGATGGATGCTGGTAGTTTTCATTCGACTGATTGTCTCTGTAGAAGTAGACGTATTTGTCTGACTTCAGTTCGGGTTTGCTGCACTCTACTAGTATGATCTTAGCGCCACTAGGAGCCCCACACTGAAGAACCACGTCCTGTCCGGGCCTCCCTGTTACCTCCTCAGGATCTGAACAGATCGCTGCGCTGATCAGCACGAGGAGAAAACCCAGGATTTTCACCGTTGACATATTTGGGGGGGGGGGGGGGGGGGGGGGGGGGGAGGGGGGGGGGGGGGGGGGGGGGGGAAAGGGGGGAGTTCAGAGAGGGGACATCAACGGGAATTTTATGCTTCCGCGGATGAACCCAATTCTCCGTCTCCAGTTATCAGACACTTTTTTGGTTTCAAACTCGAGTCCTGTGTTTTACTGTCACCGGAGATTTGCACGAGGACCGGCAGTCGATGTCGAGGAAAGTTCTTATTCACTCTTCAGACCACACATTAATATTTTCAATTTTAACAGTCAACTGATGGTTTTTATATATCAGGACTTTGTCGGAGATTTTCACGACGACTGCCAGTGGAGTGCGAGCAGAGTAGGGACAGCAACGGACATTTTCATGCTTTTCCCCGGGCTGGATTCGAACCCGGGCCGCGGGGAAAAGGACTGTCTCAGAAACAGGCACTCTACTGGGTGAGCTACCGAGTGGCTCCACATTCCTAAGGCTTTAACAGGACTAAATATTCAACACAGCTCCACAGTCACACCGTGTCTACGTTCACTTTTGATTGGTTCAAAAGAAGTAGGAAGGGGAGGACAGAGGGCGGGAGGGAGGAGTGGAGAGTTTCACATTACGTGCAGAGGAAGTGTAGTCCGCTGCACTGATCAGCACGAGAAACAAACCCAGGATTTTCACTGTTGACATGTTTGAGCCCTGAAGTGGAGAGGAACTGAATTTTGTCTCCAGTTATCAGAAACTTTTTGGTTTCAAAGTTTTTCAGACTGGAGTCAGTTCAGAGAAATAATCGGACGACAACAGACAAATCTCCATTTGCTCTTATTTTTCTGTCATCGGAGAATTACATGACCTACAGTGGAGTTTCAGGAGAGTAGGGACAACAGGCATTTTCATGCTTTTGCCTCTGGCTGGATTTGAACACGGGCCACTGTTTTAAATATATTTTTCCAGACCTTTCAATTCTTGGTGTTTCTTCATATTTTGAAACTGGAGATTTTTCTTTTTTTTTTAAACTATTGGATCAAATCATTTCATTTGTGATGTAGTCTTGATTATTTGTATATTCTTTGAATCTAAATATATAGGGTAAAATATGTTTGAAATATTAAGGCTGTTGTGCCTTTGGAAACACTATGCAATTAAACAGTGATGGTGGTTCATATAGTCACAGTTCACACAGACACATCTTAAACCCTTCATAACAGACACTGCACATCACGTCATCTTGAAGTTAAGGAGTATTTTATTTGAAGTCACAAATAATTATTACATACATGGCTTATACTTTATTTGTTATATATGAACATTGAACAAACGATGGCTAGGACATCACAGTGTAATCATTGAAAAGTTATAGCAAATATGAAAATAGAAAACACACAATAAGTACAGGTCCATTCTGACATGTGAAAAATACATTATAAAAGTCTTTATTTGGTCCCAGTATTTCTCTCCTTTCTCCTTTTGAAGCCGCGGCGTGAAAGTTATTTTCTCCAACCCGCCGATAGAGTTCAGAATGGTGGGAGGAACAAAGCTTGTGTTCACAGCTTGTGATGAAATAGATATTAAATAAAGCTCTATTTACACAGGAGTTATTTACATGATGATGGTGAAAGTGATCACAGTGGTGATAGTTTCAGACGATTGCATCTGAATTATTCTTCATAGATCTTACACATTTCCAAACAACGAAACCTATAACGAACAGCCCAACAACAGCTACTGCTGCTGCCACTCCAATATGCTTATGGGTGTGTTCTCCCTCCTTGTCTCCTGCCTCCTTGACGTTCAGGTGGAAGCTGCTGATTAGTTCAGAACGGTTTCCCTCTCTGAGTCCTGTGTTGGTTTCCACTGTAACTACACACTTGTATGTTCCAGTGTCGTTGGTCAAGACATTTTCCAGAATGACCGAAACGTCTCCGTCTTTCATCTCTGGATCCCTCAGCTTCACTCGACCTTGGAAAGATGGATGCTGGTAGTTTTCATTCGACTGATTGTCTCTGTAGAAGTAGACGTATTTGTCTGACTTCAGTTCGGGTTTGCTGCACTCTACTAGTATGACATTAGCGCCACTAGGAGCCCGACACTGAAGAACCACGTCCTGTGCGGGCCTCCCTGTTACCTCCTCAGGATCTGAACAGGTCGCTGCGCTGATCAGCACGAGGAGCAAACCCAGGATTTTCACCGTTGACATATTTGAGTTCAGAAGTGAAATGCAACCGAATTCTCCGTCTCCAGTTATCAGACACTTTTTCGGTTTCAAACTCAAGTCCTGTGTTTTACTGTCACCGGAGATTTCCACGAGGACCGGCAGTCGATGTCGTTCTTATTCACTCTTCAGACCACACATTAATATTTTCAATTTTAACAGTCAACTGATGGTTTTTATATATCAGGACTTTGTCGGAGATTTTCACGACGACTGCCAGTGGAGTGCGAGCAGAGTAGGGACAGCAAAGGACATTTTCATGCTTTTCCCCGGGCTGGATTCGAACCCGGGCCGCAGGGAAAGGACTGTCTCAGAAACAGGCACTCTACTGGGTGAGCTACCGAGTGGATCCACATTCCTAAGGCTTTAACAGGACTAAATATTCAACCCAGCTCCACAGTCACACCGTGTCGACGTTCACTTCTGATTGGTTCAAAAGAAGTAGAAGGGGAGGACAGAGGGCGGGAGGGAGGAGTGGAGAGTTTCACATTACGTGCACAGGAAGTGTAGTCCGCTGCACTGATCAGCACGAGGAGCAAACCCAGGATTTTCACTGTTGACATGTTTGAGCCCTGAAGTGGAGAGGAACTGAATTTTGTCTCCAGTTATCAGAAACTTTTTGGTTTCAAAGTGTTTCAGACTGGAGTCCGTTCAGAGAAATCTATCGGGCGACAACAGACAAATCTCCGTTTGCTCTTATTTCTCTGTCATCAGTGGAGTGTCAGAAGAGTAGGGACAACAACAGGCATTTTCATGCTTTAGCCCCTGGCAGGATTTGAACACGGGCCACTGTTTTAAATATATTTTTCCAGACCTTTCAATTCTTGGTGTTTCTTCTTATTTTGAAACTGGAAATTCTTCTGTTTATTTAACTATTGGATCAAATCATTTCAATTGTGATGTAGTCTTGATTATTTGTATGTTCTTTGAATCTAAATATATAGGATAAAATATGTTTGAAATCTTAAGGCTGTTGTGCCTTTGGAAACACTTTGCAGTTAAACAGTGATGGTGGTTCATGTAGTCACAGTTCACACAGACACATCTTAAACCCTTCATAACAGACACTGCACATCACGTCATCTTGAAGTTAAGGAGTATTTTATTTGAAGTCACAAATAATTATTACATACATGGCTTATACTTAATTTGTTATATATGAACATTGAACAAACGATGGCTAGGACATCACAGTGTAATCATTGAAAAGTTATAGCAAATATGAAAATAGAAAACACACAATAAGTACAGGTCCATTCTGACATGTGAAAAATACATTATAAAAGTCTTTATTTGGTCCCAGTATTTCTCTCCTTTCTCCTTTTGAAGCCGCGGCGTGAAAGTTATTTTCTCCAACCCGCCGATAGAGTTCAGAATGGTGGGAGGAACAAAGCTTGTGTTCACAGCTTGTGATGAAATAGATATTAAATTAAGCTCTATTTACACAGGAGTTATTTACATGATGATGGTGAAAGTGATCACAGTGGTGATAGTTTCAGACGATTGCATCTGAATTATTCTTCATAGATCTTACACATTTCCAAACAACGAAACCTATAACGAACAGCCCAACAACAGCTAGTGCTGCTGCCACTCCAATATGCTTATGGGTGTGTTCTCCCTCCTTGTCTCCTCCCTCCTTGTCTCCTGCCTCCTTGACGTTCAGGTGGAAGCTGCTGATTAGTTCAGAACGGTTTCCCTCTCTGAGTCCTGTGTTGGTTTCCACTTTAACTACACACTTGTATGTTCCAGTGTCGTTGGTCGAGACATTTCCCAGAATGACCGAAACGTCTCCGTCTTTCATCTGTGGATCCCTCAGCTTCACTCGACCTTGGTAAGATGAATCCTGGTAGTTTTCATACGAGCGATTTTCCCTGGAGAAGTAGACACATTTGTCTGACTTCAGTTCGGGTTTCCTCCACTCTACTAGTATGACCTTAGCGCCACTAGGAGCCCGACACTGAAGAACCACGTCCTGTCCGGGCCTCCCTGTTACCTCCTCAGGATCTGAACAGGTCGCTGCGCTGATCAGCACGAGGAGCAAACCCAGGATTTTCACCGTTGACATATTTGAGTTCAGAAGTGAAATGCAACCGAATTCTCCGTCTCCAGTTATCAGACACTTTTTCGGTTTCAAACTCAAGTCCTGTGTTTTACTGTCACTGGAGATTTCCACGAGGACCGGCAGTCGATGTCGTTCATATTCACTATTCAGACCTCACATTAATATTTTCAATTTTTACAGTCAACTGACGGTTTTTAAATATCAGGACTTTGTCGTAGATTTTCACGACGACTGGCAGTGGAGTGCGAGCAGAGTAGGGACAGCAAGGGACATTTTCATGCTTTTCCCCGGGCTGGATTCGAACCCGGGCCGCGGTGAAAAGGACTGTCTCAGAAACATGCACTCTACTGGGTGAGCTACCGAGTGGCTCCACATTCCTAAGGCTTTAACAGGACTAAATATTCAACACAGCTCCACAGTCACACCGTGTCTACGTTCACTTTTGATTGGTTCAAAAGAAGTAGGAAGGGGAGGACAGAGGGCGGGAGGGAGGAGTGGAGAGTTTCACATTACGTGCAGAGGAAGTGTAGTCCGCTGCACTGATCAGCACGAGAAACAAACCCAGGATTTTCACCGTTGACTTGTTTGAGCCCTGAAGTGGAGAGGAACTGAATTTTGTCTCCAGTTATCAGAAACTTTTTGGTTTCAGACTAGATTAAGTTCAGAGAAATAATCGGACGACAACAGACAAATCTCCATTTGCTCTTATTTTTCTGTCATCGGAGATTTCCATGACCTACAGTGGAGTGTCAGGAGAGTAGGGACAACAACAGGCATTTTCATGCTTTAGCCCCTGGCTGGATTTGAACACGGGCCACTGTTTTAAATATATTTTTCCAGACCTTTCAATTCTTGGTGTTTCTTCATATTTCGACTCTGGACATTTTTAATTTTTTTTTAAACTATTGGATCAAATCATTTCACTTGTGATGTAGTCTTGATTATTTGTATGTTCTTTGAATCTAAATATATAGGATAAAATATGTTTGAAATATTAAGGCTGTTGTGCCTTTGGAAACACTATGTAATTAAACAGTGATGGTGGTTCATGTAGTCACATTTCACACTGACGCATCTTAAACCCTTCATAACAGACACTGCACATCACGTCATCTTGAAGTTAAGGAGTATTTTATTTGAAGTCACAAATAATTATTACATACATGTCTTATACTTCATTGTTGTTATATATGAACATTGAACAAACGATGGCTAGGACATTACAGTGTAATAATTGAAAAGTTTTAGCAAATATGAAAATAGAAAAGACACAATAAGTACAGGTCCATTCTGACATATGAAAAATACATTATAAAAGTCTTTGTTTGGTCCCAATATTTCTCTCCTTTGAAGCCGCAGCGCGAATGTTATTTTCTCCAAACCACCGATAGAGTTCAGAATGGTGGGAGGAACAAAGCTTGTGTTCACAGCTTGTGATGAAATAGATATTAAATAAAGCTCTATTCACACAGGAGTTATTTACATGATGATGGTGAAAGTGATCACAGTGCCCACCTGAAGCCTAGGTATGATGACAGCTGTTAATGGTTGTAATAACAATGCATTTGCTGCTTGCGTCACTGATAGTGTATCTGATTTCTCTTTTTTTAAGACTGTGGATGACTGTACTGTACAAGGTATGGACAGCGTGACAGGTTGTTGATGACTGCTGTTCCTCTACGTCAAGATGCTTTACTGACATATGCGAGAGATAAGTTATTTTTGAAAGTTAAAGACGGTTGCTTTTATCTCCCTTTGTGGTTAAGGTGTGATCAATCATTGACATATGAAGAGGCATCCTTTTCATTGTTTTTTTTTTAATTAATTTATTTTATATTAATTTATCTTACTTATTTGTTTTTATACCTGAGTCTCCCTTCCTCAATGTATTAATTGTGTATCCTGTTGCTTGTATTTTGATTAGATTGCGATTGTAAATATGACTTCCTTTTGTGACGGACGCTAAATGGACATAATTCACTGAAATGTATTTATATAGATTCATGATTGAAATGTTTTGCTCCCTTTTAATAGGGCGTATGGTAACAGGGGAGACGGGGCACCATGTGTAGTTAAAAGGTGGCTTCATGACGTGTGCTGGAAAATGTTTGTGAGATGTGAATAAACGGCCACAGAGGTGTGCAGCCAAATGAAGTGATCGGCTTGACTCCTTCCTTCAACTCTTGCAATTTTTTCTTATTTCTTGTTCATAAAAAATAGGCCTACAATTCTAATTCCACTCACAATGAGTGATGTCTTATTTGTATGAATTATTAAGTGATATGACAACTGTTTTGTACGTTCTGAGGTATATAATTCACACTAACTCACTTAATTTTCCCTCAATTTTTAATTTATTTCCTCTTTTTCCTCTTCCCCCTCTTTCTCCTAAAATTACTCGGTTCTTTTTCTCATATGTTTTATTTGTATAGAAAGATTTTGCTTTTCTGGGCATTTGTATACACAGCAAAAACAAATCGAGAATTGTCATTAATTATTGAAGATATTGAGTCATAGTTACCCTGACAACTCCTTTTTCAAGCAGTTGGGTAAATGCATTTCTGCATTGTATATAAGTTTGTTAAATAATATCCTAATTAATCACATTCATGATAATTATTGTGCATATGGTTTAAATGGACAATGGAAAAAAATGGTAATAAAAAAAAGTAAATATTTGGCCTGATGCTTTGGAGTTGTTTCTCTGTGGCTGGTGTTGCAGGATAATCAGGTTAGCAGACTGAGGCTAAGGAGAGAGAAATCATAGAAAAGGAAAAATGGCGCCTTGTTTTAATTATTGCATATTGATGATTGTGTGTTAGTTTGATACCTGTGTGCTTGTGTCGATATAGTGACACTATAGTGACAGTGGAGATGCAGTACAGACAGAAGACCACCAGGTGGCAGAGCTGTGTGAGAATAAACAGTCAGCACAGGAGAGAGAAGGGCTTGAGCAGAGACGGAGCCAATAATAAGAGAAAAGCCCTGCAGGAAAGTGATCCTAAATGCTGTAAAATTACAAATACAGTATCTCACAAAAGTGAGTACACCCCTCACATTTCTTCACATTTTTCTTTATATCTTTCCATGGGACAACATTGAAGAAATGACACTTTGATACAATGTAAAGTAGTCAGTGTACAGCTTGTATAACAGTGTAAATTTACTGTCCCCTCAAAATAACTCGACACACAGCCATTAATGTCTAAACTGCTGGCAACAAAAGTGAGTACACCCCTTAGAAAAAATGTACAAATCGGGCCCAAAGTGTAAATATTTTGTGTGGCCACCATTATTTTCTATCACTGCCTTAACCCTCTTGGGCATGTAGTTCACTAGAGCTTCACAGGTTGCAACTGGAACCCTCTTCCACCCATTTATGACAGCATCACAGAGCTGGTGGGTATTAAAGACCTTGCGCTCCTCCAACTTCTGTTTGAGGATGCCCCAAAGATGCTCAATAGGGTTTAGGTCTGGAGACATGCTTGGCCAGGCCATAACCTTTACCCTCAGCTTTTTTAGCAAGCCACTGGTCGTCTTGGAGGTGTGTTTGGGGTCGTTATCATGTTGCAATACCACCCTGCGGCCCAGTTTACGAAGGTTGAGTGCACATGGTCAGCGTCGTACACAGAGGTTGGCTTTGGAAAATAGACGTATGAGTGCTGCCAGCATTGCTGAAGGGCTTGAAGGGGTGGGGGGTCAACCTGTCAGTGCTCAGACCATACGCCGCACTCTGCATCATACTGGTCTGCATGGCTGTCATCCCAGAAGGAAGCCTATTCTAAAGATGATGCACAAGAAACCCCACAAAAAGTTTGCTGAAGACAAACAGACTACGGACATGGATTACTGCAACCATGTCCTGTGGTCTGATGAGACCAAAATACATTTATTTGGTTCAGATGGTGTTAAGAGTGTGGAGCGGCAACCAGGTGAGGAGTACAAAGACAAGTGTGTCTTGCCTAGAGTCAAGCATGGTGGTTGGAGTGTCATGGTCTGGGGCTGCATGAGTGCTGCCAGCACTGGGGATCTACAGTTCATTGAATTCTAACATGTACTGTGACATACTGAAGCAGAGCATGATCCCCTCCCTTCATAAACTGGGCCGCAGGGCAGTACTGCAACATGATAACGACCCCAAACACACCTCCGAATGACCACTGGCTTGCTAAAGAAGCTGAGGGTAAAGGTTATGGACTGGCCAAGCATGTCTCCAGTCTTAAACCCTATTGAGCATCTTTTGGGCATCCTCAAACGGGAGATGGAGGAGCGCAAGGACTCTAATATCCACCAGCTCCTTGATGTCGTCATGAATGGGTAGAAGAGGGTTCCAGTTGCAACCTGTGAAGCTCTAGTGAACTGCATGCCCAAGAGGGTTAAGGCAGTGATAGAAAATAATGATGGCAAAACAAAATATTGACACTTTGGGCCCAATTTGGAATTTTTTTCTTAGGGGTGTACTCACTTTTGTTGCCAACACTTTAGACATTAATGGCTGTGTGTCGAGTTATTTTGAGGGGACAGTAACTTTACACTGTTATACAAGCTGTACACTGACTACTTTACATTGTATCAAAGTGTCATTTATTCAGTGTTGTCGCATGGAAAGATATAATGAAATATTTGAAGAAATGTTAGGGGTGTACTCACTTTTGTGAGATACTGTATGTTCACAAGCAAGACATAAGATCCGATAGAACTGTTTTAATCCCAAGGGTAAATGTTGTACCGTATAAAGTAGAGAAAGTGTATGTTAAGATTTAAAAGATGCACAAAAAACACAAGCCATGATTTGACTCTTAAAACAGCATCCACAATAATTAGGATGTTTCCATGGAAGTATGTGTGCGGCTGTTCTTCCACTTACCAGGGAAATAATAAAAAGTAGTTGCAGTCTGAGATGTAACACTATAAAAGAGCACACTGTATATCTGCTTTAAAGTCAAATCATTTAAATAAATAATCCCACTGAAGGCTAATTGTCACACAGTTAAACTTTTAAATGCTTTTGTCACATACTGTGGATTTACAAATTAGGATGAAATTGTGGTGGATTTGAATAGCCTCTATTTTCCCCAGAACTGTTTAGCCTGCAACCTCTAAAATCTACCACAAGATCTATTAATGAAAGCGAGAAAAACTTTTTTCAATGCGGGGATGTTTTTCTGAACCTGCCCTGTTAAATGAAGCTGTGTTTCTGAATGTGTTAGAAGAAAAAAGAGAACAATATGATTTTAAGTGATATGATAAAATTGTATACACTTCACAAATTAGACAATCCTAATAGTTAACTGACGAAAGAAAAAAAAGATAATTCAAACCCTAAAGCTCTGTAGTAAAGCTGTTTATAGCCTCTGAACGATGCTTGTGCTGTGTGTTGGCTGCGGTTGCGGTTACATTTGGTTGTTCTTTGCTTTCTGCAGAGAAGATGTGAATCGGTACACCACAGCAAACACTAGAGCAAGTTTTCCTTTGACAGCTTTGTGAAACCCACAGAACCACATGTTAAAAAAAAACAGATTTTATTGATCATGCAGATAATCCAGTTCAGTGCTGTGGCCAAAAGAGTAAAAAATATAAATAACAGTAAATGTATTAATAAGATTATCCACAAAACAACTGGAAGACATTATATTGCATGACTTTTTTATTGTATAACACTTTGAGATGCATTTCTTCTATAAAAGGTGCTGTACTCAAGTTTACTATTATCTATATTATTATTACAACAAAGTTAGTAAGTAAAACAAATGTATGAATATGCTAGGGGCTCAAGGGACCAGATACAGTCCAGCTGCAAATCAGTCGGTGGGCCAGTCTGAAGGTGTGAGGATGTGAGGGTTTACCTCAGTGAAGAGTAGACAACTTCTGGCTCTGGTAGCAACTCTGCGCACAAACAGAACAGATCAAACAATATGAGAATCTGTTGCAGAACAAGGGACTTGTTAACTGGACTGAACTCCCTTCCCCGGGTCTCAGTAACTAGTGACTACTTGCAATCCGGTTTACTTCCATTGCTGCAGAAAAGCTAAAAGTTGCAAACTCAAGTTTACGTCTTACCTTTGTTCAATTTCAGTTCACTCACTGGGGTAGTCCTGTACGACATTTAATCCATTTGTCAGTATTATAAAGAGCATTATTATTAATAATGCTGTATACATGATTCAATAAGATATATATTCTGTGAATGTTAAATCACCAAATATAACTGGAGGGTATTTATCTGAAAATGGAAACTTGATGCCCACAAAGCTGCTCACTTCTATTAAAAACTTTGGACACATTTCACAACTGGGCAAACAACCGGACACAAACACAAGCTGATCACACTGGTGTGAAACCTCAAACGCGTCAGAACACTTCAGTGGAAACAGCAGGAGGAAGCTGCTGCTGTGGTTTAATACTCAGAAAACAAGTTCCTCTTTTTACACATTCCTTTTATTTGTTTGCTTTTTTAACATGGCTGGTGATATTTTATATTTTTCCTTTTGTCAGCTAATCTGTTGACTAAAACCAACAGTGAGTGCAGTGGCAGTAGCTAACAATAGTATTTATTATTGTATTTTATTTTAAAATGATGCATATGTCACTAATACTAAAATCAAAAAGAATACCTGTTGAAATTTGACCTATTATGAGTGAATGTTTGGTTAAACATGGCAGTGAAACTTTAATGGAACCTCACACCAGTGGACACATTTCTTATTAGAGTCTACAGTAGTAAAATAATTTAGCATTTTGCACTATTTTTTGTTTTATTTAAATTTAGAGCTGTGTGGTCAACAGTAGACATCACAGCACGTTATTTGTATTTTAAACAAACTGTTGGCGCTTATGTAATGCCAAAACACGGAGGGAAGCTGTGTCTGGCACAGTTTGGGTCAATGATGGAGACAAATAGAAGCTGTACCTCTCGTCCTGTTCGATCTCGTGTCTTTGAAGAATATTTGCCCATAACTGACATCCTCTCTTCCTCTCACTGTGGAGTAGAGAACAGCTGGATCGTCTTCTGGGAAATAAAATATATTCATTTACTTTACTGCAAATACTACAACTGATTAAGGTACTTTTTGTCTAGCTTTTGTTACTGCTGCTGTAGTATTATATGAGTAGTTGATACCTGAATGTCAGGGTGTCAAAGAAACTACACAATTATTAACTAAGTAAAACTCCATATTACTGTTAACATCAATTAGACACATCTTGAAAGCGTTTGAGTAAACACAACAGTAAAAAAGTTATTTCCCTTTTAATATATATTGTATGTAAGCAGAATTCGAAGACATCATCATGATGTTGCAGGGAATCATGTGCAGGGCAATGTTCAGCTGACGTGTTTTTTTTATCAGAAACGGGAAACTGGACGACCACAGAGCTGTTAGATTCACCACAGGGTTTAAACACGCTAAGCACAACACATATTGTCCTCAACTAAAATAGACCACCTACAGTCTTAAAATTAAGAGTAAAACACAATGACTTTACAATTGATTGATTTTTGATTTGCAGGTATAACAGTTCCTCATATTAAATAAGAAATGTTAAGGTATAATTGTGGTCTATGGTTCTCAAAAAGATACATGAACAATAACACACAGGCACAACCTGCAAACACTCATAATTACCTCCGCTGGTTCTGATTGGCTGCTGTTGGTTACGTGCTGTTTTCACATCAATGTATGTAACGTCATCACCTCCATCTTCTTCTTTAGCAGCTGAAATTTAGCAAACGGACCAAAGAAAGTTGATTGTTTTAAACTTTTAAGACACAACTAGAATATACAGTACATTTAAAGTGTAAAGTGAAAAATTGACTAGTGTAAACCACCCTAATAGATTATTGTCTTAAGGACAGTTTGTAAAACAGACTCTGTCCTTAATTGTAAAACTGTGTACACACTTATATAGAAATGTACAATTGTCTTTAATGTGAATATCAACATTTAAAGCATACATTCTGTGTTTTGTTGTCTGATTCTGAGTCTCACCTTTAGGTCTCCTTTTCAGGCATCGCTTCACCAGTAGAACCAGTAGAATCAGTAGAACCAGCGCAGAGAGAGGTGGAACAGCATACCACAACACGGGGCCAGTAGGAGTAGTAGAAACAGGAGGAAGACTTGTACGATTTGTAGTGGTGGGTGAGGAAGAGTAGGGGGAATCGGTTGTAGTGGGTTTCCCTGAAATGCAATATAAATTAATAAAACAGTCATTAACTTTAGGTGGAGTGAAAAGATCACATTTCTTGTGTTAGGTTAAATGTTGAAGTCAATGTAGAAAACAAAACTAGGTCAGCATGAGATCACCATTGTCTTCCTCACCTGTGACAGACAGCCAGCTTTCTGGAGACGATCCACTACCGTTGATGTGACACTTGTAGAGGCCTTCATCAGACCTGGAAACATGGTGTAGGGTCATGTTACCTGAAGACTCAGTCCTGATGAGGGAGCCATCTTTATAAAAAGCAGCTGGGAGGCTGGAGGGAGGGGTCTTTGTTTTACAGAGCAGAGTGATATCTCCTCCCTCCATCACAGGGAGGACAGGACTCTGCAGGATCACTGGTCCATCTGCACACAGAGACAAACTCCAGCATTTCATCCATTTCCACTTATCTTCATCAACACTAACTCCACAGTCTGATCTTACCAGTGACAGTGATGTTGATGGGGTTACTGGTCGCTCCCTCTCTGGACTCACACCAGTAAACTCCACTGTCCTGTGGGATGATGTAGTCATTGTGACATGAAGAACCATTTGATCTTCCCGAGCCAGATCCACTCTCAGTCCCGGTCCCTGTGCTCGTGTTCTTCCTCAGTGTCCATCCAGCAGAGCTGTCGTCCTCACAGCTCAGAGAGAGAGATTCTCCTCTAAACATCTGAGATCTGCTGGGACTCACAGTCAGACCAGCTATAGGAATGTGGACAGAAAGATGCAGTAAGAAATGATAATTAGTATTTTTGACAGACTTATTTTCTCGACATTCCAAATAGTTAAACAAAAAAAAAGTTTTGATCATGTATACTTATTTTATGGTTTAAAAAGGTGTTCCTTTAAAGGACATACTTGCATATACATACAGGTACTAGAAAATAAGATATGAAGTTAATGAGGTTAGAAAAATATTCTGGTTTCATATTGTATTGTTTAAAGTATGAGCTTAACAAAAGTCAAGTCAACATTATAGTACATTTTGCAATACTTATCTAACATACAGAAAAACATTACTTCAGTTTAGTAGGATTTTGGGTACGTAATCCACTAGGACAGGACATAAAATCAAAAATCTATACTATCCCTGGCTGCGAGACAGACACTCCTGGTTTTTCAAGTTTCTAATTATTGTACTGTATAACAAAAATAAACTGCCTCCATCAATCAAACTAAACCACTCCTTCCAAGCTCAAGATGGTTTTATAGATCCTACTGCAACCCTTAATATTGTAATGGATACCCAGGGAGTTATAGGAATTATCTACAGAATAAAATATGCTCATGTTCTCAGTTTGTCATCCACATATTCCCTAACTGCACATATTGTTCCCTGTAGCCCTTGACATTTATATACCAGCAGTTTTAACTTTAGCTGTAAAGTGAAAAATGTTTAAGCTGCAATGGAAGACGTTTACGTACCATGGCGTGTGGAGCAGCACAGCAGTGAAGTCAGAACTAAAGAGAAATGACACACAGGTTGGTTACAGCTTTAACATATACCAGTCGACAGCTGGATAAACACGTCTGTTTACATTTATTTAGTTTTGTATTTAGGTCTCTGCTCTCCTTGTGTTCCGCTTATACACTTAATTCTTATTATCATTATTATTATTATTATTATTGCTATTATTATTGTTGTTTTCTTAATATTTAAGTCTCAGCTTCTCACTTGTGTTTCTCTTATACTTTTATACACTTTCTTTATTGCACTGTTGGAGGAGCCCACGACTAAAGAATTTCATTGCCAGCGACTGGTCTGTAATTGTTGTGCATATGACAATAAAACCATCTTGAATCTTGAAACATGCAACAAAATATCTGTGTTTTCTACAGAACTCAACAACTCTAATAATAGTAGTACACAGAACCACATGCAGTTTTTACATCATTATGAAAAAGGCTGAATAATTTTCAGTGCACATTTGATGTTTTTCAAAAAGCTTGCCAGTGTTTCAAGTGCAGAAACTTGCAGAAATGTACCCAACATGCACCAAAGATCAAACAAACTGCAGCTAATGTGACTGAAACATGTTTCAAGCTAATATGTTTTTGTCAGTCAATGTAAAGCCATGAGATATTTTGAGAAATCAAATACTATGAATTGTTAACAAAGGAAAAATAACTCTTTAAGTTGTGTTGTTGTGCTTTCTATGCTGCCACATTAGCAAACAAATTGATTTGCTAATATGTATCTGAACTTATTATCTAATCACTCTAACTAACTGCTGTTCAAAGACCCCAAAAATGTTTTAGACCTAATCTTTGACGAAATGTGGAGACAAACCAACACAAACACATAAATATAGTTTGCTCACCTAGCAGCCACCGTAACCAACTTTCCTCCATTTGAGATTTCTGTTGTCTAAGACCAGCACATTAACATTAAAAGGTCTCAACAAGTAAAGCCCCACCTCCTTCCTCTCTCTGAACCAGTGTCAATGATGTGGTTTTCTCTGTTGGCAGGAAATGGGCTTTTCTGTTTTCAAATCATACAGTAAAATAAACCTATGGTCCTCATAGACATCACACCTCATAATTAACATAATAAGGCACCAGTTTGTGTACAACCTACATCAGAATCTCAGCAGAAGTGAGGTACACCTGGACAGGTCTCTGGTCTATCACAGCCTTAGGCCTGATACACACAAACGTAAAGTCACAGCTGCCATTAAAGTAGTGAATGACATTGTTGAAGGCATGGATGCGCAAAGCATATTGCCCTTTTTTTTTTTTATAAATGTTTGCATTTGATACCTTTTGATATAAGTCTGTATGAACAAACTGTCTGTTGGTTTTCTAACTACCTTTCCAACCAAAAGCAATGTTCACAATTCAGTTGCCTCTCTTCTAGCAATCGCGTCAATAACCTACTCACAACCCTCACACACAATTGTATTCTCTAATCAACTGGGCAAGATTATCAATGCACTGAACTCTCCACGCTGTCAAGTAGGGATGGGCATTTTAAGAAATTAAATTGATCAATCATCGGGAAAATTAACGAGCAATTATCAATTAATCGTTATCTTTTTTTACATATTAAAAAATGCCAACAGAACATCCAAAATACAGCGTTTTTACCATAGACTGTATACAAGAGGTTTTTACTCAATTACATCTTTATTCCAAGATCTAACAACAACAACAATCTATTAAGACAAGGCAACTTTTTAAAATAAAATAATAATAAAATGCGGCGCTGGTTAAAGCCCGAGGCTGTGACCCAACAAGGAGCCAATGCTACGATACCTTTAAAGTTTAAACACATATGCGCCTCCTAAGATGCTGCGAAAGACTGCATAAGGGCACGGCACGTTTCTCTGAGTGGTAAAGGACCTAACGTTACTTCATCTAATAAACAAAATGTGCAAATTAGTTCCCTGATGAAGGCGAAGTAGGAAAGCATAGACGCTAAAGTTAGCCGCTAATGCTAGCGGCGCTAACGTCACACATTAAACAGGGTCGGATGTAGGCTTCAATGTACAAGTGGTACATAATTCGGTTTGTTTAAGTGTTGTACTTATACAAGGTTTCACAATGCATAATGAACTTAGTTATTTTTGGTTCTAAAGCTGTCCGGTCCGATGCCAAACGTCTCCTTAACTTCTTCCTGTTTATGTTTTGAGATCTACGGCAGCTCGCAGGCTGCTGCCTGAGCCTGTTCTGTTGTCTCCTACTACTAGTTAAGTATCTCCCCCTGCTGGTTTAATTGCTGCCCATACAGTCTTTGGTGCTGCCACAGTGAAACTCATTGCTGTGCTGCCTGACACACACTGTGCAACGGCTATATGATCGACAACAATTTCACGTGATCGACAATATTCTTAACGAGCAATGATCGATTAATCGATTAATTATGCCCATCCCTACTGTCAAGCTACCTTCAGTCATTTATCTTTCCGTTCCTAGAACAATATACAGGGAAAATTAGAATTTTTCAGGCATATTCCGAATGGTAGAATTAATCGTGATTAACGCACAGCTACCCTGTGATTAAACTGATTAAAAATTGTAATCGTTTGACAGCCCTAGTATAACGTTATCTATAAATCCTTGCTTGGACCGTGCGCAACTACATATCACACAAACAGTGCAGCTATAGACTAAATTCTTAGAGATGCAGTATCACTCTACCCTGGGAATTTTAAACTAATTTAAAAAAATCTGGAGGTCATCTGTGGGTGCAAACCCTGATAACAATGCACTTGCAGTTATGACACAGAAATGTTTTAGTATTTTTCACTTTATTTGTCTCTGAGTTAATTGAAGCAGGTAAAGAGCAGAGGCTCTCCTCATCTCCAACTCACACTGGATACACTGATAAATGTAGGGGAGAACGGGTTAAGTAGGCACACTTTTTACTCTAGTGGGAATTGCTTATCACCTAAACATATTTCAATAGTCATACCTACATTAAATTGAAGCTTAAGGTGTTGGCTTGAAATGTGTACCCCTCACTTTTTCCATCTTATTGTAATAAAGAAGAAATTAATCATCAAAGACACCCTTACACATTGTGACAACCAACCCCATCAAGGGGTCGGTTGTCAAACACTATGGGGTTGTTTGTCACAATGTTATCTTAATGGGAATAATCTTAAAAAGAAGGCAAGAAAGTAGAACTAAATTTGAAAGTTTAATTGCATTGTCAAGTTGACAAATAGGCCTACATAACTTACTGTAGCCTTGGCAGCTGGTCTAGTTTGGGATGCACTGGGTTGTTTTGATTTTGTTGCCCTTTTTTCTTTTGCATGCTAGCTGCCTTTTCCTGCTCTATTCTTTCCTTCTCTAGGGTGTCAGTGAGGCGACTGTGGCTCAGTTGGCAGAGCGGGTCGGCTGATGATCAAAGGGTTGGAGGTTCGATCCCCGCCCCGCCACCTGTGTCACAGTTGTTGTGTCCTTGGGCAAGACACTTCACCCACCTTGCCTCGTGTGAATGTCGATAGTTAGTCTGCTATCGGTGTATGAATGTGTGTGAATGGTAACGTGGGAATGGGAACAGGTCTCCCTTGCAAAAGAGTCTTCGGTCTCAATGGGATATACCTGTATAAATAAAGGTTAAAAAAAAAAAAAAATACAGCATAAAAATGTATTTCGTTATTGGGTTCCTTTTCTGGCTGCAGCCTTGAGATAACATGTGACAACCAACCCCCCAAAAAATGTGACGACCAACCCCAACTTGAATTTCTTGCTAGCATCAAGGCCAACAACCATCTGACAACTAATTAGCTTTCTAACCACAATCTAAACTATAGTTTACCCTTCACACTTTGTATGGGTAACAAGTGTTTTGCTATAAACCCATTGTGTAAAAGCCTAGAAGAAAAATACAGAGAAGCTAAATATTTTCAATTTGACATGAAAAACACAAACAGTCGTCTCACCTCAAATTCAGGAGATACTATGTAGGTGACCTCTGATTCCAATTCTCGATATTTACATACCAAAATATCACAGACAGCGCCTTCTGGTTCCGAAATATAACGATTGTGACAACCAACCCGTGTGACAAATTACCCCGTTCTCCCCTACTCCCGGTGTCGGTAACGAAATGATTTCCGGTGCTTCGAGGTGCTTCCTCGTCAAGTGCCGCCCTGGCAACCTAGTCTGTCGTCCTATGTGGCCCCCCTGCACGGGCCCCTTGAATTTTAAAAGTTATCCACATGAGTTATCCTCGGTGTATTATCCAGTAATAACATTATTTAATTCAATCCAGATAACCAAAGCAGTCTCACAATACTTGCTTAATTTCTTTGTTCCCTGTCAGTTCCCACTGTGTCATCATTATGTTCCCTGTTCCTGCCTGCCTGTCTGTACCTGCCAATGACTTTGTGTCTTTAAATAAATGACTGCTGCCATTGAATACAATATTATAGGTGGCGACTAGTTTAACAGCTACATAGCTATTATCAGCAGTTATACTGTTTTGGTAAATAACTTTTTTGCCTGTCTGAGGCAGGTTTGCTGTCAAGTGCATCATGCTCAGTCTCGTCCCTGACAAACAGGTGAACAGATGCAGAATCAGCTGAGCCCAGCAGAGGGCAATGTTGACTGGAGAGTGGTTCATATGATCTCACAGCAGGGAGGTGAACACAGCACAATGATTTAGATTATATTATAGTATAGTTTTCAAACGGTTTATTATTATACAGAACAACTTTTTGTTCACTAGCCGCACTACCTCAGTTGGTCGCAGGAGCACATGATTTGGTTGCCATTATGCAACTTGAAGGTTTTAGCTGTGTTGAGCTTCTTCAGGTTTATCCTTGTTAATTTTTTCCTATCAGTAATTGATTGTTTCATTATAACACAGAGAAGTGACACACAGGTGTCACAGAAACAAGGATTCTGCGTGCGGGCATTGCCGCATAAAATTACATTACATTAAATAAAGCATCGTTGGCAAAAACCCAGCCCAGTTAATGCACCCAGACCAATCCCACTCGGTAAAAATTATAAACTGCAGAAAAATTTGTAGTCTTGAGCCCTGTTATATTTGTACTTGAACTGTATGTGGATAATCATTTTATAATTTTACTATTTTCAGATGCAGATACAGACTTGGATATAGACTCTGTAAGTGAACCGCCCTGTGAGATCCGCCCTCATGCTCAAGCATCACTGACAACAAACTGGATCAAACCAGTTCCTTCTCTCCAGCGCAGGACTCGGAGGACAAAATGATCGCTCTAACATATGTGCTTCTGTTTGTCCTTCTGTCCAAGGCAGTTTCTGGTAAATATGGGCTTTCATTTTGATTTGAATTGGCAACCAAATATGTATAAGTAGTTAAGTTTTTTTAATTACATGTCCGTTTGATACAAAGATAAAATATTTAGTTTGAAAATGTATTTGAGTTTATTAAATTGTTTTTATAACAATGAGACTGGATTTTGGAAGGTGTAAGAATAACTATTACTTGTTCAAATGTAGGCTTTCCATTATGTGTGTATGCGATAATGTCTGGACCACTTGTGAAGTTTGATACAAGGCTTATTTTAAACAAGCTGTGGCAGAGAGTGAATGGACAAACAGAGGAGGGAAACAGGGGACAGACATTTTTCAAATCAAGTGTCACAGGGGACGGACATTATTCAAATAAAGTGTCAAACGCTGATTTAAATGTAAGGAAGTTAGCTAAAAGGACCATATCACTTACTGAACCTCTAACCTCATATTGGGAAATATTGAAATTTCTGAGATCAAGGTCAAGGTTCAACTTTAGTGTCCCCATGGGGAAATTTGTCTTGGGCACAGCACAGTGCATCATTGCTTTCTTAACATACACAGAGTACAACAGAACAAAAACACATCCACAGACACAAACACAGCCAGACAAACTAACATTTAAACATCGAGAACAAGGAGCTTGATAGACTTAAATGGCACTTTGATGTAAAGCATATAAATCTACAGTATTGAGATAAAGTACAAGTGTGCATTGCACTAGAGCTTATGGATAAAGTGCTATGTGCTAAAGCGCTAAACTATTTATTGCACATCATTCTATTGCACAATGTTAGTCAGCTTAATGGAGGCTGGGACAATATGATATGGAAATTTGCTTTTATTCTCCCTCCCTTAATCCTTTAAAAAAAATATATATATAGTGCGATATATTATTTGTCAGTATTAGTAAGATTGTTGTTGAATCTCTGGTGAGTTAACGACTTAAGGACTTCCTTCACAATGCCATTTTCGTTAAAATTTCAATTAGGCTTTAGAAAAAAAAATGAATTTAAAGGGGCACTATGTAACTTTTGGTGTGGCAGAGAAGTGAACATTTTCTAAGGTATATTCTCATATCCGAATGAACAAACTCTCTTTAGGGGAAAATGTGATCCCTGGAACACTTTTAGAAGTTAGAAAGCTTCCTGAAAAGTCAGCGTTTTACAATCATTGTTGACAGCAGCCGAGCCCAAAGTTTTGTTTACAAATATATTTTTAGTCTTAGGTTTAGTTCCGAGTTGCTCAGAATAATTTTGTTATGATTTCTGATAAAATTATTCAATAAGAATGATTTGTAGAGTAAATATTTTTTGAAAACTAAATGCAGGCTCTGCAAATATAAATAATCCTCTGCCCCTGAAACTGCATACCGCACCTTTTTAATTAATTATTCTTGTTAAATTATCTTTTAAGTCCAAAATGAGAGAAATGGAGGTAGATTCCTTAAAGGGCCAATATGTAATATTTACAAATAAATGAACATACTCTATTGCATATGGGTGAATGTGTAACAATGTGACTTTCTGTTTCCTATAACATCTAGTATTTATTTCTATGAGAAGCAACCGATTGTATTTTCCCACAAAAATCCAACGGATGTGAAGTTTCTCTGCGTTCCCGAGGGTGTTCCGCATTTAAACAGGAGGGAAAAAAAGCTCAGAGCACAGCAGCCAGAGTAGTTATGTCAGAAACATAACTATAGTCAGACAAATAAATTCCACTATGCAAAACAACATGGCTAATCCATCATTGTAACTGCTAAATACTATATTTAATAACACTGTAACACTGGCGTGTAACTGTTTTGTTCCGTGGTGCTTGTAACACGGAGGGCTGCGGTTCTGTTAGTCCGGTGGTTCCTCACGCGGCTTGCGAGCAGGGTTTCTATGGTGGTGCAGCTTGCTACTCGCTGGCTGCAGGTGAGTTTGCAAGTGAGTGTTGCTTAAGCAATATCACATGAGATGGAAGAAATGTTGTTGCTCTACATCAGCGCTGCTGGGATTCGGTCGTAGGTACGAGGCCGCAGGCCGAGTGCCGAAGACAAACATAGCCGCTTCAGAACGCATGGAATGTCTCTCGTCCAATCAAATCACTCGGTCAGAACCAACTGCTGTATAATGCTCATTTTACAGCTACTGGCATCATCATTGAGAAGGATTTTTTGAATTGTGTATATTGGAACTTTTTAGATTATTAAATCTCCCTTGAAAAAGTGTTTCTTAATCTTAATAGATTTGTTCTGGTAAAATAAAGGTTGTTTTAATAATATATTTATTTTTTCTTTAGAAACAACTGTAAAAGTGACAATAGGAGATAGCGTCACTCTGCTATGTGAGGCTGGTTTTGCACCCATCACAGCTGTGGATGTGTCCAAATCTGGCCTGGAGCAGTGCGTCTTCCTTCACAGAAATGGAGGCCCGGACACAGACCGGCAGGACTCATCCTTTAAAGGTCGGGTGAAGCTGGTGGGGGGACTGAATAATGGAAACGTATCTTTACGTCTGAGCAACGTGACCAAAAACGACGAAGGAACGTACGTGTTCAGAGTTAAAGGAGGTGATTCAAGACGTAATAAGAGAGCCGTCAAGGAATTATTCATAAAACTCCAGGTTGACCCAGGTGAGCTAGAGTTGTTCTGTGTGTGTAGTTTGTTGATTTCTGAGAGTCAAACATTAGAAGCTGTTTCCTGACTAATGTTTGTTTTGATCTTCAGGTTCAAAGAAAGGAGGCCACAAATTTGAACACTCCCGACAGCACACTATTGTTCTGGGAGCAGCAGGAGTTTTTGCACTGGCTTGTGTTGGGCTTTTTCTTGTTCACAGAAAAAAACTTGCAAAACATTTGGACGATAAGTCAGAACCAGATCTGCTCATCTGACACGTCACAGACCTTGCACCTGACAATATTCACCTGATTCTTTTAAATCTGGCGTTTGAAGGTCTGCTTCTACAGTGCTTACCTTTACTTTTCCCCTTCTTGAATAGCTACCTTATCGCGGTGAAGGGGTTTGCGTACCTGTTGACTCTGGTAGAGTCTCCCATGACAAATATGTCTCTGGGACGGGTCAGACTAAATGCAATTCAATATAAAACACTCAGATATTTTATTCAAGTAAAAAAACTGCACCCAGATACATGTAAAAAATATGATGTAAATTATGTTAACTTTAATTATATTTATTATTCCTTTTCCTTATTATTAATTTCTTATTTTTCCTAGATATATGCCCATAATGAAAATAAACAGCACTTTCAAATTAAAATTAATGTTTATATTCTATTTGAAACTGCTTTTCATTTTCATTATGGGCATATCTTTTGGAAATTGAGAAATGAATATAATTAATAATAATACCATTAGTTATAATGATATTAATAACCTTCAATACCTTTTTTTTGAAAAACAGTTTATTTTTTTTACTTTTAATTTAGGAAAGTACTTTGTGCTTAAGCTCAAAAAGTGCATTTCAATCAAACATTATTAATGTGCCAGTCTTTTTTTTGTACTTTTAATGTCAGTTATTATCCATACACTGCAGCTGCTGTGGAGTCTTTATTATTATTTTATTCTGCTGTTATAGTAAAGTTATATCTCATTAATGGTGCCTAGGTGTTCTTTAATTGAACACTTCTATCATTTAACATAATTTATGTCATGAAACCTTTTACATGTATCTGGGTGCAGTTTTTTTACTTGAATACTGTAAAATATCTGATTGCTCTCTTATATTGAACTGTATTTTAACCGTGAAATATATATATATATTTTTTAAAAGCATAAAAGATAGACATTTTTTTAATAATAGCACTTGTGCGGCAAAAGAGCTGAACACTTTTCCAAGTGAATGGTTTCTGTTCGGGCCGAGCAAAAAATTAAAAAGGTTCACGAATAATAATATTTTAACAATCTACAGCAGACTCTATTGAATTATAACAACAAATAAACAGACCATATCATCATATATGTATATCATATATGTATCATGGAGTTATACAACAAACTGAGAACTTTATCAATATATTTATGTAGCAACATATTAAATCATTATTAATAATAAGAACAATTAAACAGTGGTTTAATCAAACTACTCAACACTGACCAAAGCAAAACAAATTGTTATATTTTCAAAATTGTAAAAACAAAGAAAATTTAAATTTATTCTAAGATATTATTTTGCAGCTAAATTCAGGAGTCAGTTTGGGAAAAGTGAACCCGATCGACCCGACAGACCTCATGGTTTCAAGAGGAGCTTTAAAACTCAGATTTAACAGAAAAAAATGGGTCAGGAAATTATGATTTACTGTTAAAATGTCAGGTGTAAAGAGGTCTCAACCCTTTATTACACATTCAATCTGCAGCTTGAATCTTGCACTTGTATTTTGATGTGGCTGCATTGATCTGCTTATTTTTTATATTTCATAGTTCATGGTGAAAAAAGTGTGTAATTAAGAACCTTATACTGCTCATATCCAAAGTATCAGGGAGGGACAGTTTAGATCTGTTTTTATTGTAGAAATAAACATGAATGTAATTATCTGAACATATCATATTCAGAGGGATATGGTTATGAAATACTTTGAATTATACAAAAAGCCTGATGTTCTATTCATCATTTGCACTATTTATATTACATTTCTATTTTGTAACAATTTCCTTTGTACCATTTACTTACACCTTTTATTATGAGGTGAATTTGGGTCTTGATTAACTCCTTAGCTGCTTAGATGAATCGAGACAACCAATGTTTTATTAATGAGATCTATATTTTTGGTATATATGGTTTCAGTTTCCTCAGGGTCTTGTATTCAGCATCACCTGGTGACATATGTAAACAACATGATGCAGTTTAGAGCCAAAGTCACAATTTTATTCATTATCAACTTGTATTATTAGACTCATGGTCCATTTTATAAGAAATACAATACAAAAAATAGACATAACACACATACATTGTGTTATTGTAGAATTAAACTGACTTATCTAATGTTCCGATAACATATAATTAAAAAAATGCTTTTAATGAAATACAGGCGTTAACATGAGACTGTGAGGTAATTGATGCAAAACAGTTAGATTTGAATCAATGGACGTAATAATGAGAAAATGACCTGAGTTCAACTTTAATAACAAACATACGTGTAAGCTATAAAAATGTCAGTGCAGGAAAATGAACTAAGTTTGATGTTTATGTTGATGGTTTTAACTGTTGTGTGCATATAATATGAAAATAAATTTAAATAAATTTGCTTTTTATTCCAGGTTTGCTGTGCATCATTATCAGAAAGCCCTCCTCCCCCTGACCCATCCCTCTGTTCACAGCTGTAGTAACTTTGTTCTACACTTAACATTTAGGTAAGAAATATCTGAAAAACAACAGATTTTTTTATTAGCAATACAAACACCTCTTGTTAATTTAAGTTTTAACACTATTTGATTCATTGTAACCAAAAACCTTGAAGGACTAGGGGCAAAACATGAATTCCATCTCAGTCATGTGTATGAACGTCAGCTGCGGAGTGTGAGGCTATATTTAAACACTGCACTCAATTCTATTAATAGACCAGATGAAAAAAAAATCAAACAGACCACAGCTTGATATGATAGACTCCAGATTTTCATCAGTACTTGGATAAAAATAGTAAAAAGATAAACTGCATGTGGTCTACGGATGCAGCACATTAAATGTGCATTAGAGGAACACGTACTCAGTTTGCAAAAAAAATATTGTTACAGCAGCTGCACCCATGTTGGATCGTCACCAAACAGGATGAGATTAGGTCATGAGTTGTTTTTATAAATTGCTGATGAAATATTTTATAACCAACTGAAATACAAAAACTGACACTGAACAAACAACAAACATCAGAGTCCTGAAGTCACTGACTGACTCAGTCTCCCACAACTCTAAAAATCTTAATATTTTGAAACTTATGTATGTGACTCATAAACCTAAAAGCCTGTTATAGCGGCCACTCTGGTTGATTTGGATTCTTCAGGGTCATGTCAGGTCAGTTTCGTTTATGTGGAAGTAATAGGAGACGTTGTTTATCTGAGATCTGTGCGTGTTGAAACCTGTTCTCACTCCCTCTAATTCCACCCGGAGCAAAAACCACAAAGGACATGTGATGAGAATGATTGTATGTCTCCTCACAAACACCACACCTGTCGTTAAGGTTATTGGCCCCAATGATGAACACACAGAAACAAAGAGCTTAAATACAGTCCAACGGGCAAAAATAGTTATTTATTTAAGGCCAGCAGGGAACTGACTTAGCCCCCATACTTCACATTATAAAACAAGCTTTTCTGTAAGGTTTAACTTTAACAGGTTTTATTTAGGTTTCTAAGGCCTGACAGCTTTAAGATACAAGTTTATGTTTTTACAGTTCATGTAAATAATAAACTTCTGGGCTTTATATCATGGACTTTGTAACATCCTATGAAGATGAAGTAATAAAGCTTGTATACAATAAAGTCTAAAGTCTATGTCTAAAGCGTGTAACTCAGTAACCCATGAAGCTGAGAAATGAAAATGAGTTGTGTAGGAGTCGGAGTGAAAGAAGTGAAGTGTCTGGGCCTGTCCCTGTTATTACAAACCACTAAATGACGGGTATTAAGAAGGTGGAGAATGTTGCTCAAAGCGTTTTTTTTATTTTGCGCCATCTCCCACGTCTCACTCTGAGTCTGACTAACATGTGGTTTAGGTTCCCCTTTAATGTTGGTGAGAAATAAGTTGAGAACCCATTATTTTGTTCCTTTAGTAGAACTCTGAAATGTTCATTATTTTTTAAATTTTTTGGTAACCTAAACCATTTCTTTTAACCTTTTACAAGTTCGCTTCTTTGAGCTTTTCAGCAGCAATGGAAGTAATTGAAGCCTTGAAAGTTGATGCAAACAATTGGTCCAGGTGTTCCAGCCTTAGTTGATGACTTCCAAACCCTCTTTCTGATTGTCTACTCTATTGTCTGTTTAAAATAGGTGATGAATGTTGCACAAAGCTGATTTTAACTATCACCATCCCCCACATGTCAGTCTGACTCTGAATGTGGTTTCAGTCCTTCCTCTTTTACACTGGCGGTTGGAAACACTATATGACAACAAGCTGTAGCTCTTTTATTCACTCATATTTGAAGATGCTGTTTTTGTAATTAAAAGCAGTTTATAAAGTTTTGGGTTCCTGTCAGAGTGAGCTGAACTCCAGGTCGCATAATCTGTAAATACAGCCCAGGAAAAACTATCCGTCTCTCTGGTTTTACTATTTAAAGGTGTGTTTAAGTAGAATAAACATTTGTGCTTAATTCTATATACTACTTACAAGATTTCTCAAAAATGCCACATAAAAGTATTGCAGTTTAGAGCATCTTTATTGATATATGTAGGAATGGTGATTCAGGAAACATTTGGAGTGGTTTTCTAAAGTTTTCCAGAGCTGCATGTTTCAAAGATGCTCTGACTGCTGCTTTGTCTCTGAACAAAATGGCGATGACTCACATGAGTGTTATTTCCTCTGCAGCATTACTTTAAAATAAAACCCCTTATTTATAAAATGCTCTATTGTGAGTAAGAGGAAGTCCCCCAGACAGCAGCTGTTATCAGTCTGGCGGCTATGCAAACGATTTTATGATTCAAAGATAAAAAAGGTCATGTGGCTGGAGCTCAGGATCCTTATAAGAGACTCAGGGTCAGAGCAACAATTTCTAATCTGGCCATGTCACCAGGCTTCAGGTTCTTCTCCTGAACACTAACTCCTGTATCAGGAAATTCTGATTCTCTCATCACTTTATTAATGTGTTGTGTAAACAGCTGTATGTACTGTCAGCCAAGTCTTGTTTACATTAATAATACTGTAATGTGTTTTGTCTCTGCTGTTTGTTTCTCTCACGGCATCACGTGTCCATGTGTGGAAAAACATTTTTGTAATAATCACCTGGAAAAACCCAAGAAGGACTTTTTGTTGAAGGTATTTCAATAATATAATGTCAACATTTCAAGTGCAATAATAACTTCATGTGTGTATACAATCAGTGTAGTCTACTGTTTTACAGTGCAGTAAAAGTGTGCAATATTAATATTAACCTTAAATGCAATCAGGGAAAAATGTGTCTCATCTTATTGTACAGTGCTCCCCTTTGTTATTTATTTGTTATTTATTTTTATTCTATTGTATTATATCTTGTTTTAAGATAGAATAGCCTCTGTACAGGGTACTTAGCTGTTACTTATTCTTATTTTCTACTTTTTTTTTTGAATTTTCCTGTTATAATGCTATTTATACATTGTTTGTATTGAAGCTGACTCAGGGAGATTCGCACAAGAATCCCAATGCACTTGTACTTGTACCTATGCAAATGGCAATAAATATATTCTATTCTATTCTATTCTATTCTATTTCCAGAGGATTTGAAGTCTATTTTAACTATGTGGATAAAAGTTTTTTCGGTCTGCTGCACAAAGAGATTCCAAGGTTGTGACTCTGAGCTGGAAGTGACATATCCTCATACAGTTAAGCAGCTCATATTTGTGTGTTATTTATGTTGAAAACAAAAACTGCAGAAGCTGTTTGTAAAGAAACGTTTAGTTCTTAGGCTGCAACATTGAAAACAGAATCTAAGACACAATAGATAAATACAATATTTACAAAATACAATGTAAAATAAGGTGAAATAGTAAAAAGTGATGTTGTGTGGCCTAAACATACTGATAATCCATGAAGTCTGGTTTCTAATGAGACTGCTGAAAACATATTTACTTTATTACACAAATCAACAGGATCTCTGTCTCGAGGCACAACACGCCTCACCCTGAACAGGCCTGTTTAACCAACTGTTTAATCTGGCAGATAATCAAGGACACTGATGTAAGTTTGAAAAATAACAGCCTGCTTCCTCTTCCTGTAAGTCTCAGCAGTGAAGAGAAGTAAGTAGCCTCGTTCGACTTGGAGCCGTCTTGCTCAGACCTGCGCAACTATGACACGCGTCTTGCTGAGCGCACAACAAAAATGCTGCAAAAATGGTGTGCGCTCAGCAAGCCGAGCGTCATAATTGCGCAGGTTTTAGCAAGACGGCGACATCTCAAACGAGGCTATTGATTGTGATCATGCATGCAGCCTGTTGCAAAAGCTCCTCCTCGTTTAACTTATCTATCCTTCTCTTAGTTTTTATTTGAATACTTGTGCAAGGTATATAAAGCTACCAGTATACCTGCTTCAATCCAAACACTGCAACTTCTTTCTGACCACAATCCCCAGAGGGATTTGATATTCAAACAGCTCAGCCCAGCTCTTTGTGTACTTTATGAGGGCAGATTGTGTTTGCTGGCTCAGGGCGTCTCGCTGGCTGGGTGTCAAGTTACACTGAAGGGAGGAGCGAAATGGATTTCTCGGAAATGGCTCTTCATTTCACTGAAAACAAAACTGATACCGTGTTGGGATTGAGGGGCTTTTTACTCAGTGACATGCTATATATTTCAAAACCCTGAAAAGAAAAAGCGGGAACTGTTTAGTCCCTCTCACACAAAGCAGTGTGAATGTTTGTTCTCTGTTATAAGTAATTTTCAACATTTTATAATCCCAGTTCCCTCTGAACTTTGTTACAGTTCAGTTTTTACTTAAATTGTTCATATTTAGTTGTCTATGTTTTATCGTTATTCACTTCTATGAACATTATAGATAAATGATTCTGTTTTGAGCTTCAGTTTGTCTTTGTGTATCTCCCTGTGTGAGACTAACTCCTGGTTTTGTTTACATACTATTAACAATCAAGCAGATTCCTACTGTGACCTCTAGTTAATATATTTCATACTCAGTGACCGTGGAGCAGTAACACTAAACAGCTCTTTGTTTATTAACCAGACATGTAGGTGTGTCTGTTTGACAACGGAGCAAACTGAGCATTTCTTTTTCCTGATGCACTTGAATGTGTCATGACTTGTTTTTCATGTTGGCTTCCTGCCTCTTGTGTATGTGCAGACAAACAGATGACAAAGCATGTAGATGAATATATGATATGTTATATATATATATATACATTGGATGCTTTGGAACCCATTTCTGCATGCACTTCTGTTTCTGCAAAAGCTCCATGTTTTTTACTTTTAATTGAAAGACTAAAAGTCAAAATTAGACTTAGGAGGGAAAATTCTCCTCTGACCAACAGAGTAAAGCTTCCCGTGATGCCCCCTGCTGTCTGTCTGAACGAATAGCATGCTGCTCTCATGCAAAGACTTTACAGAGTTTGACATCAGCACCTGATTGGCTCAATGTATCATATGTTATCAGTCAGTGGATTGGCTGCCCATAGTACAGACAGAACAAACAGGAAACTGCTGCAACATTTTTTTTCTTTATTGTTATTACTCTTGACAATAACATGAATTATATGGAATATAATATACAATAACAGTTTACAAACCAGTAGTACAAATATACAAGTAAATAAAAATGATAAAATTTATGAAAATTACAAGATAAGTAAACTTAATAATTAGATAAAATAACATAAAATATCGGATCACTATGAATGAATACAAAGGTTTAAGTGAAAATATTAAAATGCTCCAGCCCTTCTCCCCTAGTAGAATAATTTACATTTACATCATCAGTCCAAAGTTTTGAACACCTTAATTTACCAGTTTTTATTGAGCAAAATGACTAATGTGAGATGGAAAACATCATGATCACAGACAATATGATGCTAATTATTTTGTTTTTATTTGTTGTGCTGTAATGAATGCTCTCATCCAAAGGGATATGTCATAGGGTGTAGTAACAGTCTGTTCCAACACTCTAAACAGCTAAACTTTGTGAACCCATTCTTTGTTCCCTGAAAAATTCCCTTTTGGAGAACTGACCATTAGATTATTTTTTACATTTTTGGTAACCCAAAGTTCTTCTTCAACCTCTGGCATGTTTACCTCTTCCCTTTTTTCCATTGCAGCTCATTCACAGGGTTTATTCTAAAAGGGTTCTATTGTCAAACAGATGGAATGGGAACAGTAAGTCCCGTCAGAAACACCACATGTAAAGCCAGTTGTGTGTAGCATCTGAGCTGTAGACACCGTGGACACCAGTGAGCAGCAGCAGCTGGGCGTCAGTGGGTGGACTGCTGTGGAGATGTGACGTTCGATCTCACTGAAGAGTAGACGACCTCGGGCTCTGATTGAAACTCTGGTTGAAACAATATACAACATGAGTTTGAGATCACACGTTAAGTAGTTTTTTAGCCCTTTTTACTCATGAACTCCAGAGAATATAGATTGATATGAGACCTTGAGAATGTGCAGATCTACCCACTCATACGTGTAGCATACATCAGGAAATTCTCAGTGTGTGACGTTTTCAGATATGCTAGAACTATTACAGGTAATTTTGGTAGATTGGTACTGCCTGGAGACGATTCTGTCAGCTCGGAGCACTAATGTGAGAGAAGCTTGCAGATCTCTTCACCCCTCTAGTGTGCAGACCTTTTCGTCATCACCGTTGTTTACTTAGAACTAGGGTCGTAAAACCCGGACATTTGTATTCACACTTACAGCTCACTAGATAAAGTCACATTGCATGTGTGAAATGGGCTTATGTTTCTCTATGTTCATTGTGTGTGTGTTTGTTTTATAGTTGGCATACAAACCATCCCATAGTAATGTTGAAACAAAATAACACAAACAAAATCTTAATTTAATAAACACATAAATCAGATGCACCTCTGCTCCCGTTTGGTCTGATGGTTATTTGTCCATAACTGACGTCCTCTGATCGTTTCTCTGCTGAACGAACTACAGCTGGTGCACTCCCTGGAAAAAAAAATATTATTATTAAAAACAGTCCTATGAATGTATCTACAATACAGAAAAATACTCAAAATATTAAAAGTAAAACTACATATATTATCAATTAGATGAGATACAGTATATAGGGAAAATTATCCATTATGGCTTTAAACATCAAGATGCATGTCGGACAATTGAATTTTAAACTGGTTTTAGTTTAATTTATTTTTCACACTATCAGCCAGTGTCTGAACAATATAACCAACTTCAAAGTGAGACATTTATATTATCGGTCTCTGCCTATGTCTCCCTGCTAGGATAACGTGTACAGTGATGATGGGTTTTTTTGGAAGTTTTTTTTACCTCTTGTCTTGTTTGGTTCATGCCTGACAACTTGTGCTCCTCTCAATGCTGCATAGACTTGGGCTGGTTCACTCTCTGTAAATAAAAGTCAAATAGTCAAATATTACTATAACTGCTAGTATTGATTCTGGTGCAGGTACATCTACTGCAACCAATATATATATTTTATATCGATACAAATCAAATGAAACATAGATGTTTACTGTCAACTAGGAAAAATAGTTAATGTTAATAATGCAATTTCATTTTATGTATTTAATAATTACACCATCACTAATTTGTTAATAAATAATAAAGATATGTCACATTCAGGAGACTTGTTCATAGCAAGTTATGGTGTCAACAATCAATCTGTGAAACATTAAGACACCAAATAGAATGCTCTTCAGGAAACAGGAAACTGTGCTGCAAAGAAACACCTTGACCACAAGGAACAAAACCAACTGACACACTGTCACATGTCACTGAAATGGCAAAAATGCTTTTGGTCCGACCAAACCAACAAACCAATCACAGATTAACATTTCATTTGACTGAATTGCTGTTCTGGTTGTAGAATATAATTGTCTGTCTGATTATTGTCATAAGCATCAGTGTCTCACCGTCATGCTTCCTCCGGACACATCGTCTCACCAGTAAAACCAGTACGATCAGTAGCACCAAACCAACGCACGATGGGACCGACAACCACCACCAAAGAGCAGGAGGAGAGGGGGAGGTGAGGCCAGCAGGGGAGGAGGAAGGAGGGGCGGTGGTGGGCTTAACTGAAGAAAGACTTGAGTTAGTATCAAATAAGCACTTTTTGTGTTCCACATTACTTTTTTGGTTTTCCACCGTAAAGCCTCATTTGTACTGAGTGGTGCAGTTCTTGCAATTATTTGCCGTCAAAAATTCCAGTCTTTTGACATATGTCGCAAATGTCGCTATGAGAACCGGGTCCACAGAGGATCATGGGTACTATATTGTTATGGAAAACATTTTACTAATATTTCTAGTGGTTTTCTCACCTGTGACAGAGATCCAGCTTTCTGGAGACGATCCACTACCGTTAATGTGACACTTGTAGAGGCCTTCATCAGACCTGGAAACATGGTGGAGGGTCATGTGACCTGCAGGCTCAGTCCTGATGAAGGAGCCATCTTTATAGAAAGCAGCTGGGAGACTGGAGGGAGGGGTCTTTGTTTCACAGAGCAGAGTGATATCTCCTCCCTCCATCACAGGGAGGACAGGACTCTGCAGGATCACTGGTCCATCTGAACACAGAGGCTGGTGTGTCAATTTATCTTATAGAGATATCTTCAACATATATTCTGTTTACATTGTTTGTTCATAAATAGTTTTAGGTATGTAAAGAAAGAGGCCCCACCATAGCTAGAACACACCCAAATGAAGAGCCTAGTTCTGTGAAATAACACTGGACTTTTTCTTTTGTACGGACACGAAGCGGATCATGAGGAGATATTCACTAACTTTGACAGAGGGATTTTGACAACAAGCGTTCTCCAGAACCCCTAAATCCACTTTTGCCTCTTTATAGAAAAACTCCAGCATTTCATCCATTTCCACTTATCTTCATCAACACTAACTCCACAGTCTGATCTTACCAGTGACAGTGATGTTGACGGGGTTACTAGTCGCTCCCTCTCTGGACTCACACCAGTAAACTCCACTGTCCAATATGGTCATGTAGCTAATGCTACAAGAGGAACCTACTGATGTTCCCCAGTCTTCACACTCAGTCCTGGTCTCTCTGCTTGTGTTCCTCCTCAGCGTCCATCCAGCAGAGATGTCGTCCTCCTCACAGCTCAGAGAGACAGAGTCTCCTTTAAACATCTGAGAGCTGCTGGGACTCACAGTCGGAGAGGCTGGAGGAATCGGAAGATGTAGTAAGAGGGAGAGTAAAAAACAGAAAGCATGTTAAGGGGGGCGTTACGATAGGGTTGATGATATACAGTCCAGGGTTACACTTAGGGTGTATTCACACTGGGAAAGTCCGCTAGTTCACTTGCTTTGGTCCAGACCAAATAGAGTTTAGATTTTTTTTGTTTGGTGTGGTCCACTTTCATATTGCCCCTTTTGCAAGTGAACCAGCATTACGAAGCAAAACCACACGTGACCTGAGGTCATTCATTCATTGGACAGACATTCTGGGGTGGGGAGAAGCAGGAAAAACAAAGTAAAAACTGCGAAATATATAACTGATACGATATGGGGTTAAATAAATAAATAAATAGGCCTACATCTAGCCTATAAATACAATTTAAAAAAAAACATAAAATTATTGTTGTTTCATATGGTTATACTATGTAGGCCTGTGTCAATATGTGGCTTATATCCTACGATGTGAAACATAATATTTACTGTATTTTTTGCTGCTGGACGCGCGGCTCGCGAGGAATAGTCAAGCTGACACACAGCTGATTTAGCTGGGTGGGAGTTCGGCGCGGCGCAGCTCAGCTCCAAACTGACACAGGGATAGTATTAACGGTCCCGTAACATGGGAAGCAGAATAAAAACACGCACTTCATTCAAAGCGCAGCGTGAACCTGTTGTCACTGTGCGGGAGACGCTCCCCTCTCCTTCATCTGATCGCTGAACACATCAGCATGTCTATCAAATGTAATTCGCTCTGGGCTCCCGGTCAAACCACAACTAATCTTCCTAACAATAGCGACAACAACACTTTCCCATAATGTTAAGCTGACAGCGATTTATTAAAAAAGAAAAGGCACAGTGCTTCCTGTAATTGGGTCGGATCGAGTCCGGCCAAATTCACACCACAAACGAACTGCAGCAGAGTTCGTTTTGAAGCGCATCGAGACCACCTCTTCAGCTGGGTCTCGGATCGTTTGTTTGGTTCGCCCCCGAGTGCGATTGCTGTATTCACACCTGTCTGAAAGATGCGCACCGAAGGTGGAAGTGCATCTGAGTTCGTTTGAACCGAACTAAACACGGCATGTGTGAATACACCCTTAATGTTCTATAAGTTTCCATTTTCAAGTTGCATGTCAAGTTGCAAGTTTCTCTGTAGTCAGCAATCGAAAAAAAATCTATGGATACATTTACCAATTTGACTTTAATAGCAAATACGAATTTCAATGAAAAGAATGCTGTTTTTCAATAGTTATTATTAAAGCCTTTACTCAGGTCTGAATCCTAGCCAACTCAGACCAAACGATATTCGGCAGACAGATGGGAAAAGCCTGTGTTTATGAACGCTACTAAATCAAAGTTTACTTTTCTTCACCATGGTCATATCACATTAACTGCATCATTTGTGTTTTAATGATGTTTTACTAATGAGTTACAGATCCCTGAAGTTTAAATTCAAATCCATCCAAATCTTTTCAACTTTTGAAGTGTAGAGTTTTTTTCATGGCATTTCAACTTCTTTCTTGAATGGCATAATGAAGGAAAAAATAAAAAATCTCTCCCATGGCCCTGATACTCCGTAAAAAACCTTTGTGTCTGGTCTGGATTATTTTCCATTCAGTCTGTGTAGGCTTTAATCTAAGGGTGAAACCTATATATGTGTCTATTTTAGTATATTCAGTATGTACTGTATAGTTTAGTATATATAGTATATTCATGTAACACGTTCACTAACCTCGGTTTGTTGTACAGTAGAGCAGAGAGGTCAGTACTGAGGAGAGAGGAGACTGGTTGGTTCATCGATTATTATAAATCAGTAAAATGTCAAAAAGCTTCTGATGATGGAAACTTGATTATTGAGGTGCAGACAAAAGTCAGCAGGTCACAAGTGTAAAACAGACCACAACAAAGATCTTTATGCAGGATGTGTTTTTTATGGCAGGAAACTCAGATGCTTAAAGTTCCAAAAAAATCAAGAACCATTTGAAGTAAAATGACTGATTTAGTTTTCTATTAAGTGAGAAAAATGTCTCAAGCTTAAGTTAATCCTGCTTTTTAGTTATTGTTGTTTTGTTACTCTAAGTTATGCCTGTTTTTCTCGTTGTAGTGACCAAGAATCTATCTTGTGTCTCTTTTTCACTGTTCTCCAAATACAGCCATCACACTCTAAATAATATAATTCCAGTTGAAAGGACACATGGTACTCACGGAGCAGCCACAGAGGAGATATTCGTCCCATTGCAGCACAAAGTGAATGAGCAGTGAAACCTTTCTCCTTCCTCTCTATGAGCGTGAGGCTGGGGGTTTTGTGGTTTTTGCTCTCTGCAGTAAACAGGATGAAATGCCCCATGAACCACGAGTGGGTTTATTTAAGTAACACATACTGATTGAAAACACACTACAGGACCTTCAATAACCTGAGATTCAAAAAGATAATTTGTGAATTCTGATGACTGATTAGTAATTAATAAAAAAAATAGACAAGAGATCTGATAATTGATAATTGTTTACTATAATAATAACTCAAATTTATATAGCGCTTTTATAGGACTAATAGTGAAGCAGGGGGTGGGGACTGATACGTTTTTAGGGTCGTCTTGGAAATGTTCAGAGGCAGCAACAATGCTCTGTTTTTGTAAATAAAGTTGTGAGAAAAAAAGGAGGATGTCGGTGTTTCGTCACATGTCCTCATTCATAGCGAGCAGTATGGAGACAGACGGATGCAGTTTGGTGCCTTTTTAAAAGCCTTGAGGAGTTTTATTCACTGTTTGGATACATCACTATCCCCTGCAGACTTTTTTTTTAATTAGTGGAAATTAGTGATCCGGATTATTTCGCTGCAGGGACGGGGAAACACTCAGCTTCGCCCCGGCGGCAAGGAAGATTTCTCCAAGCCATGTATTTCATCATATGCATTACACAGTGAACAACACAACTTTTCTGCAAAGGAAAAAAAATGCAAATTTCAACTGTTTATGCTTTACATACAGCCAATCACATTTAGATCAGCTGTGTTTGTTCTATGATCACACACAGATCAGTTTCCTCTTTTCACATTTCACGTTGCTTTACCACAGTAAATGCATCTGAAAAGCTGTTTGTGTTTCTCATGTGAACAAGCTTCCTCTTATCTGCTCAGAGTCTAAGTGGATCTTTTAGGTAAACACACATATATTAAACAGAGAAAAACAAGAACAAACAACTGATAACACGGGTAACAACAGTTTTGGGTCTAGGTTTGTTTTAAGGGGGTGGGGTAAGTTTTGATGAATAGGTTTGGCTATACACGTTTTTTTAGTCAGTGTTTTTATTCAGCTCTTTTTATATGCTCCTATTTGTCCCCATAAAGGTGTGATAGCATAAGATGACCTGCAACAGAATGGATCCAATCATTGTTGTATACAACAATATGTACTCAGCTGATTGTTGTTCCGTTAAAATCTGCTGTTAGCGGACCCAAGTATTGTGAAATGTTGAACTGTTCTCTTTTGTTCACGGTTTAGTAACATTGTGTTCATGCTGATAGTTAAGAGCTACAACTAAAGGTTTTTCTGATTTGTTGACATTTTTTCTTGAGAGTTTCCACATCACAGAATATGCATGCGACAGACCGGACGGATCTTGAAATTAATTTCTGATTTCTAACTATCTCTGTTTCAGGTTCAGATCCCCAGGAGGTAACAGCGAGGCCCGGAGAGGATGTGACTCTTCAGTGTCGGGCTCCCAGTGGTTATTCGATCACACAGTTAGAGTGGAGCAGAACTGACCTGAAGGCAGAAGACGGCTACGTGTTCTTTTATCGAAACAAGCGCCCACAAGAAACCTACCAGCATCCATCTTTCCGAGGTCGAGTGAAGCTGAGGGATCCAGAGATGAAGGGAGGAGATGTTTCTGTCACTTTGACAAACATCTCCCTCAAGGATTCTGGAAGATACGAGTGTCAAATCTTGATCAGCAGCCCAGAACGCATTGACATCAGGCAGCTCACCGACCTGACCGTGAATAGCTCAGGTGAGTTAATGGAGATGATACTCGTGAGTTTGTGTATTATATATTAAATATTGTATATGTAGTATGTGGAGTTGAGACTTGCTGATATTCACACCTGCTTTCTACTCTGCAGATGGAAAAATTCTGGAAGGAACAAATGGGGCTGGAGGAAAACCCAATGGAGAAAAACCTGGTGTATACCCTGGACTATATATTGGTCTGTCAGTTTTTGGTGCGCTTCTTCTGGTTGTTATTGTTGTCAGTTTGGTTGTACATTGTAAAGGTGTTACATGGCAAAAATCATATGGACATCCTGTTGGTGAAGCAGCTCATAAGCCTCACTGAAAGCTCTCAGATCTGTTTACTCCTGAAAGTTTGTGTATTCTGCTGCTGTTACACATGATTTATTTTATACAAATAATTGCGCTTTAATAACAGCTAATGTATTAAATTAACTGAACACGCAGACACAATGTGAAAAGAACAGGGGGCTGGACAGGATAAGGATGCCCCCTGGCTGCCAGGCACTTACACTGGTAGGAGGAAGACCCAGGACTAGTGAAGGCCTGGGGACGCCTTTGGTTCCCCTAGGATGAGCAGGTTAATGTGGCCCGACATAGGGAAGTTTGGGGTGTCCTGCTGGAGCTGTTGGCCCTCTGGCCCCACATGCAGCTGCTGTGTACATTCAAACAAAGATCCTCTGTGAGCTTAGAAGCAGCTGTTAAATCATGAGGCCCAGCAAACAGGGATGAAGACAGATATATCCCTCAGGAGACTTTATTGGTGACATATGAGATAGCCAATAGTTTATGTTTTAGCAGGTTTTTAGGCATAAACAGCATTTGCTAAATTTTGCATTACAGGATCACAGCACTTTGTTCCTCTTCAATTGAGAGCAGTAGAGAGCTTTAACTGTAGCTGTACACCAGTAAACACTTAATTATCTGCAGGCTTACATGTCTGTGGAAGACTTCATGTAACAAGATTATATTAATAGATGATGCCAAAAAGAAGTAAACAAAGAAGTATTTTTTTCTGCTCCTGAGTTTAAGGTATTAATTGTAAGTTGAATTGTCACCACTTCCTTTAACTATAAGCATAGGTCATTATCAATAATGAATTAGCTTTTATTATTGTTTTGCCGTCAGTCGGACACAATATTCAAAACCTGAAAAGCTTCCACTCTTGATAGATAAATAAAAACAACCGATCATAACAGCAGTAAAGACAAACAAAAACATCCATTCATGTTTTAATGAACGGGTCTTTTTGTCTCTACGAACTGAAGGTGAGCAGAACACACAATCATATCAGGAAACAAAGAATTAAATCATATCTTTTACAAGCTTCAGTATGTAAAGAAACAGGTGTACATTTTATTCTTCACATCTTTACGCTGATCTAATGTAACATTCTCTTATCTGATATTGAACATGTATATGTTTTAAATGTAGGATGCCCATTAACTTCAGGTAAAGGGACTGGTAATGAAAACTACACTTTTGTGCATTAAGTATGTTAATGTTCACTGTCCCTGTTTTTCATTCAATGTTGATAATCTTTTGAGGAAATTGGAATTAAAATTGAGTTTTTTTTCCCCAGGAAGAAATCCTGATTTTCCATTTGCTTTGAATTGGCATGAAATCAGGATTAGATATTCTCCCTAAATCGTTCAGCCTTATACATACTGTACGTGCGTGTGTCTGCTTCCCATCTACTGTATTCATCCTCTGACATGCCACATAAACAGACAATCAGTCTGATTCTAAAGGACTTGTATTAAATCAGGAGGGAACATCTCTTGCACTTTGCTCTTTAATTTCTGACACGTTACTTTATTTTTTTATGTCATGTACTATTTGTTTCTCTGTATTGAATGTCCTGTCTGTCTGTAACGCTGTGTTGATGTTTTCTGTTTTCTTAACTTGTAAAGCAATTTTCTTTGTACATATGTAAAACGCGCGTACAGCTCAAGATTTTCTAAAATAAAATGAAGCCACTCAGAGTATTATTATTTTTTAAATCTTTGTTCTTTGTGACTCTGGTTCAATGCTAATGTGGAGGAGCAGGGTTCATGTTGTGTAATCTTTATAAAAAAGTTGTTTACCAGAAGTGGCTCAACTTGTTGCGTCACGTCTTAAAATATCTGATCAACTGTTCAGATAACCAAAGCACACTCACACTCAATGCTTCAGGAAAATCTTCTGACGGTTACAATTACAATTACTCAGATTTTCAAAATATAACACTGTTCATTATGTTATGGCGGCTAAAGGGTTAAAAGAAAACTTTGCAGTATTTAAGGGTTAGCCCAGGTCATTCTCTGCATGTGAACCCTTTTAAACCCTATATCATCTTTCTCTGTCAAATAAAGCATGAACAGTGCAAAAAAATTATCCAATAAGAAAATATGTAAATTTGTTTTCAAACTCCTAACCATCCCAACACCCCAGTTTTCTCCATAGTAATCTGATGGGGTCAGATTAACTCTTAAAAATAAGGTTACTCTCCATATTCCTCTTGGATGTTTTAGGGTTAGTCTATACCCAACATGTTTTTATTACATGACAAACAGAAAAAGTACATTATTGTTTTGCCTTAATAACTCTGATAAAAAAAATGCATGTGAAATACAGATGCGTGTTTTATCTGTTCCACAGAAACAAAGCCGAAATGTATTTTGTTTATTCAATCTTTAATGAAATGCAAAAACAACTCAAATAAGAATATGGAAATAACATGAAATGAAATAATGTTAAATTCAAACATTAAAAAAAATCACTCCAAAATAAAGATGGAGATGACTATAAAAATATCTAAATGAACCAGTTTCTAGTGAGAATGAACAGAAGGTTTTTTGAATACAACAAAACTTCAAATTGATTCAAAATAATAAATAGTTTTGAACAATAAAAAAGTGATTGATGCAAGATACACAACGTTTACGGTACAAAAAAGATGATTATATAAGAATACAGTGTTGGCTTCAGTGTCGTTCTAAAAGTGATAAAAAGAACAATTTTTCAAAAACCAAACATGAATAAAAACATCAGTTACTTTGGGTCCAGAGAAAATGCTAGAATAACTACTTTAAAGTCTTTTTTGTAATAATTTTATTTCAGCTGATTCAAAATAAACAACTATGAAGACAAGAATATTAAGTGTCACTTAATTCATATCAAACCATGCTGATTTATGTGACCTTACAAAAAGCGATATTTGTATAGTATTGAAAGAAATGGATGCTACAGTTTCGTTGCTGTAAAGTCGAGTTCTCACCTCTCTGTGAAAACAAGATTTAACCCTTGAAAGCCTGACACCTGAAACCAAAGGCAGAAAATGATTCATATTTATATATATAAAAAAAGTTTACATCATGAATATTTTAGATTTTTTCATTTTTTACTACATTCAATGCATCGGATATTTATGGGAAATAATACCTTTTTTCATTGCATTTGGAACATTTCAATTGATTTTTTTTTCCAAATGGGAACAGGAACTTTTTCAAACCTCTTTTTTTCACCTTTTAGAAAGGAGCAGTATGTATAATTAATTGTTCATAACACACTTGTTAGAAATGGAATATAATATTCACACGTCTAAATTATTGTAGAACTTGGAAATAAAAGTTGCTTTTTTCTTTTATTTCCTTAAAATGAGAAGGTCACCCCTTCATGGAGGCCGCCATTTTGCACTGCCACGATTCTGAACAAAATTCCCAAATGTTGGAAATTCATAAATGAAGTGTGATCTTGTGTTTCTTCATTGAGTTCTTAAATAAAATGAAATGCACGGAGGAGTTCACACTTCATGGGCTGATGTGTCCAGGTTTAAACACACTTGTGCTTCTTCAGGTAGGAGTTTGTGGTGAAGCTTTTCATACATTTGACGCAACAGTACGGTTTGTGTCCTGTGTGGATTCGCTCATGCTGTGAGAGTTCATACGATGTGTAGAACCGTTTGTCACAGTGTAGACATAGGTGCTGTTTGACTCCACTGTGGATAAGCTCATGAGACCGGAATGTTCTGCAGCAACTGAAGACTTTCGCACAATACTGACATGGGTAGATTTTTTCCTTTGTGTGGATGTTTCTGTGATTATTGTAAGTACTTTGCTGGGTGAATCTCTGACCACAGTCCTCACAGCTGTACGGCTTTTCTCCGGTGTGAATACGTTGGTGGTCTTTGAGGGATCCTGGCCGAGTGAACGTTTTTCCACACTGGTCACAGCTGTACGGCCTTACCGGTGTGAATATGTTGGTGTGACCGCAGGTGAGATCAACAAGAGAAAGTTTTACCACATAGGTCACAACTGTATGGTTTTCTCCAGTGTGGATTCTGTGGTGTTTATTATAGGTAGATGATCTTGAAAAAGTTTTCCCACATTTCTCACATGAGAAGAGTTTCTCTCCAGAGTGAATACGTTGGTGGACTTTTAGGTCTCCTGATCGAGCAAAACTTTTCCCACATTGGTCACAGTTGTACGGCTTCTCTCCAGTGTGGGATCTCTGATGAATCATTAAGACTGACCTCGAGCTGAAGTCTTTCTTACACTGTTGACAGCGGTGAGGTTTAGGTTTCTTTGTTCCTTTTTGTTTCTGTAGCGACAGACAAACAGAAATACAAAGACAGAGTATGAGTGAGGCAGAGATGTGCAGTCAGGGTTGGCAGTAAGGATGGGAATTGTTAGGAATTTACGGATACCAACAACAATACAGATAATGTACATGTCATCTCACTTTGTCATTCGGCCGTTTATATTTGCTCTGTTTATTCATTTATACATATAAAAATAATATTTACTCATGCTCAAGAAAATAAATGGCTCAAACTAACATTGCAGACTATTGCTAAAGTTTGTGAGTGATGTTTCAATCAGTAAATACGTTCAGATATTTCTCTCTTCTCCACACTGATAGAAACATGACTCCATGATGTGATAAAATAAATCCATGTCACAACCAAGTCAAGTTAGTAAGTAAAAACACTGATTCTCTGGTTCAGGTTGCCATTATATACAGTGACCTATCTCATCTGTGGAAGTATTATTAATATAAAACAGCAGTGATAAAATATAAAAATAAGCTTTATTCCCATATGCTTTCGTGTCTGTGCCTCAGGAGCAGACATAGCACTAGATTACTATTTTCACTAAAGGAGCCTAAACCCATGCACATTGCTGATGTCTGCTGAGCTCTCTAACAGGCCAGCATCTTACAGCTGCAGTACAGACTTTGTTTTTACATATTTGTTTTAAAGAGAATATGATGAAATAAAATATTGAAATATAAATTAAAAGTTTTTTGGGTAAATCCATTATAATATTAATCAAGTAAGGAAGAAATAAGAGATTAATAAAAAAACGATAGACTAATCGATAAGAAAATAATAGTTAGTTGCAGCACGATATCAGCATACAGATTGATACGATCATTAATGCTTTATGATGTTGAGTTTGTAAGGTTTCATGAGGGTGCTGGTGTACCTCCTTCAGCTGCATTTCATTGCAAATATTTTAGTAAGCTACACTTTTGAACGTGTCATTGTCATGACTGCAGAGCACAGAAAGTAAACTCTTAATTCCAACATTTTGGTACCAATAAGTCATTAGCCCCTTTTACACAGAGATTGCGGCTTATTGACGGAACGAAAGAGGGGCAATTTGCCGGCTCTGCTTGGTTAGGTGTTATTTACACAGAACCAAGCAAAGCCGGCACGTTGGCGCATCAGTAGCCCCTTTTACACAGCGTTCCGTAATGAAAGAGGTGCTTGTAAGCAGCGTCAGGTGTGACGTAAACATTTAGCGTCACGCCGGTCAGCTGCTTTACAACAACAACACTGGCCGGTGAATTGAGAGCAGAAGTGCTGGAGCTTGCAGTAAGAGGGCCGTATTTTACTGTCCCTGTGATGTGCCGGTTGATCTCGCTACGCGCTGAGTCCAGCATCTCTGGGACAGTTAAACAAACAAACTGACAAAATCCCTCCGCTCACTGCGTCACCTCTGTGTCTGTGTGTGTGTCTGTGTGACAGGTTGGCTGTGAGCGAGTCTCTTTGAGGTCAGCCCTCTGCCATTCAGAAATACTGTAGACAGAAATATAGTGTGGATGGATATACGCTCAGATTTAGGATTAATAATAGCGGCGGCGATCCGGTCGCAGCCTAGCATAGCTTTCCCACTTCATTGTACAACTTCCCCCGGGCAGAAATAGACTCATAAACTCTGCAAAATGTAGCGTGGTGGTTTGGATTGAGCAGCCGACTTTATGACCAGCTAGATTATAGCCTACGCCGTTCCTTTTATTTGGTGATTTTTACTGGACATCAAGTCGCCGTGGTTAATGTTAAACACACGTCCTTCAACTGCTAACATGGTCGCATGTTTAGAACGTAGGCTATGGAACGTCAAACGCCCCCCTGTTCCGCAACAACAACAAGTTCAGATTGTGTCGGCAATCTTACTACCCCCCGAGGTAGTAAAATTCCCGGAACAATCTGTTGCGCCTCTCGGCCCCTGTTCCGCAACGGTCGCATTTATACAGCAGGGCGGGGGGCCGAAATATCATTCCGGCATATTCCCGGCTTTCACTGGCTGTGTAAAAGGGGCTATTGTTTATTAGCTTCCACAAAGTGGTCGCGAGTCTTCCTGGGGTCCATACAGAAAGCGACAACAATTAAAACAAACAAATATATAAAGTAACACTATATCAATAATAAATAAAGTTCAAAATCAGCTGTGATGAGAATAAACACATATTGTATGTCTCTTGCTTAATACTATGCTAAAGTATGAAAAACATGCTTGTCTCACCCCCCCCCCCCCCCCCCCCCCCCCCCCCCCCCCCCCCCCCCCCCCTCCCCACACACACACACACACACACACACACAGGACTCGCCTAATGAAAGCGTATTCCACACCTCTCAGACAGGTTACACCCAACCTATTGTCTTATGCCAGACTCCCCCTGCTAGTAGACCAAGATGCATAGAATGCATTAAGTACTTCTCATCCCCTGCTGTTCAGCTCAGCCAGCCTGTAGACTCCCTGTCTCAACTTCTGTAACCAAATGTATGTAATTTAACCTCTCTGTTAAGCAAAAAAGGCTGAAATATTTCACTTAAGGTGTAATGAATCTAAAATATATGAAAGTTACACTTTCTGAATTGAATTACTGAAAAATTGAACTATTCCATGATATTCAATTTTATTTTAGCATTTTGTTTAGTTTATATTTAGTGCAACATTGAAAAGGGCAAGCATACAGCTCATAATGATTCAGAATACATTTACTTACTTCAAACTCAAATTCCTATGATTACTAAGATGATATTCTAAACCACACATGAAGAGCTGAGGCTGAGGTAGCACATTCACACAAGGTGAAAACGTGACAGTTTTCGGGACAGTTTTTGGTTTAAAAAAAGCCCAGTTAGACACAATTATCTGACTCACATGACACAAGTTTAGATGGCCGAAGGCTCCAGCAGCAAGTGCCAAGCCAATAGTCAGCGGGGACACAGCCTAGTAGATAGCTCTACCCAATTTGATGCATACAACCACCGAAAATGAGCCACTAACGTTCATAAACGAGGTTGACTAAAATGTGTACACCCAACCTATTGTCTTATGCCAGACTCCCCCTGCTAGTAGACCAAGATGCATAGCATGCATTAAGTACTTCTCATCCCCTGCTGTTCAGCTCAGCCAGCCTGTAGACTTCCTGTCTCAACTTCTGTAACCAAATGTATGTAATTTAATCTCTGTTAAACAAAAAAGGCTGAAATATTTCACTTAAGGTGTAATGAATCTAAAATATATGAAAGTTACACTTTCTGAATTGAATTACTGAAAAATTGAACTATTCCATGATATTCCATTTTATTTTAGCATTTTGTTTAGTTTATATTTAGTGCAACATTGAAAAGGGCAAGCATACAGCTCATAATGATTCAGAATACATTTACTTACTTCAAACTCAAATTCCTATGATTACTAAGATGATATTCTAAACCACACATGAAGAGCTGAGGCTGAGTAGTAGTACATTTTTCATCAGGGTCCCATGATGCAGAATCTGGACTCTGACTTTGACTCCATCCCTATGTATACATAGATGAGGTAATTCTTTCTCTTTGTATTTCAATGCTGAAGCCCAGTGTTCCCACACAGAGGCTCTACTTGGGCAGCCCAAAAAAGAGAAATGTTGCAAGTAACAGTATTTTTGGAATGGTTCAAATACAAAATAAATCAAATCATATTAACAGATCAGCTCTGTTTGTGTAGACATTATCAGGGATATGAATTTTCTATGGGCTTTTTTTGGCTTATTTTTATAGGCCCAGTTGCTTGTCTCTCTAACGAGATCTGGCAACCCTCCTAACCGCCCCCCTTCGGCTTACTGCGGGGGAAACTAAATACAAGATGGCGCTGATTTATGTTTGTCGAATATTAATACTTCACACTGACTTCGCCGCGGTGCATCTGGTCAAATATCTTGTAATGTGCCCCCCAGTAACCGATCAGTCACGTAGTCTGCAAACCACAGCGACGCACGCAAGACGCCATTACGAGGCAGAACGTTGTGTAGCTTTAACTGCTCGTCAACTCGTTCACTTCCACTGCTCAAAGGTCGCTCCAAGAATACACGCTTTGATTCAGTTTCAGCAGAAATAACTCTAATCTAATCAGTTGCATTTATATAGCCCGATATCGCAGACAGACAGTAATATGTGGCAGGGGGTTTACGCTCCGTACAGACAGTAATACGACACCCTTTGTCTTCAGACCCACGAGGCTGAGGAACAACTCCCCCATAAAGAAACGCTTTAAACGGGCTAAAAACAGAAGAAACGTCATATTAACGCCATAGAGACATTAAATGTATATTCACCGTTTGTGGAGAACTCATGATTCTTCCTCGGTGGCAGCAGATAGTAACCAGAGACGGTGTTTGTGTGTCGAGCTCACAGACGTTTGGTCAGACAGGACACGCCTCTTCATGACGTCAGATTCAGTTAAAAAATACCCGGATGTCCAGTGTGTAGCAAACATGCCCTGCGTTCCAAATCACATACTTTTTCCTACACTACATACTAAAGTACAGAAGAGTTTTAAAAAATGAAAAATCAGATAAGATTTTTTTTTTCAATATTTCGAGAAATGTCAAGAATAAAGATGAATTCTCCAAAATGCTACTGGTGTTAGTGGGGCATTTATGTATCTTCAGCATACTACGAATGACGTGCATGTATTGGGACATCCTAAATCATTTTCTGGCATACTAAATAGTAGGAAGGTATGGGGATTGGAACGCAGGGATGATAAGATAAGTCCTTATAAGGACATTTTTGAATAGGCCTATAAGTAAATAAAAATAAAAAGGAAAACATGTGTCATCTACCGAATGTTCAGGTTCAGACAATGTAACAATAAAAATTACTATGTTACTACAATTTTGTGTACCTTGTTGTGAAGTGTTACCCCAATTTTTTTTCAATATCTTCGTGCTGACTTGGTTATTGGTTATGATTTTACTTTCTTTTTAATCTCTAAAATGCAATTTTAACATTTACTTCTGTCTTATATTCTAAAGTATTTCCTGCTTCTGTAAAACACTATGATTTGCCTTGTGTTTGATTTGAACTAAACAAATGAACTGGCCTTGAGTCCACATTTTAATATGTAAATATTGGGCTCATCTAGCATTTCATATTGATTCAACATTTTATTTTTATTAATAGTTTTTTTTATGCTTTATTTGACAGTGTGGAAAGACATAGATTGACTTGGGTAGATAGGGTGAGACATGCAGAGAATGACCCGGGCCTTATTCTAACCCTATGCTGCAACAAGTATTGAGCCTCAATATGGAACATGCTCCAACCTCTACACCATTGATCACCCAAATGAATTAGTTTTTAACAAATATTTAATACAAAACTTTGTATTTTTCCTGAATGCCTGATTTAGTAGTGAAGTGATTTAAAAGAGGTTACTGATTCAGCCAGGGTTAGGGTTATTTTTCCTGAATGCCTTTGACCCCGTGTCTGAAACATATTAAAAAAAGTAATATGAGACAAAGACACATCTCTTCACATTTGATCAGTTTTATTTATTCACTACTCTGGGTGAAATTAATTGTACAGGAGAGAGTTAACACAAAAAAAACGTTTCACCGCAAACGTTGTTATTTATAACAAGATTATCTGCGTAAGGGTGTGCATGTTGCCACGGCAACCTTTGACCATGCATAGAGCTCCCTCAAGGTTTTCCCGACTCTGTGAATCAGCAACACCCAATGGAGTTTTTGAGAGTATGAAATGTTTTAGGATGGATTCTATGCACAGTTTTACAAGCGAGGGCCCTGAACAATGGATTCAGTCTGTTTCTCTCTTTCACAGGATTTAACAGTGACAGGAAGCAGCCAGCAGATGGCAGCACGTCACCAGAGCAGAAAGATACAGAAGGCATTGGGTGGAAGGATAGACTAGACTACAGTAGAGTAAGGTCTCTGGTTCCTCGCAGTAACCATGAGGTCTCTGGTTCCTCCCAGTAACCATGAGGTCTCTGGTTCCTCCTCCCAGTACCCATGAGGTCTCTGGTTCCTCCTCCCAGTAACCATGAGGTCTTTGGTTCCTCCTCCCAGTAACCATGAGGTCTCTGGTTCCTCCTCCCAGTAACCATGAGGTCTCTGGTTCCTCCTCCCAGTACACATGAGGTCTCTGGTTCCTCCTCCCAGTACCCATGAGGTGTCTGGTTCCTCCTCCCAGTACCCATGAGGTCTCTGGTTCCTCGCAGTAACCATGAGGTCTTTGGTTCCTCCTCCCAGTAACCATGAGGTCTCTGGTTCCTCCCAGTAACCATGAGGTCTCTGGTCTGGTCCCCAGAACCGGACAAGAGGGTGCTAGTAGTAAAACTAGTGGTGGCTGGTATCTACATTTCAAAGGGTGCAGTACTATGGCTGACCCTAAAAACCTAATGCATTCTGTCACCTACATGTAGGTGTATATTGTACAAACATGTACATTTTATATTGTGACAAACTGAAAATAGATATAATTTTTTTCTGATGTTTTAATAACTCTGCTAATAAAATGCATGTGAAATACAGATGTGTCTGTGTGTTTCATCTGTTCTACAGACACAAAGCTGAAAGGTATTTTACTGATTAAGTCCAATATTAAATAAAATGTAAAAAAAAAAGCTCAACTTTAAGTATTATAAGAATCTGGAAATATCATGATATAATGCTAAATTTAAATATTCAAAAACTCTTTCTGCCCATTAAAGGATCATTTCACACTTTTAAAAACATTTTTCATGTCTTTCTATACATATTTCAACTAGAAAAATCATTCAAATTTCTTTAGCCTAGTCCGAGAGCTGGATTTATTTATAACTACTTGAACGGACTCATTTTAAAATAGTCCTTGATTAAAGATATTCTGGATTCAAAAAAAGCCAATTGCATGACAGACGACTAGAGCTACTCTAGGTCTAACTTTGAGCTTAAATTAATCATTTTAAAGAGGCAGGTTTAACTTCAGCTTAGTGATGTTTGTGAGAGAGCATGGGCTATTTGGAATTTCTAAATGAAGACCAACTCCCACTGCAGAGGCCAGCGAGAAAAGAGAAGTATACATGTTGTTATATTATTTATATTAATACATGGTGAAAAGCTTTAAAATGGAAATTAGATAAGATTAAACTCTTGTCATTAAAATGAAATGCAGTTTAGCATCCAACCAGAGTGAAGAGAAGCAGTAACTAATGGAAAGCTATAGAGGCCTAGGTAAGGTACAATCAAACGGAAAAGTTTGCTCCTGCTTTTTATTAAATCAGAATCAAGCCTTCTGATGATATCTCATGGCTTTATGTATAGCACTTTGATTTACCTTGTGTTGAAAAGTGCCTCACAAATAAACTTGACTTGCCTCAAGTATGCAATATTAACAGTTATTACACTGTGCACTTTTAACACTGATGTAAACTAACACAATAAACCCAAGGTTGACAACCATTAATTATAGTGGAAAAGGAATAGCTTTCTAATAACCATTACAAGCAGTGCAAACTTTGGCAAGTTATGACAGGGGATGTAGGCTACATGAAAAATATTTCTAAATGCCTCTGATGAATTTAAGCTGGGAGTAACGTTCCCTATCTTCCAAAAGTAAGCTAGCAAGTATTCATTCATCACATTAACGTCACTGTAGGCCTACCTCTGTCTTTGTCACATTTTTCCTCCTCTTCTTTTCCTTTTCTGTCTTCCCTTGGCACGAGAGAGCTTTTGTCATGTTGACATGGTGTGCGCTCTTTTCTTCCGGTTCCGACCGGTGAAGTTACCGTTCAGATACCTAGCTGATCGCCAGAAATCTGGAAGAGTCTATCGGAGGAGAGGGGGGCGCTTCAATTTTTATTTATAGTTTGTCTATCCTCAGTAGTTGTCATATTTTAAGCTTAACTCATATTTAGAAATTATAGTATTAACAGTATTAGTAAAAAAAATTAAAATAAAGTTTTGGTAGCCCATTTTTTTTTTTTTTTTTTTCGTAGTGGCGCCCCCTGCGGATGGATGCGCCCCTAGCATTTGCCTATACTGCCTATGCCCAGGGCCGGGCCTGTATTTCAGCATAATAAAATTAGTGTCTAAAACAATTCTGTATTCGAATGTGGTTGTTGTGCTTTAAAATACTGACATGCATGAATAACAAAATGATAACACATGAACACCTTATATTTTTTACTTACTATATCTTCACTGCATGCAGAGCGGTAAACATTTCAAAATCTACATAGGGTAATTATTGTAACATTTGACAGACCCTCAACAAAATGTAAAATTATTATTCTGAACGGATCAGATAAACTCTTGGAAATGGGTTTACTCAGATGAATGAGGGTCTAAAACAGAATCTTTTTATCCTTATTGATAGCTGGAATTTCACATGAAAACAGGACTCTGCAATTATTACATGATATATGTTTTGACACATGTTTTTTTCTATGACAAACAGAAAAAGTATATTATTGTTTGTTGATGTCTTAATAACTCTGATGCATGTGAAACACAGATGTGTCTGTTTTATCTGTTCTACAGAAACAAAGCTGAAATATATTTTATTAATTTAATTCAATTCAAAAACAGCTCAAAATCTTCAGCAGAGAGGATATGGAAAGAACACGAAATAATGTTGAATTCAAACATTTTACAAAATCACTTCAAGCTTAAATCGAAGGAAAAATACGTAACCTGTTTATTAACAAGTGACTATACTATACTATACTTTGTTTTGCAAACTAACCATATGGAGACATTTGGGCTACAGTATCTCTTTGCCCAGGGACACTTAGATATGGGATCCAACCAACAATCCTGCAACCAATGGAGAACTGCTCTACCTGCTTAGACACAGCCATATAGAAACAGTATCTAAAGATTTTTAATGAAAAAGATCAAAAGATGATTTATTGAATATAACAAAACTTTTACTTGAATTGATTTAAAAATAACAAATAAGTAATTAAATGTGTTCAACATTAAAAAAGGGATAATAAAAAAAAATCAACTAGCATACTGTCAGATTTCCAAGACGAATATCAAAACACATGAATAAAATACAAAAAGGTGATTAAATGCAAAAAAGTGAAACAAATAAAAACATTAAAGTTGGTAATCTCTGTGACCTTACAAAGAGCGATATGTGTAGATTCTGTAAAGTCAAGTTCTGACCTCTATGTGAAAACAAGGTTTAACCCTTCAAACCATGACACATGAAATCGAAGGTAGAAAATGATTCATATTTAAAACATAATACACACGATACACATCTTAGATGTTTTCATGTATTACTACATTCAATGCATCAGGCGTTAATGGAAACAATTACTTATTTTGTTCATGACATATGGACCATTTCAGTTGATTGAAATTATTATTATTTTTTTTCAAATGGGAAAGGGAACTTTTTCCAATCTCTCATTTTGCCTTTTAAAAGACAAAGTGTGTAGAATAAATTTCTCAGAACACACATGGTAGGAATGGAATATAATATTCACAAATATGTTTCAATTATTGCTTTTTAGCCTTTTATATGTAGCGGATCACCCCTTAATGGAGGCTGCCATTTTGCACTGCCATGATTCTGAACCAAATACAGTTGAAATTCATGAAATGTTGGAAATTCATAAATCAAGTGTGATCCTGTGTTTCTTCGGTGGGTTCTTAAATCAAATGAAATGCAAAGAGAAGTTCACACATCATGGTCTGATCGGTCCAGGTTTAAACACACTTGTGCTTCTTCAGGTGAGAGTTTTGGGTGAAGCTTTTCATACATTTGACGCAACAGTACGGTTTGTGTCCTGTGTGGATTCGCTCATGCTTTGTGAAGTCAGACGATGAGATGAACCGTTTGTCACAGTGTTGACATTGGTGCTCTTTGACTCCAGTGTGGATACGCTCATGTTGCCTCAATCCAGAGGAGGAACTGAGGACCTTCCCAAAATGTAGTTCCTGTATCCCACTGTTTCTGCCATGCAGCCATGATCTTGGTTTTAACCAGAGCTTTACTTAAAATGACATCCATGATATTATCCTGTTTAAGAGATCGTAGTGCTAACTGATCTGCCACTTTGTTCCCCTCTTTGCCCCCATGTGCCGGAACCCACATGAATCTAACTACTGTCTGGATGCATTGTAATCTGAATAATGTTTCCCTGTTAAATATGTTCAACATTAAAAAGGAGTAACTGCAAAGAGATAAAGATTTTTTTCTAATCAACTAGCCTTTTGTAAGATTTCCAAGACGAATATCAAAGATCAACAAATATATAAAATACAAAAAGATGATGATTAATCGCAAAAAAATGAAACAAATAAAAACATTAAAAGTTGGTTATCCTGGGGCGATCGTGGTACAGTGGTTAGAGGGGTCTGGAGAGTCGATTTCACATCTCAGTCTTTTACTATCGCTTCTAACTGTGTAACAGTGTGAACACATTCAGCAGTGTGCTCAGATGCTCAGAGTCAGATCATGATGTGTAAACCCCTCTCTGCATTTCATTTACAAACTCACTGAAGACACACAGGGGGGTCCAGGTTTAAACACACTTGTGCCTCTTCAGGGTGGAGCTTTGGGTGAAGCTTTTCATACATTTGACGCAACAGTACGGTTTGTGTCCTGTGTGGATTCGCTCATGCACTGAGAGGTTAGACGATGAGTAGAACCGTTTGTCACAGTGTAGACATAGGTGCTGTTTGACTCCAGTGTGGATAAGCTCATGACTCCTCAATCCGTTGGAGGAAGTGAAGACTTTCGCACAATACTGACATGGGTAGATTTTTTCCTTTGTGTGGACGTTTCTGTGATCATTGTAAGAACTTTGATGGGTGAATCTCTGGCCACAGTCCCCACAGCTGTACCGCTTCTCTCCAGTGTGAATACGTTGGTGGACTTTGAGGTATCCTGATCGAGTGAATGTTTTCCCACATTGGTCACAGCTGTACGGCTTCTCTCCAGTGTGAATACGTTGGTGGACTTTGAGGTGTCCTGAGTCAGTGAAGGTTTTCCCACATTGGTCACAGCAACAGTACGGTTTGTGTCCTGTGTGGATTCGCTCATGCCGTGAGAGTTCAGACGATGAGTAGAACCGTTTGTCACAGTGTTGACATAGGTGCTGTTTGTCTCCGGTGTGGGTACGCTCATGTCGCTGGCAACCACTTAGCTGGTTGAATCTCTGGCCACAGTTCAAACAGCTGTACGGCTTCTCTCCGGTGTGAATACGTTGGTGGACTTTGAGTTGTCCTACTCTAGAGAAAGTTTTGTCACACTGGTCACATACGTAGGGCTTCTTTCCGGTGTGAATAAGGCTGTGTGACTGCAGGTGAGATGAACGAAAGAAAGCTTTCCCACACTGGTCACAGCTGTATGACTTCTCTCCAGTGTGAATAAGCATGTGTCTTTGCAGGTTTGATGATTGAGAGAAAGTTGTACCACAGTCCTCACAGCTGTACGGCTTCTCTCCAGCGTGAATATGTTGGTGGAGCTTGAGGGAATCTAAGTGAGTGAAAGTTGTGCCGCACTGGTCACAGCTGTATGGCTTTTCTCCAGTGTGAATACGTTGGTGGACTTTGAGGGCTCCTGACTGAATGAATGTTTTACCACAGTCCTCACAGCTGAACAGCTTCTCTCCGGTGTGAATACGTTGGTGGCTTTTGAGTTGTCCTGATTGAGTGAATGTTTTTACACACTGGTCACAGCTGTACGGCTTCTCTCCGGTGTGGATTCTCTCGTGAATCGTTAAGGAAGACCTCGATATGAACTCTTTCTTGCACTGTTGACAGCAGTGAGGTTTAGGTTTCTTTGTTCCTTTATGTTTCTGTAGCGACAGACAGACAAAAATACAAAGACAGAGTATGAGTTAGGCAGAGGTGTGCAGTCATTGTCGGCAGTAGAGAAGGGAATCGTTAAGATTTTACAACGAAAAGATAAGGTGTTTAATACTCAATTACATTGGAGACACAGGGCACACACATTAGGGTGGAGCCAGTAATCACACAGAAGGGACACTTGTCAGGATGACACCATGTTTACCAAAAAAAAGGAAACTGGGAAAACATGAAAAGACGACCTTGACGAGTCATAACAATTGTCAATAGATATATCTCAATAATAGAGTAGTATCAATAGTTATAATTGATATTTCTCTCCATAAGAACTGATTGCATGATATTGTCAAGTTAAATTGTAAATCCCACTCCCTGCTTTCCCACTATGCTGATGCTCTGCAGCTTTCTCTAACCTCAAACCCTTTGTAGATTCAACTGGCATTTCTCAATATTTTTACAACTTCCTCAACACTTCCTGTTAAGTGCGGCAAAACAAAAAAGGGTTGTCGTTACAGGAAATAAGGCATAAGCTGATCAGCTGACATAACCATTCAGTTTGACTGCAAAAGAACAACAGACTTTTTAGCTTCCATATCTAAAAGCTCTCACACACTGAGAGCTATCAGCAGCTCACAATCTCTGAACATCTGGCTATCACAATGGACATCGACAATCCTTCCCCCATCGGAAACAAAATCCCTTATCATAATCTCAAGTCTCTCTGTCCCAACTCCCTCTCCACATGTAGATCCAACACTGTAGCTGACTTCTGACCTCTTCAACCACACTCTCTCCACCCCCCTCAACCAACTGGCCCCAATACAAATGTGTCACGTTCACTCCCTCTGCTCCGTGTACACACTGCAGCTCATCAAATCCATTCTGTTTCCCACCATGAACGATATCCTGAAACCAAACAACAATTTCTTGCACTCCTTCATCCTGAAATAATGCAAACATTTCTCATCATTCTTCCACTCCGAAATTGAAAACATAAGCAGCAAGCTAACAACCAACTCATTGACTAAATGCTTTGAGTTGCTGACATGTGATTGGCTGATTAGTTATATGTGTTAACAAGAAAATGAACCGCTGTACCTAATAAAGTGGCCGGTGAGTGTATAGTACAATGCAAAATATAATCAAATGTCAACAAAATAGAATACTATGTAAATACAAATAAAACTGCTGTAATGAAACAGATTAGTATACATGGAATAGCATAATGCATAATGCTACAGTGGCCTGAGAGTCAGCAGCAATGCCCCCCCTCCCCTCCCCCACTATCACCATATTCCCCTACAGAAGAGCCCTGCAGCTCCTCTTTCAAAAGCCCAGGAGAATGAAATGTTCCCAGGCTGGATGTAGCCTCTGTGGAGGAGCAAAGACTTTAAATAAATTGTGCAAATCATTTAGTGTGTTGTGGAATTTTGTGTTTAAATATTAATTTTTATACAAAAATGTCAAAGTCTGTAAATGAAGACACGGAAGGCAAAGCTACCACACTAATAATCCTATCTACGTTTCTAAATAGTGATATACAAGACTTTTTGAATGGGATTTAAGTGCATATTCTCCCCTCAAAGTGCACCAGATTCATGCATCCTCTGTCTGTCTGTCTGTCTGTCTGTTTTTCTCTGCAGGTTTTCCTGTAGATATTAGGGTTGATGATGATGAGCTTCTATTTTTAAAAGTTGTCAGAATAATTTTAATTTTATACTCTTAAAGTTTTCTTTGCACTCTTTTGTAAGTTAACTTTCTCTCCACTTACTTGAGCTCCAGACTAAGTTCACATATAAACACTATGAATACAGGGAGGACAGTTTCAGTAAATCATTGGCTGACTGTCTCAACTTTTATCACAAGGAGAAATATGTGTGGGGGATGTGCCTGCACATGACAACAGGCTTAGCAACAGCCGTGCACCCTCCCTCCCTTATGAGCAGGGTAGTGTTAACCATGAAATGTATCTTATGCCATTGGAAGACCAACTAGAAGGGAGGTCAAGCCTAACATCCACAGCTTGCCTCCAACACATAGTCAACCAATCAGAAATAAAGTATATGTTTCCATATAACATTGTGTCCCACCATTTTAACTCCAGTCCTACTGGGGTAGCTGAATGGTAGCTGGGGTATGGCTCAATGTTTATGTTTCTGCTCAATTTAGATAATACACCTTTAAGCTTTGTAATAAATGTTCTACTTGTTTTCTGCCTGTCTGCCTGCCTGCCTGCCTGCCTGTCTGTGTGTCTGTCTGTCTGCCTCTGCAGGTTTTCCTGTGCTGCTCTGGTAGCTGGAATTCCTCCTGAATAAGGTCCATGCTGATAAGACAGAAAGCAAGGCACACTGAGACTGATGTTTGTCCTAAATAAGTTTTACATGTATTCTGAAATGGACTGCACACAGGACTGTTATATCCCAAATTCGACTGCAGAAGGCAGAAAACCCCAGGGATGTAATGTGCATTACAATGTTTCTCAAGGTTTTCTCAAGTTTTGCCAGGTTAAGACTCATCTATTAATCAAAATGTGTTTATTGCGCATTACTGGATGCAGACCGATACATGTAATCAGTTTTATTTATATAGCCCTATATCGCAGACAGACAGTAATAGTGCGGCAGTGGGCTTACGCTCCGTACAGACAGTAATACGACACCCTTTGTCCTTAGACCCACGAGGCTGAGGAACAACTCCCCCATAAAGAAACACTTTTAACGGACTAAAAACAGAAGAAACGTCATAATAACACCATAGTAACATAAACTGTATAGTCACCGTTTGTGGAGAACTCATGCTTCTTCCTCGGTGGCAGCAGATAGTAACCAGAGACGGTGTTTGTGTGTCGAGCTCACAGACGTTTGGTCAGACAGTATGCGCCTCTTCATGAAGTCAAGCTGTAGTCAAGAAGTGGGAAGGAAGAAGGGGGAGGGGACTCTAGAATCCTGAAATGAAACATTATTTATTGTGTTGCCTGTCTTTATGTAACCTAACGTTAATTTATTCTAAGATATCAGTGTTTTCAAACTCCTATAATTTTGATCTCCATCAAACAGTGCAATATAAAGAAAAAGTATAAGAGAAACAAAAGTATGAGAGCGTAAATAATATAGGAAAAAGTACAAGGGAAACCCAAGTATGAAAGCTGAGACCTAGATAACAAAATTAAATAAATGTAAAATGTAAACAGACTTGTTTATCCAGATGTCGACTGTTATGTTTTTGTATATCATAAAGTGGAATGTCATGAAGTGGCATAGTGATGAGCTAAATATCCTCATTAGCCATCATTCACGTTTAATGCTTTGCCAAACAATTCAGGCGTCCCAACTTTAATTGATGACTTCCAAACTCTCTGTCTGTATGAAAGCAGTGTTGGAACAGATTGTTTTAGTCTATTGTTTGTTTAAAATAGGTGATGAATGTTGCTCATCCCCCACATGTCAGTCTGACTCTGAATGTAGTTTCAGTCCTTCCTCTTTAACACTGGCGGTTGGAAACACTCTTGACACTGTGGCAACAAGCTGCAGCTCTTTTATTCACTTATATAACTGTGGCTCTTTATTTGAAGATGCTGTTTATTTAATTAAAAGCAGTTTTTAAAGATTCAGGTTCCTGTCAGAGTGAGCTGAACTCCAGGTTGCATAATCTGTAACTACAGCCCAGGAAAAACGATCAGTCTCTGGTTTTTACTATTTTCAGGTATGTGTTTGAGCCAAATTCACTTTAGAGTGCTGACCAGATTTATCCCAAATTCCAAATAAAAATAATGTGATAAAGAGCATCTTTTGTTAATATATGTAGAGATGGTGATAACATTTCTTTGGAAGAACATTCAGAGCTGTTTGATTCATAGATGCTCTGAATGTCTGCTTTGTCTCTGTGGACAAAATGGCGGAACTCACATGAGTGTTATTTCCCCTGCAGCTTTACTTTAAAATAAAAGGCTCCATTGTGAAAAGGAAGATCCACAGACACTAGCTGTTGTCAGTTCAGCAGCTTTGCAAACGACTTCATGAGTCAGAGATAAAAACCGTCATGTGGCTGGAGCTCAGTCTCCTGATAAGAGCCTCGGGGTCAGGGCAACCATTTCTAATCAGGCCGCAGTATTCATGTAAACAACAGTTACTGTAGCTTTTCTGTTAATATCAGTTCTCAGGTTCAAACAATGAAAACAGAATCTAAAGACACAATAGATAAAAATAATAAATAGAAGATATAACTTGAAATAAGGTGTTAACTAAATCCAGTAGCTCATTTATTAAAACACAAGAGTTTCAATAAAGAATCGGAATCAGGCAGTTTCAAAGTCAGTAGAGTTTTACTTGCCAGCAAAGCAAGGAATCAATTTACTGCCTCACAAGTGGTACAAGATTGACTGGAGTATGAACAGAATAACAAAAGCTTTTATCCTCAAGATGTGTGTGTGCTGATATTTTAGATTACATGTAACTGTAAAGAACACAGTTTCTGTAAACAATTGACCGTCTGCCTTTCTTCTCTTTTCCAACTCTTCTCACCTCACAAGACACAAGTGTAGCTGCCTAACGTTTACTATCATTCCATTCCCCAAGGCTAGAGATAACAATTGTGGGAGCTTTCCTCACATGACAACCAGCATAGCAACGGCCTTCAGGGCCTTCACTCCCTACTAGGGTAGTGTACATTTCCTACATGGAGGTTGGTTTTAGAAACTACATGTGGCTTAGCTGCTAAGTGGACTGTGATTTGTAAGAACCATGCACATGCTTTCTTCTCACTCAATTTAGATAATAAATATTAAGGATTTTAAATAGATGTTCAACTTTTCCTCAACTCTGGATAAAAGAATATGTTCTCTAACACATTCTGTTTTCATTGTTTGAACCTGAGAACTGATATTTACAGAAAAGCTACAGTAACTGTTGTTTACAAGAATACCGCGGCCTGATTAGAAATGGTTGCTCTCACCCTGAGGCTCTTATCAGGAGACTGAGCTCCAGCCACATGACGGTTTTTATCTTTGTCTCAAGCCCTGCGTTCCAAATCACAAACTTTTTCTTTTTAATACACAACATACTAAAGTACAGATGAGTTTTAGGGCCACTGGAAAGAAAATCAGATAAGGAAGATTTGTTTTCATTATGTCGAGAAATGTCAAGAATAAAGAAGAATACTCCGAAATGCTATTGGATTTAGTGGGACATTTCTGTATTTTCAGCATACTACAATTGGCGTGAATGTATTGGGACATTCTAAATCTTTTTCTGGCATACTAAATAGTAAGGAAGTATGGGGATTGGAATGCAGGGATAAATCGTTTGCTGCTGAACTCTGGCCGTGACCGTAAGTGGAACAAACAATAACAGCTAGTGTCTGTGGAACGTCCTCCTTTTCACAATGGAGCCTTTTATTTTAAAGTAAAGCTGCAGGGGAAATAACACTCATGTGAGTCCCGCCATTTTGTCCACAGAGACAATGCAGACATTCAGAGCATCTATGAAACATACAGCTCTGAATTTCTTTTCCAATTATTTATTTTTGAAACACCAACTCTTTATTACATTATTTTTATTTGGAATTTGGGATAAATCTGGTCAGCACTCATCAGTAAAGTTTATTTGGCTCAAGCACATACCTAAACAGGCAACACAATAAATAATGTTTCATTTCAGGATTCTTGTGTCCCCTCCTCCTTCTTCCTTCCCACTTCTTGACTACAGCTTGACTTCATGAAGAGGCGCATACTGTCTGACCAAACGTCTGTGAGCTCGACACACAAACACAGTCTCTGGTTACTATCTGCTGCCACCGAGGAAGAAGCATGAGTTCTCCACAAACGGTGACTATACACTTTATGTTACTATGGTGTTAAAATGACGTTTCTTCTGCTTTTAGCCCGTTTAAAGCGTTTCTTTATGGGGGAGTTGTTCCTCAGCCTCGTGGGTCTAAGGACAAAGGGTGTCGTATTACTGTCTGTACGGAGCGTAAGCCCACTGACGCATATTACTGTCTGTCTGCGATATCGGGCTATATAAATAAAACTGATTACATGTATTGGTCTGCATCCAGTAATGTGCAATAAACACATTTTAATTAATAGATGAGTCTTAACCTGGCAAAACATGAGAAAACCTTGAGAAACATTGTAATGCACTACATCCCTGGGGTTTTCTGCCCTCTGCAGTCGAATTTGGGATATAACAGTCCTGTGTGCAGTCCATTTCAGAATATATGTAAAACTTATTTAGAACAAACAGTCAGTCGCAGTGTGCTTTGCTTCCTGTCTTATCAGCATGGACCTTATTCAGGAGCAATTCCAGCTACCGGAGCAGCACAGGAAAACACAAATTCATTATTTCTGATTGGTTGACTATGTGTTGGAGGCAGGCTGTGGATGTTAGGCTCGACCTTCCTTCTAGTTGGTCTTCCAATGGCAGACAGACAGACAGACAGACAGACAGACAGACAGACAGACAGACAGACAGGCAAGCAGGCAGGCACATGCACATGCACATCACACACACACACACACAACACACACACACACACACACACACACACACACACACACACACACACACACACACACACACACACACACACACACTGAGGGGGAGCGAGAGAGAGAGACTTTGTTACAATGTGTTCTTTTATCCAGAGATGTAGAAGGAAAAACAAGTAGAACATTTCTTTCAAAGCTTAAAGACTTATTATCTAAATTGAGCAGAAACATAAACATTGAGCCATACTGGAGCTACCCCAGTAGGACTGGAGTTAAAATGGTGGGACACAATGTTATATGGAAACAAATACTTTATTTCTGATTGGTTGACTATGTGTTGGAGGCAAGCTGTGGATGTTAGGCTTGACCGGTTGTCATGTGCAGGCACATCCCACACACATATTTCTCCCCTGACCTTGGGCTTGTGATAAAAGTTGAGACAGTCAGACAATGATTTACTGTAACTGTCCTCCCTGTATTCATAGTGGTTATATGTGAACTTAGTCTGGAGCTCAAGGAAGTGGAGAGAACGTTAACTTACAAAAAAGTATAAGAAAGTGTAAAAAAAAAAACTTTAAGAGTATAAAATTCAAAAAATATGTCTTACAACTTTAAAAAAATGGAAGCTCACCAAACAAGTCATCATCATCAACCCTAATATCTACAGGAAAACCTGCACAGACAGACAGACACACACACACACACACACACACACACACACACACACACACACACACACACACACACACACACACACACACACACACACACACACACACACACACACACACACAGGATGCATGAATCTGGTGCACTTTGAGAGGAGAATATGCACTTAAATCCCATTCAAGGAGTCCTGTATATCACTATTTAGAGACATAGATAGGATTATTAGTGTTGTAGCTTTGCCTTTTGTGTCTTCATTTACAGACTTTGACATTTTTGTATAGAATTTAATATTAAAGCTCCCATATTGTGCAAATGCACTTTTCTGATGTTTTTGAACATAATTATGGGTCTACGGTGTGCCTACAGACTGCCAAAGTATCAAAAAAAAGAAAGCTCTCTCCTTTTCTCACTCTCCCCCTTTTCTGAAACTCTCCACCTCTCCCCCCAATATACTCCAGTCAGAATTCTCCCCGTTTCTGACGTCAAAAACTGGAAAGCCAGAAGCTTCCACTGTGCATCCCCCTATTTCTTATTGGTCCACGGCTTCACCAAAAACTTCTGGGATTACTCGACACACGCTCCGAAGCCTCGGCACATTACGACCCATCACTATTGTCATCCGCTTCCAATTAAAACTGTCTCTGAACCTGAACTGTTTCCGGTGTCTTGCAATTGGATTCTTGTTCTGTCATTATCCTGAAACCCTGACAGAGGGGTTTGGAGAGAATGTGTTGAAGAAGTCAGAAGTCAGCTACAGTGTTGGATCTACATGTGCAGAGGGAGTTGGGACAGAGAGACTTGAGATTATGATATGTGATTTTGTTTCGGATGGGGGGAAGGATTGTCGATGTCCATGGTGATAGCCAGATGCTCAGATATGGTGAGCTGCTAATAGTTCTGTGTGTGAGAGCTTTTAGATATGGAAGCTAAAAAGTCTGTTTTGCAGTAAAATTTGAATAGTGATGTCAGCTGATCACCTTATGCCTTGTTTCCTGTAACGACAGCCCTTTTTTGTTTTTCCGCACTGAAGAGGAAGTGTTGAGGAAGTTGTAAACGTATTGAGAAATGCCTGTTGAATCCATGTATATATATATATACCCCACCACCTGGCGAACAACCCCTCAGATTCACCGTCTCTGACGTGCAGTCAGTGCTGAGCAGGGTGAATGTAAGGAAGGCAGCTGGCCCGGATGGCATCCCTGGGCGCGTGTGGAGAACCTGCGCTGAGCAACTATCCGGAGTCTTCACCGACATATTTAACCTGTCACTGGCCCAGGCTGTTGTTCCCGTGTGCCTCAAGACCACCACCATCGTCCCTGTACACAAGCAATCTAACCCAGCGTGTCTGAATGACTATCGACCGGTAGCATTGACCCCCATCATCACCAAGTGCCTTGAGAAGCTAATCTTAGCCCACCTCAAGCCTAGCCTTCCTCCTGCACTAGACCCCCACCAGTATGCATACCGTGCCAACAGATCGACTGAGGATGCCATATCCACAGCCCTTCACTCTGCCCTCACCCATCTGGACAATAGCAATTCCTATGCTAGGTTGCTATTCATCGACTTCAGCTCAGCTTTCAACACAATCACACCATCTGATCTGATCATGAAACTACACAAGCTTGGCATCAGCATATTCACCTGCAACTGGATCTTGGACTTTCTGATCAACAGACCACAGACGGTGAGGTTAAACAACCTCTCCTCCACTACACTTCCTCTTAACACTGGTGTGCCACAAGGGTGTGAGCTCAGCCCTTTACTGTACACCCTCTTCACCCATGACTGCTCCCCCATTCACAGCACCAACTCCATCATCAAATTCGCGGACGACACAACAGTGGTCGGCCTGATTAGGAATAAAGATGAATCAGCCTACAGGGAGGAAGTACAGCACTTGGCAGCTTGGTGCGCTAATAACAACCTTGCGCTCAACACCACCAAAACCAAAGAACTCATTGTTGACTTCCGGAAATCAAAGGCAAGCATCCACACACCCATTCACGTCAACGGGGCTGAAGTGGAACGGCTCACCAACTTCACGTTCCTGGGTGTCCATATTTCACAAGACCTCTCCTGGTCACTCAACACCTCCACTCTGATCAAGAAAGCTCAACAACGCCTCTTCTTCCTCAGGAAACTGAAAAAAGCCGGACTCTCCCCCAGATCCTCCGGAACTTCTACCGCTGCACCGTTGAGAGCATCCTCACCAACTGCTTCACGGTGTGGTGTGGTAACTGCACTATGGCTGATAGGAAAGCCCTACAGCGAGTCGTAAAAACTGCTCAAAAAATTATTGTCACATCACTCCCTGCCCTCACTGACCTTCATCAATCACGGTGTCTGCAACGTGCAAACACAATCATCAAGGACCACACACACCCCAGTCATGCACTGTTCTCTCTCCTCCCGTCCGGGAGACGTTACAGGAGCCTCGGGAGTCGCACCAGCAGGCTCAGAAACAGCTTTTTCCATAACACTGTAACACTGCTCAACTCCAAGCCCCTACACTAGCCCCCACCCCCTCCCCCCTCTGTCTGACTACCTCTATCACTATGCACTTTACTTATGCACTTCAATAATGCACTTTATATTCATACTGCATTCTATGGACCCTTCAGAACTATATGCACTTTAATATTGATATTGACTGGATTTTGTTGACCAGCTGCAATCTGTGTATTATGTACTATTATTATTATAGCGCTGCTATAACAAAAAAAACTTTTTTATTGATTGCACTACTGGTTAGATGCTAAACTGCATTTTGTTGTACTGGTTGTCTTTACTTGTGCAAAGACAATAAAGTTGAATCTAATCTAATCTAATCTAATATAAATATATCTAAGACCTGTCAAGCTCCCTGTTTTCTTTTGTCTTTTCATGTTTACTTTGTTTCCTGTTTTATTTTAGTAAACATTGTCTCTTCCTGTTAGGTGTCCCTTCGGTGTGATTACTGGCCCCTCCCTAATGTGTGTGTGACCTGTGTCTCCAATGTATTTGAGTATTAAAGTCATTGTCTTCTTTTCATTTGTTATAAAATCCAAACGATTCCCATCCCTACTGCTGACCCTGACTGCACATCTCTGCACATCTCTGCTTCACTCATACTCTGTCTTTGTATTTCTGTCTGTCTGTCGCTACAGAAACAAAAAGGAATAAAGAAACCTAAAGCTCACCGCTGTCAACAGTGTAAGAAAGAGTTCATATCGAGGTCGGCCTTAATGATTCATGAGAGAATCCACACTGGAGAGAAGCCGTACAGCTGTGACCAGTGTGGCGAAATCTTCACTGTATCAGGAAACCTCAAAGTCCACCAACGTATTCACACTGGAGAGAAGCGGTACAGCTGTGAGGACTGTGGTAAAACATTCACTCACTCAGGAAACCTCAAAGTCCACCAACGTATTCACACAGGAGAGAAACCGTTCAGCTGTGAGGACTGTGGCCGGACATTCACCCATAAAGGTCATTACAATGATCACAGAAACATTCACACAAAGGAAGAAATCTACCCTTGTCAGTATTGTGCGAAAGTCTTACGTTCCTCCATCGGATTGAGGAGACATGAGCGTATCCACACTGGAGTCAAAGAGCACCTATGTCTACACTGTGACAAACGGTTCATCTCATCGTCTGAACTCACAGTGCATGAGCGAATCCACACAGGACACAAACCGTACTGTTGCGTCAAATGTATGAAAAGCTTCACCCAAAACTCCAACCTGAAGAAGCACAAGTGTGTTTAAACCTGGACTCTGTGTCTTTAGTGAGTTTTAAATGAAATGCAGAGAGGGGTTTACACATCATGATCTGACTCTGAGCATCTGAGCACACTGCTGAATGTGTTCACACTGTTACACAGTTAGAAGCGATAGTAAAAGACTGAGATGTGAAATCGACTCTCCAGACCCCTCTAACCACTGTACCACGAGTGCCCCAGGATAACCAACTTTTAATGTTTTATTTGTTTAGTTTTGTTGCATTTAATCATCTTTTTGTATTTTGTATATATGTTTTGATATTTGTCTTGGAACCTTATAAATAGGCTAGTTGATTGTTAAAAAAAATGTACGTATTTTTTTGCTGTTTTCCCTTTTTAATGTTCAAGGCATTTAATTAGGGATAACTGATTTGTTATTTCTACATCAATTCATCCAAATCAAGTTTTTATACGAGGGGTGGCTGTGTCTAAGCAGGTAGAGCAGTCGTCCACTGGTTGCCGGGGTGTTGGTTGGATCCCGTGTGTGTGTGTGTGTGTGTGTGTGTGTGTGTGTGTGTGTGTGTGTGTGTGTGTGTGTGTGTGTGTGTGTGTGTGTGTGTGTGTGTGTGTGTGTGTGTGTGTGTGAGACAAACTTTGGAAAAATAAGATATATAAGTGCAGTCCATTTACTACCGTCAAAGGTTACACATTGTTCCTTTTGATTTTAGCTTGACGTTTAAATGTTTGAATTCAACATTATTTCATCTTATTTCCATATCCTCACACTGCTGAAGGTTTTGAGCTGTTTTGGCATTTTATTAAATATTATCCTGAATAAATAAAATACATTATAGCTCTGTTTCTGTAAAACAGATAAAACACAAAGACACACATCTGTATTTCACATGCATTTTATTATGGTAGGCTTTTTCCGTTTGTCATAACACAAAATACATGTAGTTGAGAGAATATACGAGGTTTTAATCTCTAAACATCTGATCTTTCAACATGCTGTGTTAGGGCTGAGCGATATGGCTGAAAGGTTTAGTAATTTTCATTAATTCAGTGTGAAAAGCTGCTTTCATGGGAAGTCTACAAAAACAGAAGCCAGCTGCTTGTCCCTGATCAGCTGATTGTGTCACCGCACTGCCATAAACATTTTGTTAATTTTTCTAGCAGATCATTTAGCCCTTTCTGGTCCTGTTTATATGATGACATTAGTTTACTGCATGTTCAGCTCTGGAAACAAATAAGAGACCACTCCAAATGTTCAGTGTCTCTTGTTTTACTCTTTAGAGGCATATATTTGAGTAGAATGAACATTTTAATTTTATAATATAAACTACTGACAACATTTCTAGCAAATTCACAACATCAATTTGTCATTAAGAGCATTTTCAATAAAAAGTAATGTAGAGATAACAATTTAAGAAAAATCCAGACTGGTCTCTAAATCTTTTCCGCGGCTGTATATGATATAATCACATTTATTATGTATCTTTGTTTTCTGTGTTTTTAGTAATCAGTCTGTAACCATATTGACATGTTTAAATCATTTGTACACGTTAATATCACTGTGTATCTGCATGTCACTTGTATTACTGAGAAGGATGTAACAGTTGAATTTGTATGACTTGACTAAGATGAATATTTTCTTCAATAAACAACGAGTATTTGAGACATCCCAACACATGGAAGTGAGTTTTGGTCTTTTGTTGCTTGAACTGTGACATTTTGGATGGAAAATAAACACCTGTGTAAACTGTAAACTGTTTGGCTGCAGATCAGACTGTGGTTCACACTTTGACCTTCAGGTGGCGCTGGAGGAAGACGATCGTTCTTATGGCGTGAGGAAGAGCATGAACAACTTTAGTAACATTCAAGTAAAAACATCAAATACACTCAGAGCAGGACAGACATTTGAGTTGTCATCAAGTGAGCACCTCCAATCAAAAAGTGTTTTAGATTAACTAACAAATGGTGTAACTTGAAACAATATAAAACATTCAGCCTAAAGGAAACTCAGTGCTTCTGAACTGGCCTCGGTAGAAAAACCAAAATAGTTATTAAAACCGACATTGTAATTAACTGTAATGTAACTTTATTTCAACATAGACAATGTAGAAAAATACATTAACCTGGTTTAAGGCAAGGAGTGTAACAGGTGTTAGATAATTTCTATTATCCACCTGGACGGGTTAGTAGATTAATGAAATAGTACAAGTTAGAACGATATACATACATAGTATTCAACATTAAAACAATGACATAAAGCACTAGTACAAAAATATCCCCGTGTTACAATTAAATATACTGGCCCAGGCCCCAGCTTTGGAGACTACTATTTTAAAAGTGAAATAAACATTTCAACTCTGGCTTTCTCCAACATCTAGATTTGAGTTTTTTAGCGCTGCGTTCTCACTGCTGAACACGCACCATTTTTCTCTGATACACCATGTCTTTCTGGGTCTAGTGTGAGATGGTTTGTGCTTTTTCAGGCCATAGGCAGAGACAAACGTTTTATCACATTGCTCACAAGAGTATGGTTTCTCCCCAGTGTGAGTGCGGCGATGGATGTTCAGTTCAGAGATATTTTTGAAAGTTCTGTCACAAAAGTGGCAGCTGTATGGTTTCTCTCCAGTGTGAATGCGTCGATGCCCCTCGAGGGAATTTCTTTGAGAAAAGGTTTTCTCACAAAAGTGACAGCTGTATGGTTTCTCTCCAGTGTGAACACGTCGATGTGATGTTAGGATGCTGTTAGTGATGAAAGATTTATTACATATGTCACAACTATACGGTTTCTCTCCAGTGTGAATGCGATCATGGACTTTTAAGGAGCGCGCTGCCGTAAACGCTTTCCCACAAAGGTGACAGCTGTATGGTTTCTCCCCTGTGTGAACCCGACTGTGTATTTTTAGTTCACTGCTTGAGTTGCAAGCTTTCCCACACAGGTCACAGCTGTATGGCTTCTCTCCAGTGTGAACTCTCTGATGAATCTTTAAATTTCCAGAAGTTGTGAAGGATTTGTCACAGTGTTGACAGCAGGGACTTTTGACTCCCTTCTTTCCACTTTGTTTCTATAGTGACAGACAGACAGACAGACAGACAGACAGTTAGAGTTGTTTCAGTGAAGCCAGCTGTCTAAAACCAGAAATATATAGTTTAAAAAATATATTTTTTCACACATTGCAATAAATATCAAAGGTTATGTAGCATACAAGTAGGTAGAGTATCTGGGGTGGATTCCATTCAAAAAAGGTGCAGTTTGAAAGATTAAAGAATCTGCTGAAGGATCGACGGGATGAGCTCCGATGGTCAATTCTAATTGGCTGGAAACAACCCTAACTTCATATTACCTCACTCTAACAACTCTGTACTTTTATGGTAATACATACATTAACTTAGCTCTGTCCCCTCTGGTACAGACTCAAGTCCTACACAGTGCTAGGGGCCGTAAATTACAATTAACAAGGACCCCTTGGAATCTGCGGGCCTCCAAAACCCAAGGCTTAAGCGACTATCTATCCGTATGTACAGTGGTTTGAAAAAGTATTCATCCCCTTTGAACTTTTTCACGTTAAAACCACACATACATTTATTTGATTAGGATTTCATGTGATAGACCAACACAAAGTGGTGCATAATTGTGCAGTGTATGGAATGAAAATTAAATATGATTTTTTTATAAATAAAAAACTGAAAACTGTGGCGTGCAAAAGTATTCATCCCCCCTTATTCAATACGTTGTAGAACCACCTATCGCTGCAATTTTAGCTCCAAGTCTATTTTGGTATGTCTCTACCTGCTTTGTACATCTACAGACTGACATTTCTGCCCATTCTTTTTTGCAAAATAGCTTGAGCTTCAGATTCAGCGTCAGATTGGATGGAAAGCGTCTGTGAACAGCAATTTTCAAGTCTTTCCAGATATTCTCAATTGTATTTAGGTCTGGACTTTGACTGAACTATTCTAACACATGACTATGCTTTGATCTAAACCAGCATTTTGCATTAAGACCAAAAACTTAAATTTTGTCCTCAGCTGACCAGAGGCCTCATTTATAAAGCTTTGCGTGGGATTCACGTGGAAGCTGGCGAACGGAAGAAACTCAGGATGTACGTGCGAACAAAAAAAGATTTATAAAACAGTGTGCACTCACGTCCTAAGCCTGTTTCCCTTCATAAATCACAATCAGCTCTAAATGTGGCGCCGCCTTTGCGGGCTTCACTTAACGCCCATATTTACCCATACATAAGCCCCTTTTACACAGCCAGTGAAAGCCGGGAATATGCCGGAATTTCGGCCCTCCGCCCTGCTGTATAAATGTGACCGTTGCGGAATGGGGGAAGAAAAGTGCGAGAGATTGTTCCGGGAATTTTACTACCTCGGGGGGTAGTAAGATTGCCGACATAATCAGTTCCGCCTCTCTGTATAAATGTGGCCAGCTTGTTGATGCGGAACAGGGGGGCATTTGACATTCTATAGCCTGCGTTCTAATGCGACCATGTTAGCAGTTGAAGGACGTTAACCACAGCGGCCTGATGTCCCGTAAAAATCAACTAATAAAAAGGAACGGCGTATAATCTAGCTGATCATGAGGTCCACTGCTCAATCCAAGGTCCGCTGCTCTTTTTGCTACAGTCCTCCAGCCTGGTTCCTGCCACTAGCTCCAGCCCTCATCAGCCCGCTCTCTCTCCCTGGATCCCCCTGCCTGCCTGCTCTCGCCTGCCTCTGCTCACCTCCCCGGATTCTCCCCTTGGCATTTCCCCCTGGACCCCCATGCCTGCCAGCCCACTCCGGAGCCCGGCCCAAAACCCCAGATTCCTTCTAAATAAACCCTCTTAAACTGATACTGTCTCTGCGCCTGTGTCCTCCCTGTCCAGCCGTTACAGCCCAGTCAAGGTCCAGAACTAAATACAATTGAGAATACCTGGAAATACTTGAAAATTGCTGTTCACAGACGCTTTCCATCCAATCTGACTCTGAATCTGAAGCTCAAGCTATTTTTCAAAAGAGAATGGGCAAAGCTGGTAGAGACATACCCAAATAGACTTGGAGCTGTAATTGCAGTGATAGGTGGTTCTACAACATATTAACTGAATACTTATGCACGCCACATTTTACAGTTTTTTATTTATAAAACAAATGTAAAACTATGTTTCATTTTCATTCCACTTCACAATTATGCTCCACTTTGTGTAGGTCTATCAACTGAAATCCCAATCAAATAAATGTACGTGTGTGGTTGTAATGTGACAAAATGTGGTAAAGTTCAAGGAGTATGAATACTTTTTCAAGCCACTGTATATGGAGATGGATGTATATTGATCAAGACATGACCATCTTGAAGTCATTACTGGACTCGGTTCCGGGCCTGTTAAGGGACTGTGCATTCTGTGGCTAGCTTTAACGCACACACACAGGCACAAGGCATGACCTAGTGTCATCCTGCATGAGGAGAAGCCTCCTGACTATCTATGGATAATTATGTCTGTTATTAAACATCCTTTTCTTGATCAACCCATTACATTAAAATATGTCATAACGAAATTAACCTCATAGGCTATTTGTCTGTTCTACTCATTTCAACTAACTTGTGATAACTGCTCAGAAAAATCTAAATTCTTTGATATAGCAACTTTTGTTTTACAGTAACGCGAATAGCTACTTTCCCTGGTAACTAGTTACTTATTTATTCTAAAGTAATTCAGTTACTAACTCAGTTACTTTTTGGAACAAGTAGTGAGTAACTATAACTAATTACTTATATGATACGTACGGCGCTACAGGGTTAGCAGATCTCTATCTCAATGAGACTTCTAGTGAAAATATATATTTTTTAAACTTAACGACATAAAAGTGTTCCTAGATCTTGTGTAATTGACGTTTTGTGAACAGTACATTGTAATATACGCTACATACAGCTCCGGAAAAAATTAAGAGACCACTCCAAATATACAGCGTTTGTTTTACTCTTTAGAGGCATATGTTTGAGTAGAATGAACATTATGGTTTTATAAAATAAACTACTGACAACATAATTGTCATTTAGAGCATGTAATGTAGAGAAAAACATATAAGAAAAATCCAGACTGGTCTCTTAATTTTTTCCGCGGCTGTATGTAGGGTTGCGTTCCGAATCGCATACTCTTTCTTTTTTCTATTCTACATACTACATCCGACGATAAAAAGAATCTAGTTAGGATGCAGTAGGCATACTATTGGGACATACTTTACTCTCTTATTTCATCATAACATTGCGCCTTGATCTTGCCTCTTGCTTTTATATCCGTCGCATCCCCGTTTGTTTTCATATGGAGGCTTCGTCGATGTTACATCACTTCACGTGCGCACTGGATTGTGGGTCAGAATCGCCCAAATAGGATGCACTTTTCAACACTAACAATCTTGGCCGCATGAAGTAGGACATCCGGGTACTTCTAACCATCCTAAATCTGGCCACAAGAATCGGGACATCCTAAATCTTTTTTCTACATACTATATAGTAGAAAGTATGCGATTCGGAACGCAACCCATATAAAACTTATATAACAATAATTGAAGTTTTGTCTGAACTGAAGTGTGTGTAGTGTGATGTGGTTAGCACTGACCTGAGAGCTGCTTGAGCCTGCTGCCTCGTTGTCCTCCTCCATTCTGTTCTCTGTGCTTCTGCTTTCCTCTCAAAGCACTGGAGACTATAGACAGAGTTAGGCCCCGCCCTCCTGTAGTCACCACACATTTAGAGCCAGTTTCACAGACATGGATTAAGCCAAGTCCTGGGCTACATGGCATTTGAATAGAGATTGTCCATTAATAGTACAATTTAGTCCAGAACTATAGAGCTAATCCATGTCTGTGAAACTGGCCCTTAAAGTTTCAAATCAAAATCTAATCAAATCTATTTTATTTGTATCGCACTTTTCATACTGAAGAGTAGCACATGTATTTTTTCTTTTCTACTACGTGTTTTTATAGTGATTGTATGTGAAAAAATAAACTAAACTAGAAATCCCGCAGAGATTTTGAAAGTACGGGCCGCCCGTGCAAATCGGGGAAGGAAAAAAATCACGGCCGACCCCCGTGGTCCGAGAGGCTTTACAGTAGAGCACCACGAGCTGTACACGTCTGACAAATGGTAAGTCGATCGGAGTCAGGGGAAAAGGGGCGTGGCCTGGCAAACATTGCATTTTTGAATGATGGTTTTTGCATTTGTGGCGCCCCCTATGGGTTAACCTCGACAAGCTTAGAGGGACACGCTAGCACATGTCTTATGCACATATCCTGCAAGTGTCATGATGATAGGACCTACGGTCAATGAGTTATGGCCAATTTGTTGATAAGCCCCGCCCCTGAGTAAAACATTTTGGTCAATGACCGCCATGTGTTTGAAGCTAGCCTAGTAATATTTTTCGGAGACGTGCGTCATAGTCCCCCGGGGCTTCGTGAGACATTTGGTGTTGATAGAATAAAACTTTAAAAAGTTGTGGTTAAAACCCTGTTTTTCAGTTTATGCTAATTAGCGGAAAATATTTCCAGGTTGACTTTTATGGCCCCCCAGAGGCTTTTTTGTAGAACACCCTAACATACACCTGTGTGAGAAATTTCAAGTCAATCGGACCTACGGTGTGCGGGGCGTGGCCTCTCAAACTTTCTTCAGCCGTTGCTTAATAACAGCGCCCCCTAGCGGAAATTATGTAAACTATCCGTGAGGCTATATTGTAGAGTACCATGAGCTGTACAAGTGTAATCAATTTCTAGTCAATCGGAGTCGGGTGACATTTGTGGCGCCCCCTATGGGTTAATCTCGATAAGCGTCGAGGGACATGCTACCACATGACTTCTGCACACACCCAGCAAGTTTGATGATGATAGGACCTATGGTTAAGGAGTTATGGCCAACGTGTTATTAAGCCCCGCCCCTGCGTAAACGTTTTGGGCAATGGCGGCGGAAAAAAAAATCATGGCTGACCCCTATTTTCCGAGAGGCTATATTGTAGAGCACCATGAGCTGTACATGTGTAAGAAATTTCAAGTCAATCTGAGTCAGGGGGCATTTGTGGCGCCCCCTATGGGTTAATCGCGATAAGCTTCAAGGGACATGCTACCACATGACTTCTGCACATACCCAGTAAGTTTCATGATGATAGGACCTATGGTTAAAGAGTTATGGCCAACGTGTTATTAAGCCCCGCCCCTGCGTAAACGTTTTAGTCAATGGCGGCCATGTTTTCCAAGTTGTCCTACTAATCTTTTACGGGTATGTTTATTGTAGTTCCCAGGGGCTTCACGAGAAATTTGGTGTTGATACAGTAAAATTTCAGAAAGTTTTGGATAACACCCTGTTTTTCAGTTTATGCTAATTAGTGGGAAATATTCCCAGAAGAATGTTTATGGTCCAAGAGGCTTATTTGTAGAGCACCCTAACATACACCTGTGTGAGAAATTTCAAGTCAATCGGAGTTACGGTGTGCGGGGCGTGGCCTCTCAAAGTTCTTTCAGTCGGGACTTCATAACAGCGCCCCCTAGCGGAAATTCCAAAAACGGTATAATAGCACACCCCGTGGGGTGGGGACGCACGTTGTGTGAAATTTTTGCATGTCTGCGTGTAACGGTGTGGGAGGAGTAGCAGCTAGAAATTTGAGGCAGAATAAAAAGAAGTAAGAAGAATGGTAAGTAGAAAGTATGGTGGAGAGTAATAATTACGGGCCCTCAATACATTGAGTGCCCGTACTTAACTATGAGTCAAATTATGAATTATTTGACTTAAGCAGAAGGCAGCTGTTCAGAGAAGGGCCGGAGAGCGGTGCCATAATGAGTGTCTGTAGGAGACAGTGAAGCATGGGGGAGGTGTAAGATACAAAAGGTCACACATCCTGATCCCCCACATACCTCCTAACCCAACCCCCACTATCTCACACACACACACACACACACACACACACACACACACACACACACACACACACACACACACACACACACACACACACACACACACACACACACTCATTCACATTTGTTAACCCCATTGAGGCCCAACAACAGCATCCATCTTCGGGATAGACCATATTGACAGGAACGTCCGAGATTTTTTTTTTGCTATTTAGGTTGCAATGCAAAGCCACATGACTTTCCAGGAATCATTAGATGCTACAGATGTCAAACATGCGTTGGAAGCTATAGTGCATGCCCCTTCAAAATAAAAGCTGACATCAGACTAACATATACACCCCCGGAAAAAAATTAAGAGATCGGTATGGGGGAGGTTTATGACACAATAATGAGTGCGCAATAATCAAACACAGACCAAGATAGTCACAGAGCCCGAAGAATTATTTTCCCTCATGTTCTCAGGCAAATATAATGTTAAATACTTTTCGTTTGTCAAGTGTCAGTGTCTCATTGATAACCCGTGCTACATTTCTCTTACTCATGACTCATCTTCTTTCTTTTCTCAGAGAATTCTTCCAAAACAACTGGCCTCAACCAAAAAATGGATCATATATCGCTTGGCTAGCATGCCAGGTGGTGTGGACTGACCGTTGGGCAGGGTTGACAGGTGGTAAGGGGAAAATGACCCCAGGTAGGAGCAACACTTACAGCACTTACACGCCCCATCTGAGACCAACTGTCCAGGGAAGAGAAACACTTACAGAGCTCCCCAGAGACCTGTAAGAGCAGGGAATCAATTCCCCCAAGGGGGCACAGGTGGTCAAACAGATGGCCTAATGGACACTAAAAGGAATAAAATCGATCAAAGATCAAAGGTCAAAGCCATCAATCAAATCAAAACCCTTTGATCTGACACAAGGTGTACTCTCTCTAACATTTCCTTCAAAGCTTAAAGACTTATTATCTAAATTGAGCAGAAACATGAACTTTGAGCCATACTGGAGCTACCCCAGTAGGACTGGAGTTAAAATGGTGGGACACAATGTTATATGGAAACAAATACATTATTTCTGATTGGTTGACTATGTGTTGGAGGCAAGCTGTGGATGTTAGGCTCGACCTCCCTTCTAGTTGGTCTTCCAAAGGCATAAGATACATTTCATGGTCAACACTACCCTGCTCATAAGGGAGGGAGGGTGCGGGGCTGTTGCTAAGCCGGTTGTTATGTGCAGGCACATCCCCCACACATATTTCTCCCCTGACCTTGGGCTTGTGATAAACGTTGTGAAACAACTCAGCCAATGATTTACTGAAACTGTCCACCCTGTATTCATAGTGTTTATATGTGAACCTAGAATGTAACTTACAAAAAGTGTGCAAAATAAAGTATAAGAAAGTGTAAAAAACATAAGAGTATATCACTGTAGATATGATTATTGGTGTTGTAGCTTTGCCTTTTGTGTCTTCATTTACAGACTTTGACATTTTTACTCTGCGATAAAAGCTCCAGTGAGCAGCAGCGTGGCCCGGGCCACAGAACTACTGTTTCACCCCTGACTTCGAAAGCTTTCTCCAGGCCTCCAGAGCCCCGTGAAAACACAGGTGGGGGCACTTCATTCTGAATGAATGGGAGTATTCTCCCGGTGATTAGCCGGCCATAGTAGTGTCACATGATCATCCTTTAGACATCATTCAAATGGTGCTGCACTTATGTAAGGTTCATTACTCAACAGAAACAGTGGGGTGTAGTAGAACAGTAATCAGCTCTGACAGCTCTCAGTCATCTGATTCAGAGCAGTATGGGAGAATGATTTACTGTCATTATGTTGATGATCATCTGGGAGGAGTGTGCACGGCTTTGTCATCTTCAGACCTTAATGTTGTTGATTTACTATGAAAATCAACCACAACCACCGTAATCTGAAAGAAAGGAGCTCTGTATAGTGCAGTGTGAAAACCTGATATCAAAAGGGTTCATTAATGGACGCGCAGTTATCATGGCGACAGTAAGGAAACACTTTGCCATCTGTTGCTGTCACTATGGTGACACTGTTCCAAAAGGCACTTAAGCAGTCCATTACATTGTTACATGAGTCCAGACCTCAGATGCTTACCAAGATTAATACAGAAACACTCCAGTTTAAACCCAGAAGTAAGACACTTTTCACATCCTCTTTTCCCTTAACTGTATATTCTTTATAATATCTGTCCCATCTACTTCTTCTTGCTGCTGCTGCTGCTACAAACACATGGAGGATGTAGTGGAAAATAACCCCATCTAAAGGTAGCCTGCCTATTGTATTAATAATGGGGTAATTTTTATTTTTTTTATTTAACCTATTTAACCTTTTTATTTGAAAAAAACCTATTGAGATTAAAAATCTCTTTTTCAAAGGTGACCTGGCCAAGACAGGCAGCAGCACAATGCACCACAGTTACAGACAAACAGTTACAGACAAACACACAGGGACAAAATTAAAATAGCACTAAAAAATAAAGCAAATCAATTCACACTGCAACAATCCTAAATAAACCCATTTCTGTAACCAGGAAAAAAACCTATTTAAAACACTGACATCTTAGAGAGTCTAGCTCAATTTCCTTCATTTTTGACTTAAAGGCATTCAACGAAATGTACTCATCAAGTCCTAGGTCTTTCTGCAGCGTATTCCACACAGTGGGGGCAGAGTACACAAAAGCCTTTTTACCCTGTTCTGTCCGCACATTGGGGACAGAAAGCAACACCAAGTCCTGCGAACGCAAAAAGTGTGGACCAGCACTTTTCCGCATGATAAGGGAGCATACATAGCTTGGTAGCACACCAAGTATCGCCTTGTAAATAAATGTGCAGTAGTGACTGAGCCAAAGGTGTCATAGTTTCAGTATAATTTGAAAAATAACTGTTATAGATTTAACAATTAATTGTGAAGGAATCCGAGAAGGATTATGTGTTTTGGTATTCATCTAAGAGTCGATTGAGACAGTGTAAAATCAATGCACTTCCTATGAACAATTCTCAAATAATTGCTACGTAACCTAAAGGGCCCTTTTTTAGTGCAAGCAAGATAGCGCAGCCGAACACAGAAACCTGTCAAATGTGCAATTTGGAAAATACAGAATTTTAACACATACGTTAAAGTTAGAATTGACTTGGGTTCAAATAAATCTCTCTCAGCTTTTCTGGCAATCAAGATTTGAGCTTTGAACACTGAACTCAACAACACAAACCCAACTCAAGTGACAGTCTTGGCACATTATCAATGTTATGCCCATACATTGTACCAAATTAAAAAGTATTTTCAAGGGTTCTTCTTAGGTTGAACTCATTAAGAAAATAGGGGGCCTATAATAAAAAGCATAAACGCTTACATCATTGATTGAAATCTACTTTTTGTGCATATTGTATGTTACATTCATTGTATCCTTCTGGATAGAGGTCTTTCTTTATCCACCCTTAATCAACAGGCGTCCACTGTTATTATGTTATTCTCCTCTTACATATCGGAGATTTCCCGACAGTGCTCATATGACAGTTATACAGGTCAATGACGATCTTGAGGCTAACCTGGGGTGAGCAGGACTGATCCTTCCCCGTCCCCCCACCCGACCCCCCTGCTCAGCTGTCCCACAATGTGCTGCTGCTTGTCACTGAGGAGAAGTTGAACAGTGTTGCCAGTGACAGGGCAATCCCTGCTACACACACACACACACACACACACACACACACACACACACACACACACACACACACACGTAAATGCAAGCACACATGCGTAAACACATACACATGGAGACCCATACATACACACATACAAAATTTACTTTTTTTCCCTTTCCCTTTCTGTTTTATGTTTCCTCTTACATGTGGCTCAAACATATCAAAAGATGTATCTCCTTTTAGTCCAAATTTCATCTCAGTGAATATTTTATCCGGTCTGTATTTTGTTGGGGTAGGGTTTGCCACTGGGCTTGATCTGACTGAATTGTGGATGGAAGATACATGTACACTACAGCATCTTCAAACAGGAAAAGAACACACCCGATCTCCTCTTGTTTACTGCATCTCAAGTGTTCACTTCAAAATGCTGAGAGGGAACTTGTCCCTCGAGTAACACAAGTGTGTGCCTAAAACTACTACTACACACACACACACACACACACACACACACACACACACACACGTAAGTTCTCCCGTTCTGCTGACAATGGGTTAAGATGAGAGAGCGTTATGAGTGACTCTGACACACTGCAGCCCCCCTCGCCGCTTTACCCCTGAGAGCAACACAGGCCTCTTTGTACTCGCTCCACCATCAGTGACCATCCATCACAGACTAACCTGACAGCCCACCGCAGCCCTTCGCCAAGCCTGGACTCTGCACTCTGCCTCTACCCCAAACCCAAACCCCTAGATTACAGGGTAGGGTTAGGGTTAGGCCTGTAGGCCTACATAGGTCTCTTTGCCGTGGAATTCGACACTGATGGTGGAACAAATAACAGACTGGGGAACATAGGACCCTTTTTTTAAATAAGGGTTCTATGTTTCCCAGTCACATACAAAGCGGCGAACATAGGACCCGAGGAACATTGGTTTAGTTTAGTTTAGTTTAGTTTAGTTTATTTGTTTATAGTTTCGTGGACAGTCCCCTTTGAGAAGGAGCAGCTTTAGCCTATTTGGCTAATTTCCAGCTGTAGTCCCCGGCCAGTTGTCAGTAGGCAACCTACAATACATAACAGTAAAAAAATAAAAAAAATACATTACATTTATAATTACAGCAGGCCTGAGCAAGAAGGGGAAAAAGACAAACAAACATAGTATGGTATGATCCCATTTTACAGTAGGCCTAGGCCTATTCATTTATGTAACGATAATTAATTGTATAATGACTACCTTTTGTTGGTTTTGGATGGATTCCACAATCAAGTAGGCCTGATTAAAAAATTCACCCCCATATTTGAAAGGTTTTGTTTAGTACGAGAATAGTTTTTTCTTTTAAGCATATTTTTTCTGTGAGAACAGACTCAGTAAATACATTTAGAGAAAGAGAAAAGAGAACATGTGTTGTGACTGATGTCCCAGACTTGACCTTACTGTCAGTAGCAGTGAGAGACAACCGCATACACCAGTATCCCTCTACATACAGTGTGGCCACAACATAGAGCAATCTGTTGCAGTCTCTAGAAAATATTTCCTGTGTATGTGAAGTAGGCTAGGCTAAACCTACAGTAGAGATATAAGTTACACAAGCATGTTACACATCTTACACAATGCTTGTAAGCCCACTTCTCTGCTGACGGAAGTGTGTATTTTGGCTGTTTGTCCATGCTAGCGGAAGCCAGTCTGAATTAGTTGGTGAGCTACGAAGTGAAACATGTCCTGGAAGGATTAACACCCAGAGGCTAGGCTAACCCTACCACTGACTGGAAGAGGTCAGGACAATCAAGGCCATACCTCTGGTCGTCTCATTATTCTCCCTTGAATTCTGAGTGTAACGGGAGCCAGTGTGAACTTGGTTCTTGACTTGGTTCTTGAGCCGCTCTACTCGGTGGAAACAGGCCTGTCTGTGAGTCTTGATTCCAGTTTAGCTCACAAGGGAACTTGCATCACACTGTGCAATCATTTTAGGAGGAAAGTCAGTAGATATTAATGTGTTTACAGAAAAAACAAGACCCAACCAATGGCATTAGCTTTATGTCACCTAAGCTTTTACATATGGACCTAGTTGATCACCCTGAACCCGAAGTCACAACAAACAACAAGTGTTTATCTGTGACCTAGTCTAGAGTAAACACAAATCTCTGGCCTTGTTTCCTTCCAAACTAGAAGTCTTGTCATTGCATATCATTGGCTCCTAGTAGAAGTGACAGCTGTCTCTAAAATGTCCCCCTCCTCCATCACCATGGCCTGAATCGGCAGACTCCATTTTCGGGCGACGGTCGGTAGTCGGACCGGTGTGTCCTGGCCTTAAGGTGCCGGTGACCAAAGGAAGGAATTCAAATCTTCAAGTAACTGATGTAACTCGTAGGGTTAGGGCTATTATTATTCATTATTGCCGATACCACATTCCTTTGTATTGTACAGTATAAAGTCTTCAAAGGAAAATACACAAAGTGAAGTTATTTTTAGAATTTCTAACAACTTTACATTTAAAAGACTGCTGCTTCAAATGTGTCTATAGTTTAAACAACGTAATGGGAAGTCCTTAGAAACCTGTAAAGCAGAGTACGCCATGTTGCTGTTTAATTTATTTTGTCTTTTGTTTTTGTGTTCACGTTTCCAGTTGTGTGTGTTTGTGTTATTTTTGAAAAATATCTAAATAAAGTATTGGAAAAACACCTATTGTGTGCCTATTTATTTATTTATTTTAATGTGTATTTGACAGGGACAATACATACAACATTTCCACAAAAAAATGGGAAAATGTGATGCATATAATGGCGCTTTTCCACCGCACATGTAGCTCGACTCGACTCAACTCGACTCGACTCAACTTGGTTTGGTAGCAGCACGGGTCGTTTTCCACCGCAAATAGTACCTGCTGAACGTGGGCGGGGTCGTCGTAAGGGGCTGAAAGTCTACTCCGGAGCAAAGTAGCAAAGCAGAAATTACGAGCAGTTGTTGCACTATTAACTGAACCAACCGCCAAAAACACGGATGAAAAATGTTTAAGAAATACCCCCCTTGTAACTGTTTGCTAAAAGAAGTAGAAGAATATTGCTACGGGCCATTAAAAGGGATGGTTGTTGTCCCGATGTGTGACTCTGCCACACAGTCAACTGTAGGGATGCGTCACGTACATCCCTATGCACGTAAACACGGGCATGATAAAGTTGACTGTTTAGTGCTTGTTTCAGGATACGTGTTTTCAAATGCAAGCCGTGTCTCAGCCTGAATATTTTATTGAGGTAATCAGTTTAGTCCGAGGCTTGTAATGTAATCGCTCGCTATCATGTCTGTCCCAGCTGGCTACTATTTAGCCTAGCTGCTAGCTGCCCTACATGTCTCCTCTCGTATGTAAGTAACTTCCCCAACAACCAACACTGGGTGAGCTTAGCGAATATATGGAAAATAAATTCGGATCTGTGATGCAAATCAAATGAAAGAGAGCCAGAGAAGGCTGCACGCGGCGTAAATACACTCAAAAGTCCCGAAAACTTGGGGAGAATAAACAACAGAATGAAGCCGGTAGTCTCTGGCCACTGATTGGCCAGACAATAGTCTCTCGCCAATCAGTGGCCGGCCGTCTGCCGACGTCACCTTTTAGCATCGGCTCAGCTCGCTTGGAACCTAGAGCGAGGCGATACCAAAAAAGCAGCCGCTACGTGGTACCAGGTACCATGAAATTGCGGTGGAAAAGCCATAAATGCGAGTCGAGTAGAGTCGAGTCGAGCTGATACCATGCGGTGGAAAAGCGCCATATGATGTCTAGCTTCAGCTAATTTGCAGTCTTTGTCCCTGGGTATATCCCCAGGTAGTTCTGGTGTACAGCTTACCTCATGTGTTGTGTATGTACGGTAGGGTCGGGTGTTTACAAAGCTTCATATTCATAATTTCAGTGATAAATGAATCACAACCACAAAGAGTAGATAGCATGGGGACTGGAACACAGGATGTCACTGACCCTCTGGAGGCATGGTCACACCCCAGGGCATTGTGGGTAAGTAGTGAGCCAGCCATAGAGCTGTTAAGCGGAAGTCGCTTACTTCCGGGGCATGGGACCTATCGGCTCGAAAAATTACAACGGTAGTCAATGGAAAGAAATGTATTATTTTCTGGTCCCAGTCATGAAATGCCTTCGATTACACATATGTTTTGTATGGATTTAGATGGTATTTTTTCGTGCAAAGAATGGAACCATTTAGCAAGTAGAAGCTGGATACGGTCAGGTTTTGTGCAGAGCGCTTTTGTGGACTACAGCTCTTCGCTGCTCTTGACACTTAAGATATACGTCACCACCACTGGCACCTGCTTAGCTCAGAAACATGGCTGTGTCTTTAATGCACTTTACCGCCTTCTTTCAATGACAAGACAAAAGTCTTCAGCGTGGTGAAAACCACGACACAAGTGGACATGTGGAGTTTCAATTTCTCGAGTGGGGAGATTATTGGCGTTGTCCACGCCAGCCATTAGCATTAGCATTAGCACTGTCAGTCGAGAAGTGGAGGGAATGTGTTGAGGTGACGTCACAGAGGCGACAAGACTTGTAGTTGTTCTCGTAACATTTTTTCAAAAGCCGTTTGACGAATAATCATACAACATACCGTCAAACTCTTCACATGAAAAATTATCATTTAGACCCATACAAAACATATATGTAATCCAGGGCATTTAATGACTGGGACCAGAAAATAGTAGATTACTTTCCATAGACTCCCATTCATTTTTTTTCAGCCGATAGGCCCCATGCCCCGTAATTCCAAGAGTACCTATTTGCAGACCCATGGGGGAAACCATTGAAAACGGAAGCCACGCCCCGAACTCATTTCATTGGTCAGAATTGTAACCTACTCTGAATTTGTTGTCTTCTTTTTGTTTTACTGCCGGAGTTCACCTAGCGGTGAATAATAATACACAGTTTCCACCGGTTATGGTGCTAGTACACAGTAAAATACGTCAGTTTGTTAAGGGTCCCAAGTGGCCAGGACGGTGGTAAAATGTAGATGTTGAGGTAGAAGATGAATGAAGCAACGAAGCTTTGGGTACATCTTCTAAAATCCGTCTCTTTAATTCACAATTATCACACTAGGTCAATCACATACAAATAGAAACTCTTATAAATAAAACACAAAAAGTGCCACCACATTAAAATAAACAGCTCATTTTAAAAAGCGGGGTGAAAGGCATAACGTCTGACACATAAGGTGACAGTTTCCATTCTAGATCCTGATTGATTTATTACCAGATCCTTTGTCCTCTAGTGATCACAGTTTTAATTATTATATAATTTCTATATTCATATTAGGCTATTGAACGATCGATGCTCGTCTGTGACTTTGTGATCACGCAAATGAACGTAACAATCGTGTGCAGCCGCAGAATTACATTTCAACCAGACATAAATAGCCTATGTTCATATTATTTAACGAGGCTCGTCTGTGACTTTGTAATCACGCAAGTGAACAGTAACGATCGCGTGCAGCCGCAGAATGAGATAGGCTACAATACAATAGGTTTATTAATCCGAACACAGTTAGCATTAGCCTGCACTGCTGCAACAAGGCTCCAACTGACACTACGTAAAGGCTATTTACAGCTTCGTTTAAGAGGAAAAGACAAGCATTTGTTTCCAGGACTTCTAAGATAAAAGTTCAACTTTTTGTGTTTCATTTATAAGAGTTGATATTTGTATGTGATTGACCTACTTGTGATAATTGTGAATTAAAGAGACGGATTTTAGAAGATGTACCCAAAGCTTCGTTGCTTCATTCATCTTCTACCTCAACATCTACATTTTACCACCGTCCTGGCCACGTGGGACCCTTAACAAACTGACGTATTTTACTGTGTACTAGCACCATAACCGGTGGAAACTGTGTATTATTATTCACCGCTAGGTGAACTCCGGCAGTAAAACAAAGAAGACAACAAATTCAGAGTGATTTACAATTCTGACCAATGAAATGAGTTCGGGGCGTGGCTTCCGGTAGACTCCACTTTCAATGGTTTCCCCCATGGGTCTGCAAATAGGTACTCTTGGGTGATTACCTATGCTTTCATTTGAGCCCAAAGCTCCACCCAGTGGTCACACACAAAACTACATATTACCAAATACAAACAAACAAAGAAGTAGCATATTGGCTCCAACAATGCTATTATTATAATGAAAAACTGCATCCCCTATTATTTCATCTCGCGTCATAAGGCCATTTAAAGGTGCTCTGAGGAACTTTCAGCTTTTGTTAAACTTGTCTTGCACCTGCTTTGGACAAAAGTGGTAGTGTTTTAACTACCACAGCTGTAGTTCCTTGGTGAGCGTACCCATGACAAAGGCATTAAGAAAAAGAAAAATAGCATTCTTTGCACTGATGGTCTCGTTTACTGTTACATGTCATATGACCATCAGAGTAAAAATTCGACTGTTAAAAGTTGCTGCACCCTTTACTTGTTTTGAGACAGAAGCTGAATTAAATGACTATGTTGTGAAGGAACACATATATGCTGGTGTTAATATTGAAAAAAATTGCAATATGTTAAATATTGTCAATTTAAGAAATGTTTTGTATTGTAAATTATTTTAGAACTTTACTAAGATTTGAAAAAAACTTTTTCCTTCGGGTTCGAAAAATTACGTACATTGAGCACATTTTGTCTTAATGTACGTCATCACGTCGCCGCAAAGCCGGCCACGCTCTTTACAGGTCCATGGCTGGTCCATGAGGTACTACTGTTATTCTGTCCCTCCAAGGATGTTTTTTCGGGGGTTAACACCCTTAACTTCTACTGGCAGTGTGTCTGCACTATCTCGCTTGTGCGCACGCGCACACACACACACACAGACCCGGACTCGTTCATTGCTTCACTTGATTGACACACACTACCGCTCGCTCTCCTCGCTCACACACACACACTGCCGCTAGCTCACTTGCGCTACTCTGTCTCCTAACACTACGATAGAGACACCCGCCAACAATTTCCCGAATGTCGGCCGGCTGATGTCGGAATGTTTAAAAACAATGGTTCTAAAACAGAATTCAGAATCCATGGTCTGAATGCATTTTCCAAAATCGTGCAGTACGCTCAAACAGGGGGTGCAGTTACCCTTTAAAGAAATATTTAAAAGTTCCTTGTAGCACCTTTAACATTTAAAAAAAAAACACTGCCTAGCTAGTAGCTACAATGAGAAAATATAAGAAGTGTTGGAAAAACGATTTTATTTATAGTTTAATATAAATGAAGTTACAGTGTGCTTTAGCCTACTTACAAAACTCTGCACCAGAAAAAGTCTTCTTGATTTTATGTGTTTTGCATCAGAAAGATAGCCTGGAAATCCAGACCTGCTGCTGACAAATTTAAATTTGCTCACATCGTAAATTTGCTCTTTATGTGGCTCTGGATTTCCAGGCTATTAAAGACACATTTCAAGGAAATACTGCGTGACATAGGCCTAACAAGAATCACACAGAATGTCTCATTTGGACTTTGGCTCTAACAAAAAGCAACCAAACATTTTACCAAAGTCCTAATCCATGTACAAAAATGCCTCGATACTTTGATCCTGGATATAACTGCTTGTGCTTGTATAGTTATCAATGTATTGACATTTGTTACATTTAGTGAAATTTACAACTGTAGCTACATCATTAACAATTGAATTGGTTGACCGAATCATCAACAGAAACTGAAGAAGTAGAATAACGTACTTTCTGCATCAGGGCTGAGTCACATAAAATCATGTCTGAATTATTTGAATTTTGTGGGAATGTGGTGTTACATACAACAACAACAACAACAACAACAACAACAAACAGCTGGAGTCAGACCATATTGCAGTGTTTTTAATCAGCATCAGTAATGTGGTCAGCTGCTTTTTCAGCACTGTTTTATTTCTGATGGAAGTGAAGCAGATTTGAATTGATATGCATTAAAGCTGGGCTCTGGAAAAGAGACAGAAACAGATACAGGTTAGAATAATTACACCTACTATTAGAGAAGATTCTTAATTAGTGTTTTTTAACAGGCAAAATGTAGCCATTCACAGTGTCAAAGGCTGGATTACCATCCTGGCAAAGCAGGCAACTGTCCTGAGGCCTCAAGTGTGTACTCATTCAGGGTTAGGGTCACATTAAATTAATTTATAGTAATTTTGTTTTGCTGCTTTACTCTGATGCTTAATTGTTTTATAGCTGAATATATGCTGCTGATGAGGCTGAGTAGAGATAGTAAAGCAACAAATACAAAAATATAGATTAAATATAAAACACCTGTCTTGTGCTCTGATCAGAGTAGTATTTGTTCGCTATTATTATTTATTTATTTTTATGAAAACAATTCCGTACCTTCAAAGCATTCAGGGATATTGAGATTTCCATCGATGCACTGGGCTGGAACTGCATAACCGCACTCCCTGGCCTTGTCCATGCAGTAGAAGGAGACAATTTCTTTGTGCAAGACTCTATTAGGATCTAGATCTGCGATCCACATTTTTCTGCCTTTGTATAATATCCTTCCTCTCCCTATGCCAACACTGCAAGGAGCTGGAAGTCACAAGGAGGAAAGCAAAAACATTATATTGGAAATGCTTTTTTATGGTCCCTACTGCGGGAAACGATTGGTTAGCTGCCTCAACCTATCAAGATGATATTGCCTTGTCTTGAGTGATATTGTTCCCATATAATAGTTTGGACAATTTAGATGAGTTTAAGTCTGTTCTTAGCAGGGGCCTTGAAAATGCCCATTACCTGTCCTATTGGATTTACTCATCTATAACAGTCAACCCTGCTTAACAAAAATCTAAGTCATGGGATTGAAACAAAATTGGGAGTTAAATACAGTATATTGGGTCGGTACGAGATTAGCACCAACCAAAAGTCTTCGGCAGAGTGGGGACAAGAATACATAAATGGAAATAAATGTCAAACAAATGAAAAACTCTCAAAAACAGCTATATAAAACAAGGAGTTTTCATTTTAAAAGTTTGCCCAAGAAATGCAGCTATCACCCAAATTTGTGATGTAGAAATGAATGTAATATTGGTCGTAGCCCTACCCTTGCAGGATGGCTTTTCAGACCAGGTCCCATCTTTCTGACAAACAATCTGGAAGTTTCCATCAAGTGCATAGTCTCCATTGCAGTCATATTTGACATTTTCCATGTAGTCAAAGTCTCTCTGGTCTTTGCTTGACATGTAGCCTCTGTTAATGTTCTCCGGTGGTGGGCAGGTCACAACTGTAAGAGCAAAAATCACAACATTCGATACAACGTTTTAATTTAGAATGTACCTCGACTTAACGTTGTCTGTTACATTTCTGCCAACTGAACAGCCCATCATCCAATGGTGTTGCAAGTTGAAGTGTATCGTAAATGTCCCCAAATTTGCGTGTAATTTTTAATAAGAGTCTTGTCCTGTGCATCTCATAATAATGCATAATAATGAGCTTCCAACAGGAAGGAAGCATTTCACTGTCCAACAGAGGAGTAGGAAATATTTCCATCTTAATACGGATATACTATATACTGTTTTGTCTGGTGTTTCTCTCTTTACAAAATAGAAACCATAGTGCTTAGTGTCAAAAGACTATACAATTATGATTATTAAGTTAATAGATGTCAAACTACGGAGATTCTCATAATCAATTAGTACAATTAGTGCAATTATATTTAAATAGCATATTCCATCAGTGTTAAACAAATATTTTTTTTTCTTGGTCTGTTTTCAACAGTCTCTTTATTTTTTGAGAATGGGGATACAAATGCAAGTCTATACCTACTATCTGAATTTAAAAAAAAATTACTTTCCAAACTACCCTACACCTAAATGATGAATCCCCCATCCTTATCATTGTCTTTAAAAATGTTTAGGAATTGCGTGTCTGACAGCAGCAGAAAAGTTTCTACTGTAGCTGTCCACTGCTTGTCCCCACAGATCAGTGTCAGAGACTACTCTTATGATTCCCTGCTCTTTACTCAATACAGAAGGACCAAGTCAGAAGGCTTGGAGCATTCTTTATACATTAAAAACAAAGAATATATTTAAAGTGAAATAAAAGTCTTAGGCAGAATAACAAGTGGGAGAATTGACGAAGTGAGTATTCATCTGTGATAATCTTGTGTCCTCCCATTATCTGTTTAATTAAAACAAATAGACAAAAAAACACTTTGAACCTTAGTTTTGTAAAAAAAAAAAAAATCCAAATGTCTCAATAGTATAATTCCTGAATTTCAGAATGTTAACCCAGCCCCTCTCACAGTAAACCTGTATACAGTAGTATTAAAATTTAATGGTTGTGATCGGTGTGATCAACATTACTGGTGTTATCACAGCAGGTCCTACCTCGACATTCTGGTGTCTCTGTCCACTTGCCACTCACAGTGCACTCTGCTCTTGCTTCACCAACGACGACGTATGGAGGCAGGCACTTGTACGTCCCCCGAATGCCGTAATCAGTGGTGTTTCCTCTGACCATCTTGTCATAAATGATCATCCCAAACTGTGGGACCGGTGCGAGACCACAGGACACAGCTACAAAAGAAGCAACAAATTATGACAATTCTTTTGTACTGGTATGGGCTAATATCGCATGCTTATACCGTATTTTTTTCATTGTTTAGATGTACATGTGTATTTTTTTAAATATTGTTTTACATTGCTTGAGTGATTGCCTTTTTATAAAAGTACTCCTTTCCCATTGACCAAAAAATCTGTGTTTAGTTGTGATTTATTTCAACATTACAAGTCCAAAAGTGTTTTTGCTTAATATCAGGTGACGATCTTCATGTTTCAATTGTGTGCCAGTCTTCTATGACAACATACTTTTTTTTCAAGAAATATGTAACACTATTTGTTTAATGATTTATTTTTAATCTTCCTGCAATTGCCGAAGGATGTAGGTTGTGAATTACATACGCCGGCACTGTGGTACTGGCATGCTCCATGTTCCATTGGCAAGGCACAAATTAGTGTCAGCTCAATTCAATATGTACACCTGTGAGGAACAGGTACATTATTCAGTATTAGTCAGTTAATTAGATTGGGAATAAACAGGATAAAAACACATGCCAGTTAACTGTGTGTCAAGTAGATGGGCACCAAACACAAGTTTTGAAAACTACAGGCAGCTGATTGTAGTGACACTAGTGTATAACTGCAGTGCTGGAAAACACAAGATACAAATCTAAAAAATCATCAAAAGGTTTCCACTTGGATCCAGGCAAACTTTCCATAGTCAAAAAGCTGTCTGTTTTTTTTATGGACTTCACTAATCATGAAGATCGTGATTTTGTTTTCAGAACTTTTAAATCTTCAAGTCAGAGGTTCTTTATGGTTCTCTATTCAAAAATACCAGTATTAAGGACAGCACAGTGAATGATTGAAATTACTGTAATGAAAGTTTTTTTCTTGCTTTACCCTTCTTCACACGTGTAGTTGATTGTACTCTGGTACACAGTATCCTCATAGTATGTGTCTCCATTCTCCAATAAATCAGGAGAGGGGCATCGTTTTGCTGTAGCAGAGAATACAACACGGAGAATATGTGGAAATTAAAGTTTTTTGCTCATTCAGGTATTACCTTCTGTAATGTACAATCTTAATTAAGTCAATTTGGGGTCTAGTTTTAAATCTGAACTCAACGTCCACATTGTTTCACATACATTGTATACATTTATACATTTCAATTTCATCAAAAACAAGTCTTCATTTATGGAGAATTTTCAAGTCTTTTAGAAATAATTAATTGGTAATCGACTTTTAAATGGCATCATTATACAACAAAGTAAATATTATTAAAGAAAAGATTCCCTAGATAGAATATCTTTTTACTTTTGAACTTGAAACATAACTCAAGTGTTACATTTACAGCACAACATGATCTGTCACAAGACCTCAAGTTCTCACAAGAAAAAAGGAGACCCACGTATGCACATGAATTTGGTTCTTGTCCATTCTCCACTGGCAGCGCAAACAATCTTCCGTGGGCCAAACAGAGGGCTGTATCCTTGTGTACATGACAGCGCTACCTGCGCACCAGGGCGGAAGTTCCTCTGGAGATCCTCTATTTCAATGTTGGTAGCCAGCACAGGCATAACACATTCTGCCAAGACAAATAGATTTATTGAAACTTAGTAAAGTAGTGTCTAGTCTTTTAAATAGCTTGAAACCACAACCTAATCCAGCCACAGGACAATATGCAACAACAATTCAGTTTATATATTATGAATATAAGCCCATTAATAATAATACATACCATTGTCTTCTGCATATGTCAAGGTGGCCAAAAATACAAATGGACATAGCAGAACCAGAGTCATTTTGTTAGTTCCATCCTTTGCAAAAATGTAGCAGTTGCTCATGGGTCCCTCCTGCGCCTCTGGTTCAAAAGACTGAATGTCTTTCCCCTCTTTTACTGCTGTTTGTGTTTCTTTAAAAGTAAACAGATAAGAGCAGCATGAAGTAACTGCTGATCTGCGTTTTGTTTTCTCCTCTTGTGTGTGTGTGTGTGTGTGTGTGTGTGTGTGTGTGTGTGTGCTGTGTGTGTGTGTGTTTGGTTGGTATCCGTACTGGAAGTGCAAAACTCCTGCTGTGGTATTTCCCGTTGTTGCTGCAAAGCTATGACGCAACACAAATGTATCTTTGGCCCCATATTGATCCATCTTAAATCCTTTAAAAGAGCTTGGCAAAATGAAGAAAAGGCATAACTCAAAACAAATCTAATTCAATAGAGTAACACGGTGTCCCTTCTGACAAAAATAAAGTACCTAAACTTTCTGTAGCTCTCACGGATTATCCTATAGGTGAGTTGAATTTCAACTTTTTGAGATGTGTTATTATTAGACACCTTTACAAGCACATTCGTGAAGAAAGCTAGTGGTAAGGGTGTCCCAGATTGGCCAAAAGTCTGATAATATTCCCTTACTGTTTGTTCTGCAACCAACTATTGCCATTTGACAGTACGGCTGAATGTTTATTTTACATTGCTTTAAAAACTAATCAAATATGTGGATCATCTTACCAAAACCTATACACTGTAAAACCGGTCAGTAACAAAATAAGTGCGATACTGAGCCTTCAGCGGTTCCACATCTGTTGCACATGGGAGATACAGAGTCAAATATCTAGCTTTATCTTTGTTCATATGACAGTGGAAGACCCAGCTTCTCCGCACAGGTGTCTCTGAGATGACTAGTGCATACTGACACCACGAAAGCCATTGTGAAGTGGGTTATCAAGTGTTTTGAGTTTGGCTGCGAGATAAGTAAATCATGCCTAAAAAGGAAAAATACTTACAGCTTGAATGTAGCAAATAATGTAATCGAGGAAGGAGATTTTTTGTTTGGAGCTGAAGAAAATATGCACATTTATCATTGAAACAAAGATGTCCAATTCAGCAAAGACCTCTTTCCCTTCAGTCCACAAAAACTCTGTCTATCTACCCTGGTTTGAAGAGATGATTGTCAGCTCGAAACCCCATTTGGAAGCCCATATCTTATCATTTGTCTTGAATACGTAGTTCTGACTTTTCTAATTCAGTTTTGTTTATTCTCTCAGGTACCACACACATACACACACACACACACACACACAATTTCACATCTTTAATTCAAACACATTTGATTTTCTTATTATGGTTACATTCAGCTTATCATTAGATGAAGGCAAGGCAAACTATGAGTGTATATGAAAGGTCAAGGTGGCGAAAGCTATGTAGGTCTTGTGGGGCTTGCAGGGGGTGAGGCGGCACACATTGCGATTTCTGATGGAAGGGATTTGGCCTTTAAGGTGTACTCCACCTTGCCTGGTTCTGAAAGACAAACATTAGAGATATATCAGAAGAAAAAGTGCACTGGACAGCCTTGATCTTCATATCACACCCTTTGTATGCATTTTTGTAGTTAACACAGACTTGAATGGCAACATCATGAAAATGGTGCTGGCTGTCATTAATCGGATGCAAAATTTGTATGTTGTTCAAACCATTAAGGGTTTGAATAAGATGTTTTGAGGTGACAAGAACTCACCCTCAAAGCACTCGGGGATGGGGAGGGTCCCATCGTTACAGCGGCTGGCCACAGGATAGCCACACTTGTCAGCTTTGTTCTTACAATAGAAGACGACATGCTCTCCATGGAGGACTCTGTTGGGTTTCAGGTCTGCGATCCATAGCTTCCTGGCATTGTAGAAGATACGGCCTCTTTTGATGCCGACTGTACAGGGAGCTGAGGGAACAAACAGAGCATTTTAAAGTCAAATCAAGTGGATTATTACATTAGTATCAGGTAAAAAGCTCATTTTAATGAACACTCCCAAGTTACACAAAGCAGCACTCACAGCTTGTGTCCAGGATGCTTTTAGTTATATAGAAATGGCCTGGGTAGTTTTCAGGATGAGACTCACCCTGCAAACTGGCTTGGAAGACCAGTTTCCTGTGTTTTGGCACTGCATCTCAGCTGCACCATCCAGTACATAGTGATCGTTGCAGGCATACTTGACCTTCTCCTTGTAGCGGTGTGGTCTCATCACAGCAAAGGTGATGAAGCCATTTGGTGTGCCCGGGGGGATGGAACAGCTCACCTCTGGCATGATCAAAACAATTGAAAAATGTGAGGAGGTATTTATCATTATTTTTTGTACAAACAACTTTTCAAAAATGTTGGGATCTGATTTCATCATGGCAGATCATGTGGCCTATTTGATTTGTCCCCTTGCTTCACCACAAAGGCGAGAAGAAACTATTCATGAAAAGAGGAAGAGATGATTAAAGAATATGGAGAACACTGTCAATGTACCTCGGCACACCGGTGGCTCAGTTGCGCTTCCATCAGCCAAGCAGGATCCCCTCTCATAACTGGGTGCCAAAGGTGGGTTACACTCGTACGTCCAGCCTTGCCCATAAATGATGGTGTTTCCAGTCACTGTCCTATCGTGGGCAATTTTTCCGTCTCTAGGCGGCTTGGGCAGTGGACAATTCACAGCTGTCAAAAGAAAAAGGTTCCCACTGGAGTAATAACGACATTAACTCTGAAGCCTTAGAAGAATATGAATGCCACATTAAGTTGATGTCAACATGTAGATTATACTGTTTCTAGGCAACACAATAGACTATGTTAACCACCAAAAACATAGAAATAATAACAACAGAAATTAAATAAATGCCAAACAAAAAGAAGACCAACTGCACAAATCACATAAAAAAATGCTCAGAGTTTTTGACTACGTATATTTCCTTCACCTTTGCAGAGAGGTGGTGGATTGCTCCAGTTACCATCGTGCAAACAACTGCTCTCATTGGCTCCTTGCATGACGTACCTGAAAAACGGAAGTTCACAATATTTGGACATGTTTTTCTGTAAACGCATCCTGTACTGATCAGTTGAAACTATAAAGTGACTTTTACCCATCATCACATGTGAAGTTGAGCACACTCTTGAATGGAGCTTCTGTCCTCCCCATGGCTAATGGCTGAAGAGGTCTAGGGATTGGGCACATTTTAGCTATAGAAAAAGAAAAAGACAGCACTGAATCTACAAGTCTTGTAGATAAGACGTACAGCACTGTACCATTGTGTGCATAGAGGATAGCCAGCAGCACAATAGAAAACATTCTATCGATTGTTTGTGGTTTGGTGCCGTTTATTTATTTATTTATTATTCTTTCGGACAATTCCACACAATACACAATTTTCTCTTGCAAATATTCATACATCATACTTTGTGTTGTCCGAAGGGAGACGGAAGAAGCCAAAGGCTTATCAGGTCCAGCCCCCATTTCATCAAATTCGGATTCAGATACACAGTTACTGTTACAGAAAATAAAAATAAAACAAAAAACATTTTTATATATAGCTATATATATATATATAGCTATATATATATATATAACTATATATATATATATATATATATATATATATATATATGCATATACCCATAATTTTTTTTTTTTTAAGAATCTGCAGTCAATACACCAGTCAATTTTAATCTAATTGCTTCAGCTTTTAAGATCAGTTCAGCACAGTTCAGTTTTTCCGTGACAATGCCAAGTGTATAAAGTGTGAAGTGGCCTTGTATTTGGCCTGTTCCATTTCTTAACTGGTAGTCTAAACACTTCAGCAAAAGTATTCAAAAACAAGTCTGTCTGCTGGCCTGTATTATTCTTTACAATATTGTTATGTAAGTGACATTGACATTGTGCTCAGGTTATTAGTCTGTAATTTTCAATAATTTTTGAAACATAATTTGCTTTGAAATTGCGCAAACTGCAACTCCTGTGACAACTTCATCAAGTCAATTCACAGCTTAATACACTTTTTACAGAAATCGAAAGGATTTAAGTGTGGTCCGTATATTTTCTCATTGAATTTATCTTTTCTTCTTAAATCATGCAAAACTTCTCTGTCTTCAAACATTACTTATAAACTGTTAGGAAGGCTTTTTGAAGCCTTGTAAATAATTTGTACTGTGTGGTAATTTACCACATCCAGTAATTTGAGAATTCTACCTTCAATAAAAAAGTTATTAGTGTGTGCCCTGTAATTGGCTTGGTAAATAATTCGTATTGCTTTCTTTTGAAGAATCTCCAAACGGGGTGCAATGTACCTTTTAAGTAGCAGTGTTTCCCCATATTTCAGCACAGTAATGCAGATGTGGGGAAACTAAACTCCAGTATAATACAAGTAAAGGCCTTTTGATTGAAACAATGTTGTGCTTTTCCAAAGTATAGAAATACTCCTGGCTATTTTGCCCCTGAGATGGCCAACTTGTGGTTTCAGCTTAATTTATCGTCAATTGTTACCCCTAGGACTTTGTGTTTGCTTGACCCTTTGAATTTCAATCCCATTTACCTTGATTCACAGCGACATCTGATGCTCTCCTGCCAAACATCATGAATTTAGTTTTTTCTAAATTTAATGATAACTTATTTCGGTTTTAACCACTCATTGTAACTTAGTCAATTCAATGTTTGAGATGTCCTATTATTCAGATCTTTCCCCGAATAGAAGATGTTTGTGTCGTCAGCAAATAAAATTAACCTTAAGACTTTTGACACTTTACATATGTCATTTATATAAAGCAGGAATAATTTCGGCCCCAAGATTGACCCCTGAGGGACCCCACAAACAATATCTAAGCATGTCGATGTAGACTCCCCTAATTTCACAAATTGTTTCCTGTCATGTAAATAACTTCTGACCCAGTCATGTGCCAAACCTCGAATGCCATAATTCTCCAGTTTATTAAGAAGGATGTCATGATTAATAATTGTCGAATGCTTTTGAGGTCTAAGAAAATTCCTATAGAGTACAATTTGTGATCAATAGCATTACTAATAATTTCTACCCGATTCAGCCAAGGCCAGTGCGGTGGAATGATTCTCTAAAGCCGAATTGACTGTCATGAGAAGTTGATGTTTAGTAATGAATTCATCAAGTCTATTGCTGAATAACTTTTCCAGAATTTTAGAAAATTGTGTTAAAAGTGAGACTGGTCTATAATTAGTAAATGAATGTTCATCATTATGGCACGTACATCTGCTAAAACTTTCTTTAACATATACATGGCCAGTCTTCTCCTCTTTACGTGAACATTGCTTTTAAAAGAGAACATCTTTTCATCCTGGACTCACATCTATTTTACTTACTGCATCAAAATAACAGTACACATACTATACTATATATGGTAGGAGCACCAAAACGTTTATTATTGGTATATTTTGAAGGTGACAACAAATGTTTCCTGATCTATAAACTCACGGGAGCATGCCAGATCTGACTGTACTGTCCACTCTCCTGTGGCGCTGCAGGTCATCCTTCGAGGGGTGGCGGTTGAAGGCAAATACCCCCGTTCACATGTGAGGGTCACATCTTCTCCGACCTCATACACACGTTTTAGGGTCAATTCGTCAATCCCGTCAGTGATAGGAGGCCGGCCACATACTGGAATATCATTTTTTAAGAACATATTGCAGGTACTTTTGAATTAGATGTGAATAGTCAAGAAAGTTGTGGGTACTTTACTTTTCATGCTGCACCCTCAACCGTGTGCAAAAGGTACAGAAGATACAAACAAAGAATGCAAATAGATAAAGGACAGTGACTGTGACAGAAAGTCAATCAGGAATACATGCAGCACATTATCAAGACACACAATGAATCAATTTCATGCTTAAAAATGGATCCTGCTCATATTACCTTTCTTAGCTGTTACAGTTGTGTATAAAGCTACTTGGGTAAGGACCAGCAAAGCCAAGGTTGGAGCCATCATCCTGGGAGTGAAGTTTTCCTCAGTGTCCCTGTGCACTTGCAGGCCAAAATAAGGGCTGCTGGGTAAGCGGGCTCCTGATAGAGTGATCCAATCAGATTGCAGTATGAGCTTGTATTGACTGAGCGCAAAGGTCTTACAACTTCTGCATATTTACCCAGAATTGATCGATGAACCTTGATTTGGTACAAGAGCCAGCAGCAGACAAGCGGCATAAATAATGAAAAAGAGAGCTAGAGACACTGTGCAAACACAGATACACAAACACACACACACACGCACACACGCACGCACGCACGCACGCACGCACGCACGCACACACACACACACACACACACACACACACACACAGCACTGCATGTATTGGCCATTTTAGAAAAGCTCAATTGGCAGTTCGCTTTATAGGGGTGCAGAGAAACAACATGACCAGATTATAAAGCAGAGATATAATTACAACCTGACAGCTGTAATGCCTGATAACATTAGGGGTATGCTGTGTGCACTAGTTTGGGTTGACAAAATGTGTGTAAGGTTAGGAAAATAAAGGATTTGTGAGTTGAATCACTCTCTGGCAGATCCACAATCTCTGAAATTTCGCAATAACTAGGTCAAATGTGTTGATGTTGTTACGGGAAATCTCTTGTGTCCATATTCCATTCAGGCTTTGAAAATAATCTAATTTTACGGAGAACACTTGCTATTTTAGATGCTCTTTGTTATTTATTTAACTTATTTGCTGCTACTTTTTATTTTGTACCACATCCTGCCCCCATGTGTATTGTATGAACTATTGATGTGTTGTGCTATGTGTAATGTGTGTACTTGTGTTCATATCTATCTATCTATCTATCTATCTATCTATCTATCTATCTATCTATCTATCTATCTATCTATCTATCTATCTATCTATCTATCTATCTATCTATCTATCTATCTATCTATCTATCTATCTATCTATCTATCTATCTGTCTATCTGTCTATCCGTCTATCCGTCTATCTGTCTGTCTGTCTGTCTGTCTGTCTATCTATCTATCTATTGGGTGGAACACGGATTGCTGTAGTTAGGGGGGTAAGTGAGTACAAGACACTGAATACGTATGTTTCACATTTTTACTGTATATGCTCTTTGCAATTCTACAGCATTGTGCAAAAGAAAAATACACTTCAGTCACCTATTTAGAACAAACATAAAAAAACACCCTTTTGGTAGACCTGTGCGGAAATGTGAACAATATAACAGGCCATATTGTAACTGAACATATACTGTATAGGTAAATCATTCTGGCACATCCAGACGTTCCTGTCTGTCTGGCCACATATTTTCATCTACATCACAAAGGATATTATCCCCTTCAATGCAGCGAGGAAAGTATCTATGATAAAGAAAAGGTATCAAATTTGCTTGACAGAATTTGATAACTAGTTCAACAATTTTGTATGTAATGACTCAAGCATTGAAATGAAGACTATTAGTTTCATTGGGAACGACTATTCAGCATCCATAAGTATAGTTCATTATGACTGAGATGACATAAGCAAATGACAATGTAATAAAACAGCAGAGAATTGTATGAAAGCATACCTTCCGTTCAATCCATATCCGTTTGGAAATCAAAACACGAAAAACGAAAAGTGACCTGTTTTTTAAATAATCATCTCATGTACATTATATATTATACTAAAACACGTTTTTATCCATTTTTAATCACAATTCATGACCAGGATATCAAATATGAGAATAATGGCCTAAATGTTGATTTTGAAAAATACATGTTTCAATTTAGTGAAAGAAGTGCGTGCTCACGCGTGTGTGTGTGTGTGTGTGTGCGCGCGCGCCCAGAGGCGACCTTAACCATTGCGCAAAGGTAGGCAATTGCCTTGGGTCTCATATTCATCTAATAAATGTTTGTTTTACTCTTCATTCATTAATCACCGATTACGTGCTGACGTCAGCATCGCACTGGGAACTGAGGGACACATCCTACATTATTGATAATGTTATTGATACTCGTTATCAGCTGAGGCATGAGCCACAGTGCAGACAGCTGCATATGAAAGCATTTTTATTGGTTAGGTCCACGAGTGAAAATTGCGTCTGAGGCGATCGTCGTCTCTCTTTTTTCCCTGTCTTCACTTCACTTGCCGAGTCAAAGTGGGCAATCGCCCAGTTTAAGGGGGCGCGCGCGTGTGTGTCGCGCGCGCGCGCGTGTGTGTGTGTGTGTCTCGAGGAAAGAAGAAACTTGTCTAGGCTATATTTTGTCCACGTTTAGGCTATCTGAATTGAGCTTTTTGTAAAATAAGGCTCTTGTAGCCTATGACAGACAATGACATAGCAGCCAGCTAAAATAGGTTTCCCCTCTCAATAAATTTGTGGTTTGTCCCGTTTTGATCTGGATCAACAGCTGTATGTCTGTCGCTGTTTAGATCATGCCTCGTTTCCTCTGAGCAGCACAGTTCGGTTCGGCACGGTTCGGCAGGGTTACCCTACTAGATCTGCCATGCGTTTCCACTACCGACAAGAGGCTTTAGCCTACTTAAAAGACGGAGATAGCCACGGTCAGAAACAATCTATGGGTCAGAGCCATCACGGCGCAGGTCGCGCATAGCTCGTGGCATTGTGGCAACGGGACACAGTTTAACCCGCTGATTAGCATGTTGCTGTTTAATTTATTTTGTCTTTTTGTTTTTGTGTTCACGTTTCCAGTTGTGTGTGTTTGTGTTATTTTCCAAAAAATCTAAATAAAGTATTTGAAAAACACACCTATTGTGTGGCCTTTCCCCAGGTAGTTCTACTGTACAGCTTATATCTCATGATGTTGTTTTCAATAATCACGGTGGGAGTCGGGTGTTTACAAAGCTTCATATTCATAATTTCAGTGATAAATGAATCACAACCACAAGTGTAGATAGCATGGGGACTGGAACACAGACAAAGATGACTTCACTCACTGACCCTCTGGAGGCATGGTCACCCCCAGGGCATTGTGGGTAAGTAGTGAGCCAGCCATTCCCCCAGCTGCTCCTATCTACCTCCCTATCCTGCCCACTACCTCCTCGTTTCACCTCCCAGCCCCCGACCACCCACTCAATCTGCTCGGCCCCTAACACTGCCCCCTCCTTCTCCTCCCTCAGAATCACACTGTAGACCTTCCTGGAAACTCCCCCTTCTCCACTATTCTCTCCATCTCCATTTCATTATAAATACGTATGCAGCAAAAACATTAATTTTGAAGTTATAAATAATACAAAATCAAGCACTGCCATTATGCTGTGGGGCTATCGAGACCTCTCCAGCTATAACAGAGACTTCATTTATGGAAAGAAAATGACTTATTATATTTATACAAATTAGTATTATTCATTTAAATAATGTATTAATCTTTGTTATTTTGTTCTGGTTCACACTCCAATACAGTAGGTGGCGGTAATGCGCCTTTAACGCTAGGTGCCACCCGCCAGTAAAACAAAACAAAGAAGAAGAAGATCCGGAAAGAAGGGGGCGACACACACCGGAAGTTGGTTTGTAGCCCACCATTAAAACGTAGAAGAAGAAGAGGAACGTGGGTGTCGCACTTTGAGAGAAAAGCTGCTGGATACACACACACACACACTGCTGGATACAGACAGAGCAGGAATGGAGGAGGACGTCCCCACCAGACAGACAGCGGGCTCAAGCGGCGCTCAGGTCAGTGCTCATGAATAGAAGGATTAATATATCAACGTTGAACTAAAGCAGAGCGTGGAGTTAGCCTTTAGCTGTAGCATCCAGACCACGTGTTGATCAATTATCTGAAGCCATCGGTCGGGTTGTATATTAAGAACAACTATATGAAAATAGCATTTTCTGCACTGATGGACTTTGTTTAATGGCCACGTGGACATAATGAAACAGGAGACGGTTCTTTGTCTGGACTCATAGATATACATAGAAGCTGCCTTCGCCTCTGTTGTACGTTGGAACGATATATCGCTGCGGCCGCCATTTTGTGCCTTCTGACGTCTGTAAGGATCTAAATCTTCATAACTAGCTCAATTTTCAACCGATTTTCAATCTGTTTGGCTTGTTATAAATGGCAGACTTATACTTATGATACAGGTTGATACATGATACTTGGGTTAGTTAGTTAGTGTTAATACAGGATACGTGGTTAATAATAAAAAGCCAGGGTTTCATACAAAACTACTTCATCACCTAGTAAACATGTATAGTTTACCTAGGCTATTATTTATTGTTATGCATGTTGTTTATGGTTGATAGTAGTGATGGGCAGATGCAGCTTTTATGAAGCACTGAACCAGTTGAGTCAATCATTTCTAAAATGGGTTAATTGTTGTACGAGGCCTGCAGTGGATTCAGAGTATCCCTGCTTTGAACAATTCGGTCATTTTTAATTTAACCTTACATTTATTCAATTTAAGGATGGCCCTTAAATGCCCAGACAACCCAAATGCACTAAACCCTTCTAACTATGTTACTATAGTCCTGGCAAATGCTGTAAAAAACTGCTTTTTCAACTATAGTCTTATAATATTTATGAACACTTCATTTCAAATCAGATTTTTTATAAAGCTTATTGAGACACCCAACTTGATATCATATATTGATTTGAGACTGGGTTAACAGAAGTCATAACAGTGATTTTAATATAGTTCGGGAAATATATTTTAGCATAATCTTGAATAAAACAACCAGATTTCATGCAAGTACTCATGGCAACATAGCACACTGCTTACTGCAGGGGTGCCGAGGCCACGCCCCCTACATGCACTGTGCATTCCTCCATCACATGGGGGGGGGGGCATTTTGCTTATTTTATTGAATGGGTGGGGTCAGACATATGAGTAATGTTTTACTCAACATTCATCTTTTTGTTCAGTGAAATTATTGATTGATCATGAGATAATCAAAGCTTGATAAAGTTCTACTTACAAATACATCCGTTAAAATTAGGGCTGTCAAACGATTACATTTTTTAATCAGACTGATCACAGGATTCTGTGGATTAATCACGATTAATTTTACCATTCGAAATATGCCAGAACAATTTGAATTTTCTCTGTATATTGTTTTATGAACGGAAAGATAAAGGACAGAAGGTGGATATGTACATTTCAAATTAGTATTTTTATTAATTGAAAATCCAAATGATGGTTTTATTACTGAAAATAAATTTAAATCAAACTAAAATAAATGGGCCTACCTACCACACCATGATACAGAAGTCTAAATGTTTCTTAAAATGCTATGTCTAAATAGGATAACTGATGTAGGATATATTGAAAAAATTATATTACACATACAGCTCGGACTGGGATTTGAACTGCCGAACCCCCGCACCACAGTCAGCGTGTTATCCCCTCACCTATCTAGCTCGCACTCAAATTTGTTTTATTACATAAATACACCACACAACTCCTGTAAATGGTTGAAGCGCTGGTTGTGTTATATATATTTTTTTCTTGATTAAATAATAAGGCTACCGTGGTCCGGATCAGCTGGCTACGGGTTGGGTGTGCTTGTGTAACTCTGGCAGGGGGTGATTATGATGGTGAACAAATATTTGTATTGATGTAGGAGGCCTAAGTTTTTCAACAGTTTATGGATTGAGCCGGTTTCCTTTTTTTGCTCAAAGCTTCTCCACCGAACCGCGGCCCAGTCAGGTGATTCATTCAGACAATGAAGCACTTTGCTGCTTCGGACGTCATATGTCACGTGATTGTTTTTGCTCTGAAACAAGCTTTGAAGCCGTGGTTCTATGGAATTGTAGTTCAGGGTTTGAAGCATGTATCGAAGCTTCAGCATCGCACTGCCATCCAGGGGCATTTCTAGGTTTCTAAAACATCAGAGGCCTAGCCCAATAGGGAACATGACAAATTGTTTTGTATACTTTATTGGGCATGCACATTTTTTATGATGTTTTACCCTACCTAATTAAACAAAATAAGCAGTTTATTTTAGCTATAAATAGCTACCGGACTGCTGTGCTGCTTATCCCCAGACATCTAAAGTTCCATTTGAGTTATTTCAGAGTAAAATTAATACAAGTGAGACAGATCTTACTGTAAATGTAAATGACCTTTTTTATGAAAAAATATATATTCAGGGCTAATTAAATAATATCCGGGCTATAGCCACTGCTGCCATCACTAGTTGATAGTTAATTTAGATTAAATTAATTAAGGAATCACCTAGAATAATAATTATTTAGCCTTGATGATTCATTGTTTAAAATGGACTACCATAAACAAGACACAATGCAGCTGACTGACTGCCATCAATGAATCAATCTAAAAACCGCAGATCTACAATGGAATGGTTTAGATCAATGTATATGCATGTGTTAGAATGGCCCAGTCAAAGTCCAGACTTAAATCCAAATGAATATATCTAGAAAGACTTGTAAATTGCTGTTCAAGTATGCTCTCCATCCAACCTGACGCTGAATCTGATGGTCAAGCTATTTTGCTATTTTGCAAAGAAGAATGAGCAAAAATGTTTCAAGATGTGCAAAGCTGGTAGAGAAATTCCCAAATAGACATGCAATTGTTATTCCAGTGAAAGGTGGTACTACAAAGTATTGACTCAGGGGGGCTGAATACTTTTGCATGCCAAATGCTCCTGTTTTTATTTTTGTTAACATTGTCTCTTCCTGTCAAGTGTCCCTTCGGTGTGATTACTGGTTCCACCCTAATGTGTGTTAACTGTGTCTCCAATGTATTTGAGTATTTAAGTCTGTCTTCTTTTGATTTGTTGTAAAATCCTAACGATTCCCATCCCTACTGCCGACCCTGACTGCACATCTCTACCTCACTCATACTCCGTCTTTGTATTTCTGTCTGTCTGTCGCTACAGAAACAAAAAGGAACAAAGAAACCTAAACCTAAAACGCCTCACATTGGGCTGCATTCAGAGCCTTAAGAAATAAATGTACATCCTTAGTGAGGAAGAATGTATCTGACTACTATTTAAAATTGATCACAGACACCTATTCTAACCCAGCAAAATTCTGGAAGGTGGTTAAAACCAACAAAAATAGCTCTGCTACATCAGCTTCTATTCCAATTCAGGTTAAATTTGATGATAGTTTTATTACCGATCAAACCGAGATCTGCGCTGGTTTTAATAGACATTTTAATGTTGCTGGCCATATCTTCAAAGAGGACAACTCTAGATCTTCTCTAGCAGACAACCAGCTACCCCTTGAACAGGTTCATATGCCTACCACCAATGATGTTCCTCTGTTTTCTATTATTCCTGTGTCCTCCAGTATGGTTCTTGATGCTCTCTTAAGCATTGACCCCAAGAAATCCACTGGAGAAGACAACCTAGACCCATTCTTTCTCCAACTCTCAGCCCCTGTAATTGCAGAGTGTATTACCCACATTTTTAACCTTTCTATATCTTCCTGCGTTATTCCAAGGATCTGGAAATCAGCTTGTGTCCTTCCTTTGTATAAAGCGGGAGAAAAAACTGACCCTAATAACTATAGGCCAATATCCAGACTGTCATGTCTGTCAAAAACGCTGGAATCCCTTATTAATTACCAATTGAAAACATTTCTCTCAAGTCACACTATTTTATCTGTTCACCAATCTGGTTTTAGAACTAACCATAGCACTATCTCTGCCATCACTCTGGTTACTAACAATATTGTCTCTGCCTTAGATAATAGTAATCACTGTGCTGCCCTCTTTATTGATCTCAGTAAAGCCTTTGATACAGTAGACCATTCTTTACTATTAGATAAATTGGCTAACATTGGTATTAGTGAAAATGCGTGTAGCTGGTTCAGTAATTACCTTTCTGACCGATCTCAATGTGTGAAGCTAGGTAATATCCAATCTGGTTTCTTACCCATAACCAAAGGTGTTCCACAAGGTTCAATTTTAGGTCCGGTACTATTCACCATCTACATCAATGATATTGTGTCTCTTGTCAGTGGTTGTCAAATCCATTTATATGCTGATGACACCATCTTGTATTGTGTTGCTGACTCTGCAAAGTCAGCTATTGAGAACCTGCAACTGTCCTTTAATGCTCTTCAGAATGCTCTTATTTCACTTAAACTTGTCCTTAACCAGTCTAAAACTAAATTCATGTTGTTCTCTAGGGCTAGAGATTTAGACAATAGTGCATGCATCTATGCTGTAAACGGTTCTTTGATCGAAAAAGTCTCTGAATATAAGTACCTTGGTATCTGGCTAGATGAAAAACTCTCTTTTACATTTCACATAAAAAATCTTGTCTGTCGTCTGCGACAAAAGATTGGATATTTTTATAGGAATAAAGCTACCTTCCCGTTGTTTAGTAGGAAAAGGATTATTGAGGCAGTTTTTATGTCTGTCCTTGATTACGGTGATGTGGTTTATCGGCATGCATCTCGTTCATGCCTTAAACTCCTTGACTCTGTATTTCACTCTGCTTTGAGATTCATTACAGGAGATGCTTATGATACACACCATTGTGTTTTATATGAAAAGGTTGGGTGGTCCTCCCTTAAGGAGAGACGTGATGCACATTGGCATATTTTTATATATAAAGCTCTGACTGGAAAGCTACCACTCTATCTGACAGAAATGCTGCTTATTTCAGATGGGCTTTATCAAACCCGCTCAACTGACATGATCATGTTATATGTCCCCTATGTCCGGTCTGAGCTTGGTAAAACCGCTTTTAGCTATAGTGCCCCTGACTCCTGGAACAGCCTACAACATACAATTAAAATAAATACACTCATATCTGTTAACCAATTTAAAAGTATTATTTTGAATCAACCCCTCCACACTTGTAACTGTTTTAATTAGGCTATTATTTATTTCATTCAATTGATCTGAATGTTTTAAATTGTTGTTGTCTGTGTGTGTGTGTGTGTGTGTGTAAACTTGTTATGTATTCTCATTGTATATTGTGTATCTGTACTCGACGTCATTGTAAAAGAGGGTCACCCCTCAATTGATCTTTCGAGGTTAAATAAAGGTTACAAACAAACAAACAAACAAACCTCACAGCTGTCAACAGTGTAAGAAAGAGTTCATATCGAGGTCGGCCTTAATGATTCATGAGAGAATTCACACCGGAGAGAAGCCGTACAGCTGTGACCAGTGTGGTAAAACCTTCCCTGAATCAGGAGCCCTCAAAGTCCACCAACGTATTCACACCGGAGAGAAGCCGTACAGCTGTGACCAGTGTGGTAAAACTTTTACTGTATCAGGACACCTCAAAAGACACCAACGTATTCACAGTGGAGAGAAGCCGTATAAATGTGACCAATGTGGCAAAACCTTCACTCACTCAGGACACCTCAAAAGCCACCAACGTATTCACACTGGAGAGAAGCCGTACAGCTGTGACCAGTGTGGCAAAACATTCACTCGAGCAGGAGACCTCAAAGAACATCAACGTATTCACACAGGAGAGAAGCCGTACATCTGTGACCAATGTGGTGAAACATTCACTCAAGCAGGACACCTCAAAGTCCACCAACGTATTCACACTGGAGAGAAGCCGTTCAGCTGTGAGGACTGTGGCAAGAGCTTCACCCATCAAAGTTCTTACAATAATCACAGAAACATCCACACAAAGGAAAAAATCTATCCTTGTCAGCATTGTGCGAAAGTCTTCAGTTTCTCCTCCGGACTGAGTCATCATGAGCGTATCCACACTGGAGTCAAAGAGCACCTATGTCTACACTGTGACAAACGGTTCATCTCATCGTCTAACCTCTCAGTGCATGAGCGAATCCACACAGGACACAAACCGTACTGTTGCGTCAAATGTATGAAAAGCTTCACCACAAACTCCTACCTGAAGAGGCACAAGTGTTTAAACCTGGACCCCCCTGTGTGTCTTTAGTGAGTTTGTAAATGAAATGCAGAGAGGGGTTTACACATCATGATCTGACTCTGAGCATCTGAGCACACTGCTGAATGTGTTCACACTGTTACACAGTTAGAAGCGATAGTAAAAGACTGAGATGTGAAATCGACTCTCCAGACCCCTCTAACCACTGTACCACGAGCGCCCCAGGATAACCAACTTTTAATGTTTTTATTTGTTTCATTTTGTTGCATTTAATCATCATTTTGTATTTTGTATATATGTTTTGATATTTGTCTTGGAACCTTATAAATAGGCTAGTTGAATGTTAAAAAAAATGTACATATTTTTTTGCAGTTATCCATTTTTAATGTTCAAGGCATTTAATTAGGGATAACTGATTTGTTATTTCTACATCAATTCATCCAAATCAAGTTTTGTTATATTCAATCATTAATCTTTTGAGTCTCATTAGTAAATAGTTTATTTAGATAATGTTTTTATACGAGGGGTGGCTGTGTCTAAGCAGCTAGAGCAGTCGTCCACTGGTTGCCAGGGTGTTGGTTGGATCCCACGCATCTCTGTTTGTGTGTGTGTGTGTGTGTGTGTGTGAGAGAGAGAGAGAGAGAGACAAACTTTGAAAAATAAGATATATAAGTCAGGGCTGTACGCTTATTTTTTTAGGTGGTAGCACTGGTGCTAGCAAGCAAAAATAATCTGTAGCACAAAAATAAATTCAGTAGCACACAAAGTATGATCGAAAACTCTAACCCATGCATTCCACTCTAATGACATGTTAGCCTGTCATCTTGATTTCATTTGAAATTCTCAATTAATATCATATCCTAGTGTGTGTGCAGAAATAATTGTAGAAAAATGAATAGGGGTGCACTGATTGTAATTTAGACAAAAAAATCTAACCTGCCAATTGTAATTTTTTGCTGATTCAGAATAATTTCTCCCCATGAAATTAATATCTATATATATTTTTGTACATTTTTGGGAAATGTCTTTCTGTTAATTAAAACCAAACTTTAAAATATTAAACATAGCCTATTGAATAAATAAGTATACATATTGGTACAATTTAGGATAAATTAAATAGGTTGTTGTGAATGTGTTGGAAGTTGTTCTTCAGTGGCTTATTTCAAACTTTGTTTTTAGACTACTGTTGACTTTTCTCTGCAGCTGAATGAGTTGCCTTTCTAGCTAGCGCACTGCAGGGCTGTGAAGCGCTAACTTCCTGTTCTTACCGTCTTCAAAATAAAAGTCAACTCACGTTTGGCTATGAACAGGCTTTTAATGTGAAGGCGCACAGGAAATGTTCTGTTTACACATGCGCTAACTTAACTGCAGTAATCTCCTTCCGGTTATTACCGTTGGTGAAGTGTATTAGACGCTGGAATCGCCGCACAAGTAGGCTACAGGTCCGGAGCACACATCTTTCACCAGCCAAAGTGGAGGGTGGACTCAATAACTTTCTTGCCTTAGACCGCATTTGGAGAGTGTTAATGTCGACTACTGTTGACTTTAGTGTTGCGCAGTGTTGTGCATCTCTCCTCTGTGTCTCAAAGAGACAGCATCTGCTCATTAGCAAGCTGTCGCACTAGTGCTAGTGGACTTGTATTCATCATCGCACGTCATCAATTTCAGTAGCAAATGCGATCAAAACTGTCGCACTGTACAGCCCTGTAAGTGCAGTCCATATAGTCAAAGGTTACACATTGTTCCTTTTGATTTTAGCTTGACGTTTAAATGTTTGAATACAACATTATTTCATCTTATTTCCATATCCTCACTGCTGAAGGTTTTGAGCTGTTTTGGCATTTTATTAAATATTGTCCTGAATAAATAAAATACATTATAGCTATGTTTCTGTAAAACAGATAAAACACAAAGACACACATCTGTATTTCACATGCATTTTATTATGGTAGGCTTTTTCCGTTTGTCATAACACAAAATACACGTAGTTGAGAGAATATATGAGGTTTTAATCTCTAAACATCTGATTTTTCAACATGCTGTGTTAGGGCTGAGCGATATGGCTGAAAAGTTTAGTCATTTTCATTAATTCAGTGTGAAAAGCTGCTTTCATGGGAAGTCTACAAAAACAGACGCCAGCTGCTTGTCCCTGATCAGCTGATTGTGTCACTGGGCTGCCACAAACACATGACACATTGTGTTCATTGTTCTAGCAGATCATTTATCCCTTTCTGGTCCTGTTTATATGATGACATTAGTTTACTGCATGTACAGCTCTGGAAAAAAATAAGAGACCACTCCAAATGTTCAGTGTCTCTTGTTTTACTCGTTTAGTCGTAAACAGGTGAGCAAGAGAGTGAACTGACTGTATGAAAACAGAAGCTACAATCTGGCAGTGTCTGGAAGGTAGAACCGGGTATATGTAGAGCAGTTGATGATGATTGAAGGCAGCTGTGAATGTTGGTAATTGACTCCAGCACACCTGACTCCAACCCTGCAATTAGACCAGCACACAGACAAGGGTGAAAGGGAAAACACACACAAGGCCAAGGGGCCCAAGCGGGATCATGACACATTCAGCCTAAAGGAAACTCAGTGCTTCTGAACTGGCCTCGGTAGAAAAACCAAAATAGTTATTAAAACAGACATTGTAATTAACTGTAATGTAACTTTATTTCAACATATACACTGTAGAAAAATACATTAACCTGGTTTAAGGCAAGGAGTGTAACAGGTGTTAGATAATTTCTATTATCCACCTGGACGGGTTAGTAGATTAATGAAATAGTACAAGTTAGAACGATATACATACATAGTATTCAACAAAAATGACATAAAGCACTAGTACAAGAATATCCCCGTGTTATAAGTGTGTGCATGTTTGCTGTGTGAGTAACTAATGTTTTGTTTTTACCCATAAGAAGTTGGATATTGCCAAATTTGCATATTTATTTAAACATTTAAAAAAACAATCTAACACACAATTAAACTCCGCCCTAGTCTCAAATCTGTTGCAGACTCTAACAGGTTGTGTGCCTTGTATTTGCCTCTATCCATCTCCCTATCAACTCTAACCAGCTTCCCTGACCCTGCTGAAGAAAATCACCCCCACAGCATGATGCTGCCACCACCATGTTTCACAGGGAGGGTGGTGTGCAGTGTGAGTTTTCCACCACACATTGCATTTTGCATTATTAGGTTAGGTTAGGTTAGGTTAAACTTTATTGTCCCCGTGGGGAAATTTGTCTTGGGCACAGTGCATCATTGCTTTCTGAAACATACAGAGTACAACAGAACAAAAACACAACCACAGACACAAACGCACACACACACACACATTCACACATTCACCGATGGTTTTCCTAATGAGGGGGCATTTGTTAACCCCATTGAGGCCCAAGAACAGCATCCATCTTCGGGATAGACCGTATTGACAGTAGGGCTGGGTATCGTCAAGGACTTCGCGATACGATATATATCACGATACGATATATCACGATATATTGCGTATCTTGATATATCACGATATATTGCGATATTCCATAAACAAGTTGCCTTGTCAAACATAACAGCACAATATAGTGATAGTTGCACAGACAAATGAAGTCAAAACTATTTCATTCACAACTTCCTTTACTATTTTCCTTCCTTTTTTTTGGTTTTGGCAAATGATCAAACACTGCTGCAGCTGCTTAACATCACAATAACAAATCCAATTCTCTCTTGTACTAACTGTACAGGACACAATGCAAATGAAAACACATCAGTGTGCTTTTGTGACTCAGTGAATCTTAAGTATTTTTATAAACAAAACTGATCGAACTTCAATAGTCAGTATCCTAGAGGCTCAGGCCTGACAGCAGACATGGGTTTGAATCTGACCCATGGTTGTTTCATTCCCTCTCTGCCCCACTTCATATCTGTATCTCTGCACTGTCAAAAAAGCCTTGAAAAGCAAAAAAAAAAAAAATCATAAAAAATGTATTAAAAAAAATCGATATTTTGATATAAAAATTGATACTGATATCGGGAAACTAAGTATAGCGATATATCGATATTTCGATTTTTTGACACAGCCCTAATTGACAGGAACATCCAAGATTTTTTTTGTTGCTATTTAGGTTGCAATGCAAAGCCACATGACTTTCCAGGAATCATTAGACGCTACAGATGTCAAACATGCGTTGGAAGCTATAGTGCATGCCCCTTCAAAATAAAAGCTGACATCAGACTAACATATACACCCCGGGAAAAAAAACAAGAGACTGGTATGGGGGAGGTTTATGATACAAAAGGTCACACATCCTGATCCCCCACATACCTCCTAACCATCTCTCTCTCTTTCAAATCAAAATCTAATCAAATCAATTTTATTTCTATTGCGCTTTTCATACTGAAGAATAGCTCATGTATTTTTTTTATAGTGATTGTATGTGAAAAAATAAACTAAACTATGAGTCAAATTATGAATTATTCAGATTCAGATTCAGATTTCTTTATTGTCATATGCACCGTTACAGCACAATGAAATTTGCCTTTCAGTTCACACCTCTCCAAGAAACATACAAGACAGTGACAATAACATGGGTGGACAGGAGATAGTGTAACTGCCCACCCGCCGCGCCCGCGCCCCTCTAAAGTAGGAAGGATAAAGAGAACATCAGGGAAGACAGGTTAAAAAAAATGCTTCTCTCACACTAGCTCCTTATAGGTGCAAGTGTGTGATTAGTACAAAAACCACCTTGGCATAGTAAGCAACAACAAGATAACGCCACAGACAAATAGACACGTCGATAAGCACAGAGGAATGGGTTAAGGGTTCATGGGACGGTAGGTGTCACAACTCAGGCGCTAGGGGGCGTACGCAGCCGGCAGGCGCCCCGCCCGCAGCGGTCCGCGCTGCGACGTGAGGGAGAGGGGGAGGATTCAGGAAGGCTAGAGAGGTCGGGAAGTGTGTGCTATGTGTTTACGTGTGTGTGTGTGTGTGTTCCATGAAGCTATCTCTGTCCAGACGTAGTGGCAGTCTGCAGCCTTGGAGACGACCTCGTGGCCCGGTCACAGATAGAGTTCACAGGAGAGTAGGTGAGGGAGTGTGGGGGTAGAGCGTCTCTTTACATAAACATCCCGGAGAGAGAAGAGATAGCACCGCCGCCAAGGACGGTGCAGGGAGCCGAATTGTGAGATTGTGATTTGTTTTGGTTGAGACTAGGCGCTGGAATGAAGCCTGTCTTGAAAGTCACTGGTACCATATTATCCTCCGAAATCCATTGGCCTAAATCCAAGTGCTTGCGGCCCGTTAATGGCATCCCTGATCGAATCAACTTTCCGAATAAGTCCAGGAATCACTTCCAGCTTGCGATTCACCTCTCTTATCACTTGAGTCTGTGCATTAACGGCCTGGCACAAACCCTCAAATACGGGCAGCTGTGCTATTGCCTGATTTGCTGCCAACGCCTTATTACCGTTGCGGTAAATCAGGAATCCGCCAACTCCAAACAGCAGGAACCCTGATACCAGAAGCCCAATAGTGTAGATGTCTTCGGCGTCCTCAATGGAGAGTATTGCTAGACACATCTGGTTCCAGCCACTCCACCCATCCCAGGTGTATCCAACAGTAAAGGTTCCATCAGGGCAAGTGGCATCTCCTTTGCCACCTTTCCTCGTTGAGAAAATTTGGTCAATTGCAGAGAGACCCCAGTTAATCAGATCCATAATTTAGGTTTTCGGATGTGGATGTACAGAGAGGCTCAGGATCGACAGAGACAACACGAGACAGAGAGCAGAGCAGGATAGATAAGGGTCGGGAGGGAAGAGAAAATGCGACCGCCTTCCTTCAGAGCCAGACATTATTATTATTATTTGACTTTAGCAGAAGGCAGCTGTTCAGAGAAGGGCCGGAGAGCGGTGCCATAACGAGTGTCTTTAGGAAACAGTGAAGCGTGGGGGAGGTGTAAGATACAAAAGGTCACACATCCTGATCCCCCACATACCTCCTAACCCAACCCCCACTATCTCTCACACACACACACACACACACACACACACACACACACACACACACACACACACACACACACACACACACACACACACACACACACACACACACACACACACACACACACACACACACACACACACACACACACACACACACACTCCTGAGTCTGCCACATACCAGTCCCTTGTTCTCTTCTGGCTTCAGGGCATGATTCATCATGGCTTTTCCACAACATTTAAACGCAATTTCTAAACCCTTAATAAGCATGTTTATAATCACATGGCTCAGTAATGCTGCATTCATTTGTCCTTCAAAAGACATAAATGATCTACCAGGCACTGCAGAGGCATTCTTGAGGATAAGCAAACTGATTACAGAACAACAATAGTAACTTATAGCTTTTTTTTTGTGACATTTTTGTATTCTTTTCTTTTTCCGACATATTATGTTTTTGAGACTTTTTTGTGTTTTTGCAACTTGTAATTTTTGTTCGACTATCTGTGTTTCTGTGGACCATCTTCGGCACAGAGGAACTCCCAACCCCCGACCACCCACTCAATCTGCTCGGCCCCTAACCCTGCCCCCTCCTTCTCCTCCCTCTGGCCTCAGGCTTACTTTCTGCTCAGACGCTGCCTGGCACTCTTCGACTATTTGTGTTTCTGTGGCCCATCTTCAGCGCCGAGGAACTAGGGCCAATCGCGTGTGTGTGTGAACACGCGCTCGCTCGCGTGGTGTGTGTGTCATACTCCCTCATGGTGTAGTGGCTTAATTGCAACTAATGAACTTTCAGAGTCCCCGGTTCAAATCCTGTCCAGGATCAAGTGATACTAATGGTTCTAAGGTGCCGGTGACCAAAGAAAGGAATTAAAACCTTCAAGTAACTGATGTGTTCTGTCCATATTTCAAAACACTAGAACTAACTACAAAAAAAAACAAAAACACAATATCAGTGACTACATTTATTTTATTAAACAACACGGTGTGTTCAATCCATGCAGCATGGAAGCTTACAAGTTACAGTATTAATCAATTGCCTTAGAACAGTTATTAGTTAGTTATAGGCCTATTCAGAAATCTCCTTATATGGACTTCTCTAACCATGTTTGCTACACACTGGACATCCTGTTATTTTTCAAACTGCATCTGACGTCATGAAGAGGCGTGTCCTGTCTGACCAAACGTCTCTGGGCTCGACACACAAACACCGTCTCTGGTTACTATCTGCTGCCACCGAGGAAGAAGCATGAGTTCTCCACAAACGGTGACTATACATTTAATGTCTCTATGGCGTTAATATGACGTTTCTTCTGTTTTTAGCCCGTTTAAAGCGTTTCTTTATGGGGGAGTTGTTCCTCAGCCTCGTGGGTCTGAGGACAAAGGGTGTCGTATTACTGTCTGTACGCAGCGTAAGCCCACTGCCGCATATGACTGTCTGTCTGCGATATCGGGCTATATAAATAAAACTGATTACATGTATCTGTCCGCATCCAGTAATGTGCAATAAACACATTTTAATTAATAGATGAGTCTTAACCTGGCAAAACTTGAGAAAACCTTGAGAAACATTGTAATGCACTACATCCCTGGGGTTTTCTGCCCTCTGCAGTCGAATTTGGGATAAAACAGTCCTGTGTGCAGTCCATTTCAGAATATATGTAAAACTTATTTAGAACAAAGTCAGTCGGAGTGTGCTTTGCTTCTTGTCTTATCAGCATGGACCTTATTCAGGAGCAATTCCAGCACAGGAAAACCTGCAGAGGCAGGCACGCACACACACACACACACACACACACACACACACACACACACACACACCCCACCACACACCCACACCCCCTGAGGGGGAGCGAGACAGAGAGACTTTGTTACAATGTGTTCTTTTATCCAGAGATGTAGAAGGAAAAACAAGTAGAACATTTATTTCAAAGCTTAAAGACTTATTATCTAAATTGAGCAGAAACATAAACATTGAGCCATACTGGAGCTACCCCAGTAGGACTGGAGTTAAAATGGTGGGACACAATGTTATATGGAAACAAATACTTTATTTCTGATTGGTTGACTATGTGTTGGAGGCAAGCTGTGGATGTTAGGCTTGACCTCCCTTCTAGTTGGTCTTCCAATGGCATAAGATACATTTCATGGTTAACACTACCCTGCTCATAAGGGAGGGAGGGTGCGGGGCTGTTGCTAAGCCGGTTGTTATGTGCAGGCACATCCCCCACACATATTTCTCCCCTGACCTTGAGCTTTTGATAAACGTTGTGAGACAGTCAGCCAATGATTTACTGAAACTGTCCATTCATAGTGTTTATATGTGAACTTAGTCTGGAGCTCAAGTAAGTGGAGAGAAAGTTAACTTACAAAAGAGTGCAAAATAAAGTATAAAAAAGTGTAAAACAAAAAAAAACTTGAAGAGTATACAATTAAAAAAAATATGTCCTACAACTTTAAAAAAAATGGAAGCTCACCAAACAAGTCATCATCATCAACCCTAATATCTACAGGAAAACCTGGACAGACAGACAGACAGACAGACAGACAGACACACACACACACACACACACACACACACACAGGATGCATGAATCTGGTGCACTTTGAGGGGAGAATATGCACTTAAATCCCATTCAAAAAGTCTTGTATATCACTATTTAGAGACATAGATAGGATTATTAGTGTTGTAGCTTTGCATTTTGTGTCTTCATTTACAGACTTAGACATTTATGTATAGCAATTAATATTTGCATTGCTGCTGACTCTCAGGCCACTGTAGCATTATGCATTATGCTATCACATGTATACTAATCTGTTTCATTACAGCAATTGTATTTGTATTTACATGAAAAATGTTTGCATCATTTCGGGATGAAGTGCAAGACATTGTTCTTTGGTTTCAGGACAATGTTCATGGTGGAGAACAGAATGCTGGGATTTGATGAGCTGCAGTGTGTACACGGAGCAGAGGGAGTGAACGTGACACATTTGTATTGGGGCCAGTTGGTTGAGGGGGGTGGAGAGAGTGTGGTTGAAGAGGTTAGAAGTCAGCTACAGTGTTGGATATACATGTGGAGAGGGAGTTGGGACAGAGAGACTTGAGATTATGATAAGGGATTTTGTTTCGGATGGGGGGGAAGGATTGTCGATGTCCATGGTGATAGCCAGATGCTCAGAGATGGTGTTTTGCCGCACTTAACAGGAAGTGTTGAGGAAGTTGTAAAAATATTGAGAAATGCCTGTTGAATAAACAAAGGGTTTGAGGTTAGAGAAAGCTGCAAAGCATCAGCATAGTGGGAAAGCAGGGAGTGGGATTCACAATTTAACTTGACAAAGTTATAAAGTAACTGTTGAGTCATAATTTCTTATGAAGAGAAGTAAATAAAAGACTATAGATATTATTCTGTTATTGATATACTGTATGTCTATTGGTGATTGTTATGACTTGTTCAGCTCCCTGTTTTCCTGTGTTGTCCTTTCATGTTTTCCTGTTTTATTTTGGTAAACATTGTATCTTCCTGTTAGGTGTCCCTTCTGTTTGATTACTGGCTACACCCTAATGTGTGTGACCTGTGTCTCCAATGTATTTGAGTATCAAAGTCCTTGTCTTCTTTTCATTTGTTGTAAAATCCTAACGATTCCCATCCCTACTGCCGACCCTGACTGCACATCTCTGTCTCACTCATACTCTGTCTTTGTATTTCTGTCTGTCTGTCGCTACAGAAACAAAAAGGAACAAAGAAACCTAAACCTCACCGCTGTCAACAGTGTAAGAAAGAGTTCATATCGAGGTCAAACCTAGCAAAGCATGAGAGAATCCACACCGGAGTGAAGCCGTACAGCTGTGACCAGTGTGGCAAAACATTCACTTTATCAGGAAACCTCAAACGCCACCAACGTATTCACACAGGAGAGAAGCCGTACAGCTGTGACCAGTGTGGGGGAACCTTCACTGAATCAGGAACCCTCAAAAGCCACCAACGTATTCACACCGAAGAGAAACCGTACAGCTGTGACCAGTGTGGGGGAACCTTCACTGAATCAGTTGCCCTCAAAAGACACCAACGTATTCACACTGGAGAGAAGCCATACAGCTGTGACCAGTGTGGCAAAACATTCACTTTATCAGGAAACCTCAAACGACACCAACGTATTCACACTGGAAAGAAGCCGTACAACTGTGACCAATGTGGCGAAACATTCACTCAAGCAGGACACCTCAAAGTCCACCAACGTATTCACACCGGAGTGAAGCCGTTCAGCTGTGAGGACTGTGGCAAGAGATTCACCCATCAAAGTTCTTACAATGATCACAGAAACATTCACACAAAGGAAAAAATCTACCCATGTCAGTATTGTGGGAAAGTCTTCAGTTTCTCCTCCGGATTGAGTCATCATGAGCGTATCCACACTGGAGACAAAGAGCACCAATGTCAACACTGTGACAAACTGTTCATCTCATCGTCTGAACTCTCACGGCATGAGCGAATCCACACAGGACAGAAACCGTACTGTTGCGTCAAATGTATGAAAAGCTACCCCACAAACTCTCACCTGAAGCAGCACAAGTGTTTAAACCTGGAGCCCCATGTTTCTTCAGTGAGTTTGTGAATGAAATGCAGAGAGGGGTTTACACATCATGATCTGACTCTGAGCATCTGAGCACACTGCTGAATGTGTTCACACTGTTACACAGTTAGAAGCGATAGTAAAAGACTGAGATGTGAAATCGACTCTCCAGACCCCTCTAACCACTGTACCACGAGCGCCCCAGGATAACCAACTTTTAATGTTTTTATTTGTTTCATTTTTTTTGCGATTAATCATCATCTTTTTGTATTTTATATATTTTTTGATCTTTGATATTCGTCATGGAAATCTTACAAAAGGCTAGTTGATTAGAAAAAAATATTTATCTCTTTGCTGTTACTCCTTTTTAATGTTGAACATATTTAACAGGGAAACATTATTCAGATTACAATGCATCCAGACAGTAGTTAGATTCATGTGGGTTCCGGCACATGGGGGCAAAGAGGGGAACAACGTGGCAGATCAGTTAGCACTACGATCTCTTAAACAGGATAATATCATGGATGTCATTTTAAGTAAAGCTCTGGTTAAAACCAAGATCATGGCTGCATGGCAGAAACAGTGGGATACAGGAACTACATTTTGGGAAGGTCCTCAGTTCCGCCTCTGGATTGAGGCATCATGAGCGTATCCACACTGGAGTCAAAGAGCACCAATGTCAACACTGTGACAAACGGTTCTACTCACCGTCTGACTTCACAAAGCATGAGCAAATCCACACAGGACACAAACCGTACTGTTGCGTCAAATGTATGAAAAGCTTCACCACAAGCTCCAGCCTGAAGAAGCACAAGTGTGTTTAAACCTGGACCGATCAGACCATGATGTGTGAACTTCTTTTTGCATTTCATTTGATTTAAGAACTCACTGAAGAAACACAGGATCACACTTGATTTATGAATTTCCAACATTTCATGAATTTTAACTGTATTTTGTTCAGAATCATGGCAGTGCAAAATGGCGGCCTCCATTAAGGGGTGATCCGCTACATATAAAAGGCTCATTTTAAGGAAATTAAAGAAAAAAGCAATAATTGAAACATATTTGTGAATATTATATTCCATTCCTACCAAGTGTGTTCTGAGAAATTTATTCTACACACTTTGTCTTTTAAAAGGCAAAATGAGAGATTGGAAAAAGTTCCCTTTCCCATTTGAAAAAAATAAATAAATCAATTTCAATCAACTGAAATGGTCCAAATGTAATGAACAATATAAGTAATTGTTTCCATTAATGCCTGATGCATTGAATGTAGTAATACATGAAAACATCTAAGATGTGTATCGTGTGTATTATGTTTTAAATATGAATCATTTTCTGCCTTCGATTTCATTTGTCATGGTTTGAAGGGTTAAATCTTTTTTTTCACAGAGGTGAGAACTTGACTTTACAGAATCTACACATATCACTCTTTGTAAGGTCACAGAGATCAGAATGGTTTTATATGATTTAAGTGACACTATTATTATTCTTGTCTTCATAGTTGTTTATATTGAATCAGCTGAAATTAAATAATTACATTAAAAAAAAATACTTTTGAAGTAGATATTCTAGCTTTTTTTATCGACCCAAAGTAACTGATGTTTTTATTCATGTTTGGTTTTTGAAAAATTGTTCTTTTATCACATTTAGAACGACCCTGAAGCCAACACTGTATTCTTATATAATCATCTTTCTCTACTTATTTTTGAATTTTGAATTTTTGCCTTTTAAAATAACGTAAAAGTTGTTTATCTTTCCAATGTTAACATATCTCTTCTTGCATCAATCACTTTTTTATTGTTCAACCCATTATTTGATTTCTTTAAAGTTTTGTTGTTGTATTCAATAATGCTTTTGTGCATTCGCATTAGAAACTGGTTATTTAGATATTTGTATAATCACTGTCACTTTCTTGTTAACGAACAGGTTACACATTGTTGATCAAAATCATGTTTGAATGTTTTTTCAGTCTATAGTGTATTTTTTCAATGTTGCAAAACTTTTTCTTACAAGGTGTCAAGTTTTAAAACACAGACTTACAGGCCTTTGAGACCTTTTTTTCAGTTTTGAATTGTGGCAGGATATTAATCCCATATGGACACTTACTCAGCCACTCTCAATGTTGTTTTACAGTATGTTAGAGAAGTATTTTATTATGAATTAACTCCTGGATTATTGGTGCTGCTGACTTTTTATGTAATATTGATTTTTATTCTATGATAGCAGCATTTTCAAACTCCTGACCGTCCCAAAGCCGCAGGTGCTAGGGTGATAGGAGGAATTTTATTTGAAAACAGGCCTCTGCATTTATTACACATCAAATGTTTAGAGTTAAAAATCAAATTAATTTTCTCTCCTATATGTATTTTGTGGGATGACAAACGGAAAAAAAGCATATCATTGTTTGCTGATGTTTTTATAAAGCTGATACTAAAATGCATGTGAAATACAGATGTGTGTCTGTGTGTTTGATCTGTTCCACAGAAACAAAGCTGAAATGTATTTTATTTATTCAGTCCAATATTTAATAAAATGCAAAAAACAGCTCAAAACTTTAAGCAGTATAAGAATCTGGAAATAACATGATAAAATGATTAATTCAAACATTCAAAAATACTTCAAGCTGAAAACAACACTTTTTTCATGTCTTTCTATAAATATTTCAACTAGAAAAATAATTTGAATTTCTAAATATTCAACATCATTCTGACATTATGACAGTTTAACTATTCACTCCCTTTCATTGTTCAAAGTTGAACAGTTCATTAAAATAAACACGTGCTTTATTGAAAACAACAATACAACTTGAAATTGATTCAAAATAACGAAAAAGAAAATAAATGCTTTTAAACAATAACTGCATGCGGTTAAAACATTTCAAAAACTACATAACTGTTGTAACATTTGACAAGACAGTCGCTCAACAAAACGTAAAATTATTATTCTGATGGGGTCAGATAAACTCTTAGAAATGGATTTACTCAGATGAATGAGGGTCTACAACAGAATCTTTTTATCCTCATTGATCCTAATCATTTGGTGGAATTTCACATGAAAACGGGGCTCTGCATTTATTACATACAATATATTCACAGGTCATATAATGAGAAAATAAAAAACCCTACTATATTCTCTAACCTACATTTATTGTTCTATATCAAACAGAAAATGTATATTATTGTTTGCTGATTCCTTAAAAACTCTGATAATAAAATGTATGTGAAATACAGATGTGTGTCTGTGTATTTTATCAGTTCTACAGAAATAAAGACGAAATGTATTTTATTTATTCAGCTCAATCCTTAATAAAATGCCAAAACAGCTCAAAACCTTCAGCAGTAAGAGGATATGGAAATAATACAAACTTATTTTATATTCAACATTCAAAAAATCACTCCGAAATAAAGATGAAGCAAGAGAGTGAGAGTGATTATCAAAAAATTCCAAATGTTTACAGGAGAGTGAAATCAAAATAAACAAACATTTTTTTTCCCAGAAATTTAGAAATCAAATGTGATCCCATGTTTCTTCAGTTCACTCAAATGAAAAGCACAGAGGAGTTCACACATCATGGTCTGATCAGTCCAGGTTTAAACACACTTGTGCTGCTTCAGGTGAGAGCTTTGGGTGAAGCTTTTCATACATTTGACGCAACAGTACGGTTTGTGTCCTGTGTGGATTCGCTCATGCTGTGTGAGTTCAGACAATGAGTAGAACCGTTTGTCACAGTGTAGACATAGGTGCTGTTTGACTCCAGTGTGAGTACGCTCATGAGACCAGTACGAGCCAGAGGAACTGAAGACTTTCCCACAATGCTGACATGGGTAGATTTTTTCCTTTGTGTGGATGTTTTTGTGATTATTGTAATTACCTAGCTGGTTGAATCTCTGGCCACAGTCCTCACAGTTGTATGGCTTCTCTCCGGTGTGAATACGTTGGTGGACTTTGAGGTGTCCTGATCTAGAGAAGCTTTTCTCACATTGCTCACATACGTACGGCTTCTCTCCAGTGTGAATAAGGCTGTGTGACTGCAGGTGAGATGAACGAGAGAAAGCTTTCCCACACTTGTCACAGCTGTACGACTTCTCTCCGGTGTGAATAAGGCTGTGTCTTTTCAGGTGTGATGATTGAGAGAAAGTTGTACCACACTGGTCACAGCTGTACGGCTTCTCTCCAGCGTGAATATGTTGGTGGAGTTTGAGGTTTCCTACTCGAGTGAATGTTTTGCCACATTGGTCACAGCTGAACGGCTTCTCTCCGGAGTGCATTCTCTCATGAATTTTTAGGTCTGCCCTCGATATGAACTCTATTTTACACTGTTGACAGCAGTGAGGTTTAGGTTTCTTCGTTCCTTTTTGTTTCTGTAGCGACAGACAGACAGAGATACAAAGACAGAGTATGAGTGAGGCAGAGATGTGCAGTCAGGGTCAGCAGTTGGGATGAGAATCATTAGGAGTTTACAACAAATAAAAAGAAGATAACTGCTGTGTTCAAAAAGCCATACTAACGTCCTACCTCCTACATACTCAACATGTAAGTACTACTAGGGTTGTCAGGATACTAGAATTTCAAGATCCATACCGATACTCAGAATTTTTTTTTGATTCTATATACCATTTTCGAAAACAAGGTGGGAAAAATTACCAAAAATTTAGAGTCTTTATCTTTAATATCTATACCAACAAGAATGATACAAAACAACTATTTACAATACAAACTAATTGTAAGTTGTCAGGACATAATGCTACACTTAATCACAAAACTGTATTACTATTTAGGTGGTCTCGCAAAGCCAGACCAAAACTACAAGTAGTATGGTCTGGATCCACTCTATTTAGAGCCGTCTATTCGGAGGGGAACTGGGCTGGCCTGTTGTTATTTCTTTAAACCAACCACAATCGTCTAGGGCAGGGCTAAGACCGAGAAGCAGCAGCGGTGTCCGTGCAAAATAGTGCCGGGGGGAATTGTTTTGCTGGAACATCTGCACTCGAGGCTGTCAGAGAAATGGCTAAATCCCAACCGCAAACAAAAAAAACTATTAAAGACAAAAGGAATAAACATAGTGTGTTGCTTTCTCACCAGCATGTCAAGACACCATACACTTTAACCCTCGAGGAGCTCACGGGATAACTTAACGGGAATGAACAAGTCACACAGTGTTTACTCTGGTAACATTAACAACGGCGGCCCGATGTCCCGTAAATCACCAAAGATAGGGAACGGCGGCTCTTAATCTAGCTGGTTACATTGTTAATGTAACACTGTTGAAATTGGCAAACTGTCAATCACATCCCCTGAGCCAATCAAATCCCCTGAGTGAACCAAATCAGCTAATTAAGCATTCAGGCAGCAGGACACAGTTAAAACCCCAGTCAATCAGAACTTTTGTGAGAAAACCACAACACAGGAGAGACACAACCAAACTTACCAACCCTGGAAACAAACCATACTTACCTGGACTGTGACTGAAAACATGGGGGAGCTGATGTGCTGCTGAGGAGGACGCTTCCAACACTGAACACTGGTGAGAGCTCCAAAATGGAACATTTAATTAAAATGCTGCTCCCAAACTGAGCAGACTTGTAATCTTACCTGTTTACCTAAACGGGTCAGGCCCTATTGCCGGAGCGAGATGATGGCGAGCTAAAGGAGAAGAACAAACTCAAGTCCAATTCCCTAAAAAGGCAGGCTTCAAGCCCGGCTGCCTGGAGTGTGGTAGGATTTCCCCTGCCCAAACAAACACTGACTTCCTTGAACATTCTGCACCCACAAACACATCTAACCTGCAGTGAATGAAGTGTGTGGGATGCATTGTTTTATGTTTAGTCTAATTAATGTTTGAGTAGAACTGGGAACTGTGGATCTAAATGTATGGAGTAAAGTGTGCCCATACCAAGTGTGAACATCTAAGATAATTGAATTGAATTGAAGGCCTAATTTTTAATTATGTTTGTTTATATTTCCTTGATTGAGTCAAGTCATTATTCTTTGTTTATTTGAAATACAAAACCGGGCACCAAATATCTGTGTCGTGTCTTTAATCCTCCACCAGCTCCACGAGACCAACCTACCTATTAGCCCAGTACTCTGCAGTTTGATTTTTTCGATAACATATTATTTACAAACATATCTCAGTTAAAGTAAAATTGTGTACCCTAGGGTTACATTAATTTTGGCAGCGAATTCTGATTTAGTCTTAGTCTTTTGAATATCACACCATTAAGTCTTAGTCCTATTTAAGTAATCTAAAATCTTTTAGTCTAAGTCTAGTCTTAGTCTACTAAATATAATAAGTGGGAGGCCCCACACTAGGTCTTGAAATGGGCCCCGAGATCGTTAAGGCCGCCCCTGGGCAGCAGCAGCAGCAGCATGCAGTTACGTGCTGATAAAATTGTTCAACTGCGCTTTCCTTTAAGCAACACTGCTGCCGCTGTGTGTGTTCGGACTTCTTTTGCGTCAAAGCCTTTTTGATTATTTATTTATTTATTTATTTTTTAACCTTTATTTATACAGGTATATCCCATTTGAGTCCGAAGACTCTTTTGCAAGGGAGACCTGTTCCCATTTACACGTTACCATTTACACACACCGATAGCAGGCTAACTATCGACATTCACACGACATAATAAAATGAGAGGTTTTAATTGAACGCTGTCCATGCATCTGAGTTGATTGTAGCTTACTCGGGTGAAAACAGAAACTAACGGAGGGAGGCGGCAGTTTGACAGTTCATTTCCTATAGTTGCGCAGTCAGTTTGGGGACATGGCTCTGTGTGTTCAAACTTGAGACACAGCCTACTACAAACAGATGACGGAACTTAGCCGTTCCCCTAGACAACGTTAACGGGCAGGATATCCCTGACTATCATTTTGTTCATCAAACCGCAGAGTTTTTCTGCACGTCGACTCTCGCCACCCACTCACCTGGGGTTTCCCTTCGATTTTCACCACACAGTTGATTCACTTTCACTGATTGGATTTCTTCCCAACTTGTCCCACAGTTCTGATTGGATCTGTTCTCCATTGTCCCGCCCTAACAGTTTCGTCTCGTTCCTATTCGTAGACTATAGTGTCAATTATATTCGTTTTAGTCTTTGTCATCATATATGCCTTTTTATCTAGTTTTCGTGCGTGAAAAAGGTTTGTTGACGAATATTTTTCGTCATAGTCACAAGCTATGTCCCATTACAGAGACCGCCTCCTTGGTCTATGAAGGCTATAGCCTATGAAGGCCGATTTTAAGGCCGATTCCAAGGCCAACGAGCCTTGTTAAACGAGACGGTCTCCGCAGGTCTCTGTTTATGAGCATTTCCGGTTTGCGTAACAAGCCGTTACCTTGCATGCCCCCCGCTCCTGTGCTGCCTAGCAACCCTGATTGCTGCCAACGGAGACAGCCCTGTCAACGGAGGAAAAAAGAAAAAGAAGTTGCCTACCAGACGAAAAGAAAAACAAGTACAAGAAAAAAGAAAGGAAGATAAAAGTTAGATGGAGCAACACGTTGCTGTTTTGTTATTTTTTATTTTATTTTATGCCATCTCTGAAAAAAACGCAATGAATCTTGGGATATGTTGGGCCACGAAGGATACATCTGATGCAGCCTTCAAAACCGTGAAATGAAGGCTGCATTTCTCGGCCGCATATGAGGAGCGTTGCAAGGAGCCTTGCAAACGGGACAGCCTTTGCGCGCCGCTATGACGCAATCGGTCTTCAAATGCAGCCTACGTAGACCGCAACCCCTGAATCAAGACGCAGCCACAGTCTAGGAAATTAACACTGGCTGGTTATAAGGTCCACTGCTCAATCCAAACCCCCACGCTTAATTTTCCAGAGTTTATGAGTGTATTTCTGCCCCGGGGAAGTCGTACAATGAAGTGGCTAGGTTAAGCTAATAGGTTGCGCCGCCGCTATTAGTAGGCTATCCTCAGCATCTCCACACTTTATTTATGTCTACAGTTGCGTCACTTCTCACACCCTCTGTGTGTGTGTGTGTGTGTGTGTGTGAGTGAGAGAGTGTGTGTGTGTGCGCGTGAGTGTGTGTGTGGGAGAGAGGCGCGCCATGACAGTCAGACACACACAGGTTGGCTGTTTATTATACTATCTATGGTTAGCTGTGAGCGAATTGTTTCCGAGTTTGATGGGGAGCACAATACGGGAAAGCCAGCAACAGGAAGGGGGGAGTTACAGCCGACGGACGCGCTGTTCTCCGCTGGCAAAACCAGGGAAGCCAGACTACTATTTAGGGTGCTTCACTGCCCTGAATTTTCTTTGCCAAGCATATGTGTTCAGACTGTATATAAGAGATATAGCTACAGTCCTGTTTATTTTCTGTCCTTAACACTCCTGAACAGTAGATGGCGGCAGGCATCTGTAAGTTGTTTTGCATTCCGCTAATTTCTATTTTTATTTATTTATTTAACCTTCTTTTATACTCAAAAGATCAGTTGAGGGGTGACCCTCATTTGCAATGACAACGGATAAAACAAATGCAAAGCAAAAACAACAATAGATACACAATATACAATATGCAAAAACATCAAATATACAACAACTGAAAAAGAGAAAAAGACAATTTAAATATTTAGATAGTGATGTAGAATGGCTCGAAATTAAATAGGATTGGTAAAAGTACTACATGGCCTAATTTAAACAGTGCTTGTGGATATTTGTGTCCACTTCTAGGCAGATGTGAAGTCACTCTTAAAGCTTTCCATTTGGAAATTATTTGCCTCATGGTGGACCGATGGAGCTCAAACTTTTTAACTAATTTAAAGCTGTCCTGAGACAAATGTGTAACATCACAACTATCTTACTGAGATCCTCTGAGATTTCCTTTCATCTTGGCATGTCTGACATGTATGGGTTCACTTTGGTGAACCTAAACTGGTTGTATCTCTGTTTTTATCTAGTGCCGCCCAATTTCTTCCCAAAAGATCTCTCATTATATTGGTCCATTTCACTCAAATCACTCAAATAGTCTGGTGGTGATAGATGGGATGCTGCGGTAGCTTCTATCAGACGGCAGCAGCTGGAACAGTTTGTTGCTGGGGTGACAGGGGTCTTTAATAATCCTGTTGACTTTCTTCCTGCACCACTGGGTGTAGAGGTCCTCCATGGATGGCAGCTCCGTCCTGGTGATGAGCTGGACAGTGTCTCCCACCCTGCCTGTCTGAATTGCTCAAAGGGCAGAAAGAGAAAGAGCATCTGTAGAGACAGCCCCCGCTGGAGCTGCAGCAGAGAACCGGGACAGAACGACGGGAGACTGGTGGCAGTGCAGTTTCAGTTTCTGTCCCACGCTGCTCTGTTTAATTTCTGCTGTAGTGATTCGGTTACACAGCAAAGTAAAAGTCCGCTGCTGCTAAGAAAGTAGTCCCTCAAAATGCGATAATTCATGCGATGCGAGGTTGGTTTTATTTCTAAAATTATTCTATCAACACAGACATTTACATCGATAGTCTGGCGTTATAATTGATTAGCCTCAGGTGTACTGTGGAGTGGGTAAGACTGTTTTAGTAGCAGGCTAGTATGCTCCCAATGCCGTGCACTAGCTTAGCACGAGCGCACTCTGCAACTAGAAGGACTGAATTAAATGTGTTGAAAACTGTCTCCACTGATAAAGAACACCAAGGATAACTTGGGAAGGGGTAGTTCAGGATTTTAGACATAGGGCCCTATGTCTAAAATCCTGAACTACACCTTTAAAGCTGTTCACTCTTGTGGTGGCAAAAGTGCAAACATTATAAATTGTGTTTATGTGTACAGCAAAATGTTATTGACAAAATGTCCCAGGAAGAGCAGACTAAGGGGGAGCATCCAAGGACGCTCAGTAAAAGCCCAGCCAAGAAACAAGGGATGGTTGCCAAAAAAAATGGCCTGTGTATGATAAGGGTTCACCATAACAGATTGAGTCTGTTTGGGAGGGGTGATTAGGAGAAATGATATCTAACGGTTGTGGGGAATATGCTAGCTTCTGTCCTGTTCTGCATGGCAAAGAGAAGTCTTTTGGCTTGGAAGTTGACCTTGTAGTAACAGCTGAAAAAAGTTCCTTCCTTGACCATCCTTACGCCTCAAGTCGCTCCAAAAAACACACGTTTTCTTTCTGTTTTCACACAAAATAACTCAGAAATTACCATCTTAAAATAAAACCAGTTTTATGTAGCCTATGTTGACCGATATTACGGACAGTAATTTTCCTCAGTGTGCTTTACGATCAAATTTTGGAGTGTGTAAATGTTTCACTGCATAGTATTTTATCACTGTCACAAAATGGTTCTTTTAGTGTGTATCAGCCTCCTCTTTCTTCTTCTTCACCCTCTGGAAAGTATTTGTCTCTTATTCTCATGTCTGAGCTTCCTTTGTGGGTTTGTCTTATATTTCACATTACTGTATTTCATGGCTGCTATTCTGTCCAGGCCTTGCTCGAGAGAGGGGTCATTTGATCTCAAGCAATTCTTGGCTGGTAAAATAAAGGTTAAAGAAAGATGACACCCTCTGTCCTTAGACCGCCAACTCCCTCCTCTGCTCTCCCCCCTCCCACACACACACACACACACACACACTGGCTTCCTGTCATTCAAATTGATTTCAAAATATTGATTTGGTTTATAAAGCACTAAATGATGCTGATACCGTACGAACCGTCCAGAGCTCTCAGGTCGTCTGGGACAGGTCTACTTACAGTCCCCAGAGTTAGGACTAAACAAGGAGAGGTTTTTTGTTATGCACCGCATATCTGGACCAAACTCCCAGTCAACTTGAGGTCTGCTCTCAGTTCTTTGAAATCAAATCTGAAGACTTTTCTGTTTCCCTTTTAACCTGCCATTTTTATTTTATTTAAATGTTTAATTTCTATTCATATTTTGTATTCGCTTCTCTAATGTCTATTCTATTCTTTATGTTCTTTAATCTTGATGTATTTCATTCCCCTGTAAAGCACTTTGAATGGCCTTGTGAAATGTGCTATAGAAATAAATTTGCCTTGCCTTACAGAAATACGACACCCTCTGTCCTTAAGGCCAGGACACACCAGTCCGACTACCCGAAAATGGTGACTGCCGATTCAGGGAGCTCCAGTCTTCCCGTCGCGGCCGAAAAAGTGTAAAGAACACACCAAGCTGAATGCTGATTTTCCGTACGCTCTGCACTTGCGAGGGACGTAATGTCTCCATAACAGCAGGCGGTGCTAATCTGTATTGTGGCCCGAAAAAATACGTTAGCCGGAAATGATGGGAAAGCTCCCTAGACCATAAACATAGATAGAAATACGTATTTATATTTATGGACCATAAGAGCACCATTTTTAGCAGAGAGTGTCGAGAATGGTGTCGAGCAGTCAACAAGGGTTGATGCATGTGAGTACTCGCTGAACGAAACAAACAAACACATTAAAACAATGGCTAGCTGTTGTTAGCTGTTTTTGCTACCCGCCTCACTTCCGGGCTTCACTGATTCGCTAGCTTCACTGATTCGCTAGATTTTTTTTTTAAATGTTAAAGTAAAATTCATCAATCTGGTGCACTTTGAGGAGAAAACTAAGGATAAATCAACTGTTTCCTATGTAAGCTATTTAGTACTATTTGCTGGAATAATGTATAGACACAGAATGACCAAAAAGCAGAATGAAGAAATGTACATGTTTAAAAAATCCAGTCAGTTTCGGGAATTTTTTCCCTTTGTTTGTATTTTTTAATGGCCCAATATAGGCCCCTGATCTTCGTAGCCCCGAACAATGTTATTTAAAAAAGAACTAAAATTTACTGACAAATGAAAGGCCCCTGATATCTGTTTTTTTCCCTAAATAACATCTGGGCCTTCAAAGATCAGGGGCCTATATTGAGCCAGTAAAAAAAAATTTAAATTAAAAAAATAAGTTTTTATTTTTTGGGTGCAGCCCCCCTAGCCTGTCCGCAGTCAGACGGCCCTGAACTGACCATCGTCAGATGCTCATAATTACCGAGTAGAAGTTGAATGCGTGATAATACAATTCAATGCAGCCTCTGAATGGGCGGCCCTCTGCTGTGTGTGTGATGAGTAATGGGCTGGGACAAAGTTTTATTTAACTTTCAGGTGAAGTTGACAGCCTGCACGCACATTTATATGTCCATGGCTCTCCCGAGAGGGAAGGGACCTCGGCCCTCGGCTGTGTGACTTGGCCGGGCCGGGCCGAGTCACACAGCCGAGGGTCCATAAAATAAAAAAAATATGTAATTTAATTTTTTTAATTTTTAATTTTAATTTTTTAATGGACTGGCCCGGCCCAAAATGCCTGCCGGCCCAACCGGTACGCCCGATGGCCAGTCCAGCCCTGGTCCCGACCCCCTACCGACTCTACGCCGGCGATTATCGGGCCGGTGTGTCCTGGCCTTTAGACCTTCGGCTCGTTTGTGGAACAACTCCCCCTCCCCCTCTCCCTTACACACACACACACACACGTATAATGGCTAAAATCGAAAGAAACGTCATATTAACACCATTGTAACATAAATTGTATAGTCACCGTTTGTGGAGAACTCATGCTTCTTCCTCGGTGGCAGCAGATAGTAACCAGAGACGGTGTTTGTGAGTCGAGCTCACAGACGTTTGGTCAGACAGGCCTATTCAATAATCTCCTTATATGGACTCCTCTCTCCATGTTGGCTGCATAGGTCTATAAATATCTATGGTTGGCTGCTCGCTGTGGTTGGGGCTTGTGTTAGCTGCACACTGAACATCTTGTTATTTTCCCAACTGCATCTGACTTCATGAAGAGGCGTGTCCTGTCTGACCAAACGTCTCTGAGCTCGACACACAAACACCGTCTCTGGTTACTATCTGCTGCCACCGAGGAAGAAGCATGAGTTCTCCACAAACGGTGACTATACAGTTCATGTTACTATGGTGTTAATATGACGTTTCTTCTGCTTTTAGTCCGTTATAAGTTGTTATTTTGTCTGTTTGTGGTGGGAGGGAGGTGGGGTTGTTCCACAGCCGGGCCGAGCAGTCTAAGGACAGAGGGTGTCGTATTACTGTACGGATCGTTCAGCACACTGAGACGAATTACTGTCCACAAATAGAAGTGTGTTTTTGGAGCGACCATCATGTAGCAGAAGTGCAAGAGCAGAGAGGAAAAGATGATGCAGTTACAATTCAAAGTTCAGACAAAAAACAATTAGAGAATTAAACATTTATCATTGAGGAGAAAAACAATTTAAAATCCTTTTTTATTATTCATTTATAGGGTTGTTTATCTGATAGAAAACTACTTTTTCAAGTAGGCTATCTTGACGGGAGCGCTCATCTCGGGCACGCGCACACACACACACACACACACACACACACACACCACTCGTTGGTTCGCCCATCATTATTGCCCTCATTAATTTCTACTCTGAGGACGAACAGACAGAGTAAACTAACTAGCCTATTGCTTAGTATTTTATTTATTTATTTATTTGCACAATTAAAAAAGAAACATACACAAAGAATGGCAAAGAATACAAATAACATACAGTGCAGGGAGAGGCAGAAAACCCAATGGGCTTATTTGAAGCCTCCACCTAAATAATGTTAAACTTTCACAAAGTTATAAGGAAACACAAAATAAACATACAAAAATCATATGACTACATAAAGTGATAAACAACTAATAATAACTAATTATATATAATAACAACAATAATAATAACATCAATATAAAAGCAGAAAATGTGCGTGTGTAAGTGCATGAGTGTGTGTGTAAGTCCGTGAAGGGAATATTGGTTTATACACATAATTTATTAATTCCTAGAGCATATGTAAATCAAAATAAAACATGGGGACATGGACAACAATACAATAAAAAAAAAAAAAAATTAAATAAAAAAAAAGCAATTACAAAACAACAGTTAAATGATCTTTTAAGTTTCTTTTGTAGCATTTTATAGAGGAACAGTTTTTTGCCAGATGGGAAAAGCCATTCCATAATTTGGTACCCCTAAATCTTATTGAAAATTGACCTCTGCAAGTAAGAAATTTAGGAGGATGAAGATCTGAAGATTGACGAGTTGAATAGGAGTGGACCTGTGAATTTGTTTTAAAGTAAGTCTTGAAATGTTCAGGAATATTCCCTTCACTTGAATGTATTTTATAAATAAAAACACATATTTGAGAAATATTGATATCGTAAATAGTAAGAATTTGTAGTTTTTGAAATAGAGGAGCAGAAGAGATGTGTGACTCTGATCGAGTTGCAATTCTAACAAAACGTTTCTGGAGGACCAAGATTTTGTAGAGCGTAGTAGGAAAAGTACTTGCCCAAACTATGTTACAATATGAAAGATAGGGATAAATTAGACTATAATACAGAGTAAGTAGACAGTGTGTAGTGACAAGATGACTGATAGTATATACAGCCCCGGAAAAAATGAAGAGACCAGTCTGGATTGTTTTATCTTTATCTCTACATTACTTATTGAAAATGCTCTTAATGACAATCGTTTTATTGTGAATTTGGTAGAAATGTTGTCAGTAGTTCTTATCATAAAATCTAAATGTTCATTTTACTCAAACATATCCCAGATAGCAAAAATCATCTGGCCCAAATCCGACCCGGAGGTAGCAGAAGTTCCGGGCCAGATCCGTAGAACGGACCCGGGCCGGTGTCCTTACGCACAACGGGCCAATACTGTCGCGGATCCGTTTTCCACAACTGGGCCGGTACTGGGCCAGCTCCGGAACGGCTCTGGAACGGATGTGGTGAATTTGTGGTCAATCAGTCCAAAGGTGGGCCAGACCTGGAGCGGGTCCGTAATGGAACTGGCCCAGAGTTTATTTGACTCTGGACCGGACCTGTAAAATGGATCTAAACCGGCACTCAGCCAGCTCCAGTTAGGATAAAATCATTTTGTAGATTATTATGGGCTGAATTTTAATTAATAATCGGTTTGATCCACACCACCAGCAGGCAGTCATAATCATACCCAAAATGTAGACAAAAATAGGGATTTTGGTACATAGTTACATTAAAATTAAATTCTTCATTGGCTATACATTTCTCAAATTATGTTTCTATACACTTCACACATTCACAGTATATTACAAAGGATAAAATGTAGTGCCCTTTTTCTGTCATGAAATGACTTTTAAAAAATGAAATAAACAATGTTCCTAGTTCTTATTATTTTATCTGTTTATAATGCTCTCTATAATAGCCTACAGTAGCCTACTTCAAAGACTGCATTGTTTTTCATACATTGAATTTTAAAAAATGGATACAACTCTAGATACAACTATTTTTGAAATTCATTTTATTTAACATAAATGTTTATTCACTGTTATTCCTGTGTTCTAAAGGTCATTTACTTATTGTTCTCATTAATGTTAAACACCTGTGTTCTAAAGGTCATTTACTTATTGTTCTCATTAATGTTAAACACCTGTGTTCTAAAGGTCATTTACTTATTGTTCTCATTAATGTTAAACACCTGTGTTCTAAAGGTCATTTACTTATTGTTCTCATTAATGTTAAACACCTGTGTTCTAAAGGTCATTTACTTATTGTTCTCATTAATGTTAAACATGATCAGAATATAGTGAAAAGTGACTATCACATTCTTCAAACTGCTTTTATTGTATCCATACAACAGTTCAATTAACAGTCCAAAACCAAATATTTAAGACAAGGCAATACACATCACTTGACAGGTCATGTCAAGTGAATGTCAGTTAATGACGTCCTGCTGAACTCATTGATGCGTCATTCCTGCAAAGGATAAAAGAAACATTAATTACTAAACTGATAATGGCATCAACATCCCAGTCTGAAACCTCATCAAAAGCATTTCTACACAATAACCTCTTATGCTGGAAACACACTGGACGTGGAAGTGCCTCATAACGCAACACAAGCGCGCAAATAGCTCTGAATATCATTGGTTGGCCACACTCGGAGCGCACCTGGCGTACACAACATTGATGGTTTCGGCGTCTGTTCTATTTTTTCCACGGCGAATTGGACAGTAAACCAATTAAACTGGATAAGCGGGGAAAGAGCAGGGGCTATCCCCCTCTCCCAGGGGCTATCCCCCTCTCCCAACAAAAACTGGAAAACGGTAAAAATAAGATAACTGATATCAAAATGATGCATCAGAGGTGTGTACATTTATACACAGCAGTTAGAAATAAAAACACACATCGTAAATTCATGAGGTTCTTAATAAAGCACGGTATGACCAGCGCTTTGGGAGCTGACTGGCGCTTAGAAATTATATCCCAAAGTGCACAACCAAATGATTTTCGGAGCATTTCGAAGCACTTCCGCGTCCAGGATGTGATATGTGACCATGATTAGAGTACACACAAAGATTTGTGAATGATCGATGTATGTAGTGAAGCCTTACAACCGTTAATATCATGGGTTATAGCCACAACAATCCTCAACAATCTGTCAACAGCCATACAGACTGAAGCAGCACTAAAGAAAGTCCCTCCCATATGTGAGACAGCCCACCTTCGATGAGGTTGTGGTATCCCACTTTAATGTGCTATCAGTAGTTTACAATAAAAAAGCAAATATGGCTTGTGATTTGACATGCCACTGTATTTGTGGTTAATGCACAATGGGTAGGGTACACTTCAGAACAAGTATACTGATATTCAAAGTGAATAAACAACAGAGCTGGTAACAGGATGGGGAAAACTAGTTACACAATTTAACCACATGCAGCTTTTCCAGAGCCAGTTTTCTAATTTCTTATGTTTTGACCCTCCAGCAATTTAGCTTTGTGTAGAATTGGACAGTAGTCAAAGTGTATTCTACTTATACTTGAAATGCAGAAAAACCTCAAATCATAGTGTGTTTACCTTTGCAATGTTGAGTGTAAACTTAGCGCCACCTATAATATGTTATCAGCACACACCCCCACAGCCAGGTGGGCATGTTTTTAGTGCTGCTTCTGTAATAAAAAATGACAGCTGCTGTGTCAGAATGAAATGCCAAACATGCAGTACAATCCACGTTTCTTTTTATTTTGAATGGGACTGTTAATAGTTTTAATTAATCAGTAACAACTGATCAAATATATGATTTTTAAATTGATGACCCAATGAAAACCTAATACTGTAACCATGTCAAATTGCAATAGAATATTACATATGGGTAAGAGACAAAGTCCTTTGGGACCCAAAAGTCATGCAGATATTTGACTGTTGATGTGTAGAATTAAGTATAAAAATGGTCCCTTGATAACAAAGCAAACTGGGAAGAATTATTGTTAGACTTCAATATACAGTGTCTTCATGAGGTCAGCCAATATTGTTCAGAGGAATGCAGTGATGCCTAAAACAAAATGTGAAGTTCAAAACACAAAACAAATGTTGCTCCAAAATACTAGCACGCTGCTTTAACTGAAACTTACCTCGGTAGACGTCTCTTTGGCCTCAGTACGTTCTTCGCCGGTCACAACCAGGTTAAACCATCTCTATTTCCTTGTCTGAATCTCTCCTAGCAGCGCGGTTCCTCCTTTCTGTTGGAGAGAATGAGTGAGAGAATGTCACCAAGAGAAATTCTCTGTCTTCTACAATTACTTACAGAATAGACATCAAGTCATTTTTGTAACACTTTATTTGAAAATGTTGTTGCCAACGGCTGTGCATGTAATTGTTGTGAATATGATAATAAAGAAATCTTGATTTTAGCGTGAAATTTAAAATAACAAAACGGTTTTGTTCTTTACTACTAGCCATGCCCCAATTGTGTTCTACAATACTTACTGATCAACAGACTTCTTGCAACTGCATCTGCAAAATCCTTGACAGTATATTCCAGGTGATTCTTTTGGTGTTCTGACCTCCTAGCACCATGAGCAGAACTCTGACAAGACAGAGGGGTTTATCAGATGAAAAGACAACAATTGAATACAAGTTTGCAATTATGTTGTTGGCTTACAATGTCAGGCCTGAAACTTAAATTTAAATATGTGAAAAATGTTTCACTGGGATCAGCCGCAACACCCAAAAGCGCCTTTAAGTGAGATGCAGGTATAGCGGTGGATGTAGCTTTAAAAGTTAACCATAATGTGACCTGTAGACTTATTAGACAACTTATATACGTATAATGGCAGTGTCAGGGAGTGATATGTGCCCGGTGTGAATAGTTGAAATGCAGAAAAAAAACAACTGCATTGCAGATTATCGGCAGTCCATCACCACATCTTCACATCTCACTGCCTGGTGTTAAAGGCTCCTATGCCTAAAATGATAGCTACTCTACAAACCTAAAGCAACATTATGGTAACTAACACTCAGTGACACCTGCCAACAAGTATTTCAATGCAAATATCAGTGACAACATCTTAACAGTAGCACTACAACAGGAGAAAAACTTAGATTATAAATTGTGGTTTACTATCATTGTTGTGAAGTGAGCAATGCAAAATGATAATTGCAGTACATTACCCAGGACACTACATTTTAGTCTCAATTACACATTTTTTAAATTGTACACAGTGAACAGACAGTTAATGACAGTTGACTAAAATGAACGTTTTAACATACGTATGGTTTGATCCAAAAATACCCCATTTTAAATGTACTGTAAAGGCAGACCTAAGCAGAAATAACGGACTTACCCTTTTTATCCATCCATGATACTTTCCTGGGGATATGTTAACCTGAAATAGAGAGGTTAAGCTGTCAAATGATGCTATTCACACTCTTGTTAACCGTTAGCATTGACGGTAGGCTTATTTACCTGTGAGTAGCTTAATTTAGCATTCTAGCTAGCGTGGCTAGAAAACAAACAAACAAGCTGGTAAGATCAATTTAAAACGGCAAAAGTTTCTGAAAGTATGTACAATATCTATAACAGTAAAACAACAATCTGTTTGACAACAACAACAACAACTTACCGATAGATGATCAACGTGCCTCGTCTCAGGTCCGGTCTAAACCAAACGGTCGGTTGAAAAAATGAACGAACGGCTTTGCCGTTCTGGCCCGGAGCCGGTTTGATTCCGCTAACTGACCCTGGAACGCCAACTGCTGAGAGCATGAATACTGTATGCGTTCCACATCCGGAACGGAGTTGTAAAACAGCTGCGACTGTTATACGGATCTGACGGTTCGAAAGCGGATCCGGTCCAGAGTCAGCTGCTATCTGGAATGCCTATAAATAGTAAAACAAGTGACACCGAACATTTGGAGTCAACGCTTAATTTTTTCTGGAGCTGTATATCTATCAAGTTCCCACACAACCGTTAGATATCATTTCTCCTAATCACCCCTCCCAAACAGACTCAATCTGTTATGGTGAACCCTTATCATACACAGGCCATTTGTTTTGGCAACCATCCCTTGTTTCTTAGCTGGGCTTTTACTGAGCGTCCTTGGCACCGCCCACTTACCTACTTCCGCTCAATTTTCATTTCACTTGGGGCTACGGTGTGTTCATGGAATCTGCTCGTCCACATTTTTGATTATCCAATCAGCGAACAGAGCGAGTGGCTGAGAATGATGACGTCGAAGTCGCGCTCCAGTTTCAGTTGACTGCTGCGTTCGTTTATACTCGGAACTCGGAAATTTCCTACTTGGTAGTTCTGAGTTCCGACCTGTCTGTGTTCCAGTGCATCTGCTCGGGAAAGTGTCAACAAAACTTTGTTTCATTATAGTATTATAGTAGTTAATGAATTACATTACATCTTCTCATGCTTGTGACCTTTGTTCTAGTAACTTTAAGCTTGTCTTCAGTGGTGGGGGGTTCACGAGAGCTACCCTCTTCTACCGAGGCGTGTTGTTGCTGTATGAGTTATTACATCTTGGAGAGAGGAGTATACACTTCTCCACATTCTGTCTTGGACACTATACGAATCGTAAACATCTGCTTCTGTTTAGGTTAGGACACCCAAACATGGTGTGTGTGCGCACACACCATGTTCATGCATATAATCTCATGTACAACTGTTTCAGTCTTTGTCTCAATCATGATGCCACACTTGTGCTTGTGTGGCATCTAGATCGAACCCTTGCTTTTGCTGTGCAAGTAAAAACATCACCTGATTTCAAACCTGCCTTGACTCAAATAATTTTATTACAAACACTTTGGTTGTTTAATGATAAAATTCCTTTAACATATGGACGCCTACAACCTTTCTCGTCCAAATAACTAAACGTTAGGCTCTAGCAAGTTACCGTTGCCAGGTACCGGTAGATCCATACACTACAATATGTAGTGAAGTCGGAAATTTCCCAGCTCCCTGTACAACTGAAACGCACCATCAGAAGCTGGCTCATGACATACATCTGACCAAACGTGATGCGATTGGTTGGCTAATCCAGAGTGGCACTGGGCAGATCCAATAGTTTTAAACTTCAACAGACACCCGCCTCCAAGTGAGTGAACGTTTGCCAATTACAGCACTTCCAGACCTTCTGTACAAATGAAATGAAGTAAGATGGTCTGGTAGCACCAGGCTAGGGGTTAGCAAGGTAGTGTTGACATCTACAATCTCACAACTAGATGATGCTAAAAATACTCCAATATAACATACTTCACTGGTTGGACCAGGCTAGATTGCTCCCCCTTAGTCTGCTCTTCCAGGAACATTTTGTCAATAACATTTTGCTGTACACATGAACACAATTTATAATGTTTGCACTTTTGCCACCACAAGAGTGAACAGCTTTACGTTCTTTGGGCCAAGAAACCAGTGACCCCTGTTTCCATCCGGGGGTCAGTGTGGACATTGTGTAGGATCACAAATACCTGGGAGTGTACATTGACAATAAATTTGACTGGGTTCAGAACACTGACACCCCTCTAGAAGAAGGGCTGTCTCTATTGGTGTTCTATGGTTCTGTGGTTGCCAGTGCTGTCCTGTTTGCTGTGGTGTGCTGGGGCAGCAGGCTGAGGCTAGCAGAGGCAAACAAACTCAACAAACTGATCCACAGGGCTGGTGACGTGGTGGCGGTGGAGCTGGACAGTGCTGTCAGAGAGAAGGATGCTCTCCAAATTTAGTGTCATCCCACCCTGTCATGCAAAAGCACTTTGAATGGCCTTGGGTCTGATTTGTGCTATATAAATACACTTGTCTTGCCTTACCCTCTCCATCATGTGCTAGTCCAACACAGGAACACATTGAGCAACAGACTCAAGTTCCCAAGATGCACCACAGAGCGCCAGGAAGTCCTTTCTTCCTGTGGCCATCACACTGTACAACTCCTCCCTCTGAGTCTCACACCCTCTGAGTCAATAGTCTGAACCTTGGACTGTTACTTTCACCCCTCAAACTAAGCAATCATTATTTATGATTTATAATCTACATTTGTGAGCAACATTTTTGTTCAGTAATATTTTTGTACATACTGTATTACATGTCTCATAGACATAGTTATTCCAGTATTTACCCTGTCACACTTTTCCGATATCTGTATTGTACATATTACATTTTTAATATACTCCAGTTATGTCCAGTACTTATTTAGTATAATAATGTTAGCTACAAAGGAGTTAATGTTAGAGTTAGGCAGCAAACAGAATTAGTCCTGCCCGCCTGAAATAGACCATGTTAATTCAACAGGATAACCAAAGACTGTATACAAAAAGGATAAGAAAATTATTTTAGTATGGAAAGAGTGATGTTTCTTCTTTTATGATGTATTATTATTATTTATTAGCTAAATGCACAACAACTTACAGATGCAGGAGTGTAAAGCACAAAAAAATGAACAGGACAGTAGCTATATCTTTTAAATACAGCCTGCACACATAAGCTTGGCAAAGAAAATTCAGGGCAGTGAAGCAAAGCTAAATAGTCATACACCTTTGTGAATAAGTGTAGCACTATGTTCTGACAACTTCAAAATAGTTTGTATTGTAAATAGATGGTTTGTATCATTCTTGTTTTTATAGAATTCCAAGAAAAGGCCATTTTTGGTCATTTTCCCCTCTATGTTATCGAGAACTATCGAGTATCGAATATTTTTCTGATTATCAGTATGGAATTTGAAATTGTAGTATATATTTGTGACAACCCTACTAGTACTTACATGTTGAGTATTTTGGAGGGAGGATGTTAATATGGATTGTCGAACACAGCCGTTATCTTCTTTTCATTTGTTGTAAAATCCTAACGATTCCCATCCCTACTGCCGACCCTGACTGCACATCTCTGCCTCACTCATACTCTGTCTTTGTATTTCTGTCTGTCTGTCGCTACAGAAACAAAAAGGAACAAAGAAACCTAAACCTCACCGCTGTCAACAGTGTAATAAAGAGTTCATATCGAGGTCGGCCTTAACAATTCATCAGAGAATACACACTGGAGAGAAGCCGTACAGCTGTGACCAGTGTGGGACAACCTTCGCTCAATTAGGAAACCTCAAAAGCCACCAACGTATTCACACTGGAGAGAAGCCGTTCAGCTGTGACCAGTGTGGCAAAACATTCACTTTATCAGGAAACCTCAAAGTCCACCAACGTAGTCACACCGGAGAGAAGCCGTACAGCTGTGGACAATGTGGGGAAACCTTCACTGAATCAGGAGCCCTCAAAAGCCACCAACGTATTCACACCGGAGAGAAGCCGTACAGCTGTGGCCAGTGTGGGGGAACCTTCACTGAATCAGGAACCCTCAAAAGCCACCAACGTATTCACACTGGAGAGAAGCCGTACAGTTGTGACCAGTGTGGCAAAACATTCACTCGAGCAGGAGACCTCAAAGAACATCAACGTATTCACACAGGAGAGAAGCCGTACATCTGTGACCAATGTGGTGAAACATTCACTAAAGCAGGACACCTCAAAGTCCACCAACGTATTCACACTGGAGAGAAGCCGTTCAGCTGTGAGGACTGTGGCAAGAGCTTCACCCATCAAAGTTCTTACAATGATCACAGAAACATCCACACAAAGGAAAAAATCTATCCTTGTCAGCATTGTGCGAAAGTCTTCAGTTTCTCCTCCGGACTGAGGAGTCATGAGCGTATCCACACTGGAGTCAAACAGCACCTATGTCTACACTGTGACAAACGGTTCTACACACCCTCTAACCTCTCACAGCATGAGCGAATCCACACAGGACACACACCGTACTGTTGCCTCAAATGTATGAAAAGCTTCACCACAAACTCCAACCTGAAGCAGCACAAGTGTGTTTAAACCTGGAACCCTGTGTTTCTTTAGTGAGTTTGTAAATTAAATGCATAGAGGGGTTTACACATCATGATCTGACTCTGAGCATCTGAGCACACTGCTGCATGTGTTCACACTGTTACACAATTAGAAGCGATAGTAAAATATTTTGTTGAATTTAATCATCTTTTTGTATTTTGTATATATGTTTTGATATTTGTCTTGGAACCTTATAAATAGGCTAGTTGAATGTTAAAAAAAATTTACATATTTTTTTGCTGTTATCCCTTTTTAATTAGGGATAACTAATTTGTTATTTCTACATCAATTCATCCAAATCAAGTTTTGTTATGTTCAATCATTCATCTTTTGAGTCTCATTAGTAAATAGTTTATTTAGATAATGTTTCATATGAGGGGTGGCTGTGTCTAAGCAGGTAGAGCAGTCGTCCACTGGTTGCTGGGGTGTTGGTTGGATCCCACGCATCTGTGTGTGTGTGTGTGTGTGTGTGTGTGTGTGTGTGTGTGTGTGTGTGTGTGTGTGTGTGTGTGTGTGTGTGTGTGTGTGTGTGTGTGTGTGTGTGTGTGTGTGTGTGTGTGTGTGTGTGTGTGTGTGTGTGTGTGTGTGAGACAAACTTTGGAAGATAAGATATATAAGTGCAGTCCATATAGTCAAAGGTTATACATTGTTCCTTTTGATTTTAGCTTGACTTTTAAATGTTTGAACACAGCATTATTTCATCTTATTTCCATATCCTCACACTGCTGAAGGGTTTGAGCTGTTTTGGCATTTTATTAAATATTGTCCTGAATAAATAAAATACATTATAGCTCTGTTTCTGTAAAATAGATAAAACACAAAGACACACATCTGTATTTCACATGCATCTTATTATGGTAGGCTTTTTCCGTTTGTCATAACACAAAATACACGTAGTTGAGAGAATATATGAGGTTTTAATCTCTAAACATCTGATTTTTCAACATGCTGTGTTAGGGCTGAGCGATATGGCTGAAAAGTTTAGTAATTTTCATTAATTCAGTGTGAAAAGCTGCTTTCATGGGAAGTCTACAAAAACAGACGCCAGCTGCTTGTCCCTGATCAGCTGATTGTGTCACCGCACTGCCATAAACATTTTGTTCATTTTTCTAGCAGATCATTTAGCCCTTTCTGGTCCTGTTTATATGATGACATTAGTTTACTGCATGTACAGCTCTGGAAACAAATAAGAGACCACTCCAAATGTTCAGTGTCTCTTGTTTTACTCTTTAGAGGCATATATTTGAGTAGAATGAACATTTTAATTTTATAATATAAATTACTGACAACATTTCTAGCAAATTCACAACATCAATTTGTCATTAAGAGCATTTTCAATAGCAAGTAATATAGAGATAACAATTTAAGAAAAATCCAGACTGGTCTCTAAATCTTTTCCGCGGCTGTATATGATATAATCTCATTTCTTATGTATCTTTGTTTTCTGTGTTTTTTGTAATCAGTCTGTATCCATATTGACATGTTTAAATCATTTGTACACGTTAATGTCACTGTGTATCTGCATGTCACTTGTATTACTGAGAAGGATGTAACAGTTGCATCTTGTATGACTTGACTAAGATGAATATTTTCTTCAATAAACAACGAGTATTTGAGACATCCCAACACATGGAAGTGAGTTTTGGTCTTTTGTTGCTTGAACTGTGACATTTTGGATGGAAAATAAACACCTGTGTAAACTGTAAACTGTTTGGCTGCAGATCAGACTGTAATTCACATACTGACCTTCAGGTGGCGCTGGAGGAAGATGATCGTTTTTATGGCGTGAGGAAGAGCATGAACAACTGTAGTAACATTCAAGTAAAAACATCAAATACACTCAGAGCAGGGCAGACATTTGAGTTGTCATCAGGTGAGCACCTCCAATCAGAAAGTGTTTTAGATTAAATAACAAATGGTGTACAGCACCAGCAGTGACTTTTGACTCCCTTCTTTCCGCTCTGTTTCTATAATGAAAGACAGACAGACAGACGGACAGACAGACAGACAGACAGACAGTTAGAGTTGTTTCAGTGAAGCCAGCTGTCTAAAACCAGAAATAGGGGAGAGTAGGGTGGGTTGAACTTGTGCTGGTGGGGAAGTTGTGCCACCCCTTGTTTCTAGACAACCGTTGAAGAAATTGGAAATGTGACCACATATTTAAGAAGAGCCATCCATTTGACTCATCCTGTAAAGAAGGGAGAAACATGGAATAAGATATAAGCACATTTAAGCTCAAAAAACTGTTTTTTGCCTTTCAAAGTAAGATTTCCATGATCAAGGTTTTTAGATTATTGTGTCTGAACAATTATAGACATGTTTGAAAGCATTTGACACATGTTTTAGTGCTTTAGTATGCTACACTGTGTCTATATAGTTAGAATGATGGCAGCCCTAAACTGCTGCATCATGCTTATTATCCAAAATTCTGGGGTTGGGGTGATTTGTGCCAGAGGGCCTGGGGTGAGTTATAATATAAGTAAGTAAGTAAGTAAGTAAAATGTATTTATAAAAGCACATTTATGACAGTTTGCACTGTCCAAAGTGCTGTACATAGTGCATTCAGTAGGTAAACAATGAAGGTAAAATAACAATAACCAAAATAAAAGACGTAAAGCCCATACATCCACATAAACACAGATAGTTGTGCAGAGGTAAGATAGTTAATGGGGAGGAAACACCAGGGTGTACAGATGGGTTTTGAGCCTTGATTTAAAGGCAGAAATGTAGGGTAATCACATTTGTCAGGTGGCAGTTGGTTCCACAAGCGCGGAGCAACTAGTGCAAAGTACATTTCTGAGAGTTGTGCCAGTGGCATGGCTGTATACGCTGGTCACCAAAAGAAAGTGATTGTCTACAGCAGCTCAGAAGAGAGTGACATCTCAATTCCACTTAACGACACCACTGATGAGAGTTCTGATGGCCAGAAAGATGATGATGGTGACTTTGTCATTGTGAGCTTTGCCGGTAAAACCATTAGATCTGCTAGGCCTTGTTTAAGAAAATTGTCCTTCAATCTTTGTCAACTATTTACTTTATTTACTTTAAATACACCTTAAATAAGTGATTGTCTAATGGATTTGTCTTGCATTACAGTTTGTGAGATATATATCAATGGCACAATTCACCCCATGGTATTCTCTCCAACCGCACAACTTACACCACACCGGGGACAAGTTGTGCATCAAGACAACTTTTTTTCCGAAAGCTATATTTCTTCAACAGTTTATTCCAGATCCAAAGTTTTTATTGCCAGGAATGCGCAACACCCTGAAATATATGTACATATTTGAGTTGGAGACTTTACTGTCAAGGCCTTACTTTAAAGTCACTTTGAGTGAAAAGTTGCACAACTTAGGCCACTCTCTCCTATTATGTTTTTGCAACTTTTTTGTGTTTTTGCAACTTGCAATGTTTTTCGACTATCTGTGGACCATCTTCGGCGCAGAGGAACTCCCAAACCCCGACCACCCACTCAATCTGCTCGGACCCTAACCCTGCCCCCTCCTTCTCCTCCCTCAGAATCACACTGTAGACCTTCCTGGAAACTCCCCCCTCCTCCACTATTCTCTCCATCTCCATTTCCATCATCCCTACATCTGGCCTCAGGCTTACTTTCTCCTCAGACGCTGCCTGGCACTCTTCGACTATTTGTGTTTCTGTGGCCCATCTTCAGCGCCGAGGAACTAGGGCCAATCGCGTGTGTGTGTGAACACGCGCTCGCTCGAGTGGTGTGTGTGTCATACTCACTCATGGTGTAGTGGCTTAATTGCAACTAATGAAGTTTCAGAGTCCCCGGTTCAAATCCTGTCCAGGCTTAAGTGTTACTAACATTTCTAAGGTGTCGATGACCAAAGGAAGGAATTCAAATCTTCAAGTAACTGATGTGTTCTGTCCATATTTCAAAACACTAGAACTAACTACATAAACAAACAAAAACACAATATCAGTGACTACATTTATTTTATTAAACAGCACAGTGTGTTCAATCCATGCAGCATGGAAGCTTACAAGTTACAGTATTAATAAATTGCCTTAGAACAGCAGTGTAAACATGTTACTGAAAAAATTCACATAGAACTACACGAGGGAAGCTAAAAAAAATTGCGATATCACATGGAAAAGTATAATAAAAAAGCATTAATATTACAAAAAAATTAAATGACACAAAAATAAAATGGTAAAGACAGTAATTTGGATATTTTAGCAAAATATCATTGCCGATAACACATTCCATTGTATTGTACAGTATAAAGTCTTCATGGAAAAATACACTAAGACTAAATGAAGTTATTTTTTGAATTTATAACAACTTTACATTTAAATGACTCTCTGTTTGTGTGTGTTTGTGTTATTTTTCAAAAAATCTAAATCTAAAGTATTTGAAAAACACCTATTGTGTGCCTATCCCCAGGTAGTTCGGCTGTACAGCTTACCTCATGTGTTGTGTATGTACAAGTAGAAATGCTCTGAAGAGCATTAACATTGCATTCATTGGGTCAGTGATTGATTGTGGAAGTTGTGTATAAATACGTATGCAGCAAAAACATTAATTTTGAAGTTAGAAATAATACAAAATCAAGCACTGACATTATGCTGTGGGGCTATCGAGACCTCTCCAGCTATAACAGAGACTTCATTTATGGAAAGAAAATGACTTATTATATTTATACAAATTAGTATTATTCATTTAAATTATTTATTAATCTTTGTTATTTTGTTCTGGTTCACACTCCAATACAGTAGGTGGCGGTAATGCACCTTTAACGCTAGGTGCCACCCGCCAATAACACAAAACAAAGAAGAAGAAGATCCGGAAAGAAGGGGGCGACACACACCGGAAGTTGGTTTGTAGCCCACCATTAAACGTAGAAGAAGAATAGGAACGTGGGTGTCGCACTTTGAGAGAAAAGCTGCTGGATACACACACACACACACACACACACACACACACACACACACACACACACACACACACACACACACACACACTGCTGGATACAGACAGAGCAGGAATGGAGGAGGACGTCCCCACCAGACAGACAGCGGGCTCAATCGGCGCTCAGGTCAGTGCTCATGAATAGAAGGATTAATATATCGACGTCGAACTAAAGCGGAGCGTGGAGTTAGCCTTTAGCTGTAGCATCCAGACCACGTGTTGATCAATTATCTGAAGCCATCGGTCGGGTTGTATATTAAGAAAAACGATATGAAAATAGCATTATCTGCACTGATGAACTTTGTTTAATGGCCACGTGGACATAATGAAACAGAAGACGGTTCTTTGTCTGGACTCATAGATATACATAGAAGCTGCCTTCGCCTCTGTTGTACGTTGGAACGATACATCGCTGCGGCCGCCATTTTGTGCCTTCTGACGTCTGTAAGGATCTAAATCTTCATAACTAGCTCAATTTTCAACCGATTTTCAATCTGTTTGGCTTGTTATGAATGGCAGACTTATACTTATGATACAGGTTGATACATGATACTTGGGTTAGTTAGTTAGGGTTAATACAGGATACTTGGTTAATAATAAAAAGTCAGGGTTTCATACCAAACTACTTCATCACCTAGTAAACATGTATAGTTTACCTAGGCTATTATTTATTGTTATGCATGTTGTTTATGGTTGATAGCAGTGATGGGCAGATGCAGCTTTTATGAAGCACTGAACCAGTTGAGTCAATCATTTCTAAAATGGGTTAATTGTTGTACGAGGCCTGCAGTGGATTCAGAGTATCCCTGCTTTGAACAATTCGGTAATTTTTAATTTAACCTTACGTTTATTCAATTTAAGGATGGCCCTTAAATGCCCAGACAACCCAAATGCACTAAACCCTTCTAACTATGTTACAATAGTCCTGGCAAATGCTGTAAAAAACTGCTTTTTCAACTATAGTCTTATAATATTTATGAACACTTCATTTCAAATCAGATTTTTTATAAAGCTTATTGAGACACCCAACTTGATATCATATATTGATTTGAGACTGGGTTAACAGAAGTCATAACAGTGATTTTAATATAGTTGAGGAAATATATTTTAGCATAATCTTGAATAAAACAACCAGAATTGTATGCAAGTACTCATGGCAACATAGCACACTGCTTACTGCAGGGGTGCCGAGGCCACGCCCCCTACATTCCACCATCACATGGGGGGGTGGGCATTTTGCTTATTTTATTGAATGGGTGGGGTCAGACAGATGAGTAATGTTTTACTCAACATTCATCTTTTTGTTCAGTGAAATTATTGATTGATCATGAGATAATCAAAGCTTGATAAAGTTCTACTTACAAATACATCCGTTAAAATTAGGGCTGTCAAACGATTACATTTTTTAATCAGACTAATCACAGGATTCTGTGGATTAATCACAATTAATTTTACCATTCGAAATATGCCAGAACAATTTGAATTTTCTCTGTATATTGTTTTATGAACGGAAAGATAAAGGACAGAAGGTGGATATGTACATTTCAAATTAGTATTTTTATTAATTGAAAATCCAAATGATGGTTTTATTACTGAAAATAAATTTAAATGAAACTAAAATATATAGGCCTACCTACCACACCATGATACAGAAGTCTAAATGTTTCTTAAAATGCTATGTCTAAATAGGATAACTGATGTAGGATATATTGAAAAAATTATATTACACATACAGCTCGGACTGGGATTTGAACTGCCGGACCCCCGCACCACAGTCAGCGTGTTATCCCCTCACCTATCTAGCTCGCACTCAAATTTGTTTTATTACATAAATACACCACACAACTTCTGTAAATGGTTGAAGCGCTGGTTGTGTTATATATATTGTTTTCTTGATTAAATAATAAGGCTACCGAGGTCCGGATCAGCTGGCTACGGGTTGGGTGTGCTTGTGTAACTCTGGCAGGGGGTGATTATGATGGTGAACAAATATTTGTATTGATGTAGGAGGCCTAAGTTTTTCAACAGTTTATGGATTGAGCCGGTTTCCTTTTTTTGCTCAAAGCTTCTCCACCGAACCGCGGCCCAGTCAGGTGATTCATTCAGACAATGAAGCACTTTGCTGCTTCGGACGTCATATGTCACGTGATTGTTTTCGCTCTGAAACAAGCTTTGAAGCCGTGGTTCTATGGAATTGTAGTTCAGGGTTTGAAGCATGTATCGAAGCTTCAGCATCGCACTGCCATCCAGGGGCATTTCTAGGTTTCTAAAACATCAGAGGCCTAGCCCAATAGGGAACATGACAAATTGTTTTGTATACTTTATTGGGCATGCACATTTTTTATAATGCTTTACCCTACCTAATTAAACAAAATAAGCAGTTTATTTTAGCTATAAATAGCTACCGGACTGCTGTGCTGCTTATCCCCAGACATCTAAAGTTCCATTTGAGTTATTTCAGAGTAAAATTAATACAAGTGAGACAGATCTTACTGTAAATGTAAATGACCTTTTTTATGAAAAAATATATATTCAGGGCTAATTAAATAATATCCGGGCTATAGCCACTGCTGCCATCACTAGTTGATAGTTAATTTAGATTAAATTAATTAAGGAATCACCTAGAATAATTATTATTTAGCCTTGATGATTCATTGTTTAAAATGGACTACCATAAACAAGACACAATGCAGCTGACTGACTGCCATCAATGAATCAATCTAAAAACCGCAGATCTACAATGGAATGGTTTAGATCAATGTATATGCATGTGTTAGAATGGCCCAGTCAAAGTCCAGACTTAAATCCAAATGAATATATCTAGAAAGACTTGTAAATTGCTGTTCAAGTATGCTCTCCATCCAACCTGACGCTGAATCTGATGGTCAAGCTATTTTGCTATTTTGCAAAGAAGAATGAGCAAAAATGTTTCTAGATGTGCAAAGCTGGTAGAGAAATTCCCAAATAGACATGCAATTGTTATTCCAGTGAAAGGTGGTACTACAAAGTATTGACTCAGGGGGGCTGAATACTTTTGCATGCCAAATGCTCCTGTTTTATTTTTGTTAACATTGTCTCTTCCTGTCAAGTGTCCCTTCGGTGTGATTACTGGCTCCACCCTAATGTGTGTTAACTGTGTCTCCAATGTATTTGAGTATTTAAGTCTGTCTTCTTTTGATTTGTTGTAAAATCCTAACGATTCCCATCCCTACTGCCGACCCTGACTGCACATCTCTACCTCACTCATACTCCGTCTTTGTATTTCTGTCTGTCTGTCGCTACAGAAACAAAAAGGAACAAAGAAACCTAAACCTCACAGCTGTCAACAGTGTAAGAAAGAGTTCATATCGAGGTCGGCCTTAATGATTCATGAGAGAATTCACACCGGAGAGAAGCCGTACAGCTGTGACCAGTGTGGTAAAACCTTCCCTGAATCAGGAGCCCTCAAAGTCCACCAACGTATTCACACCGGAGAGAAGCCGTACAGCTGTGACCAATGTGGCAAAACCCTGCAAAACCTTCACTCACTCAGGACACCTCAAAAGCCACCAACGTATTCACACTGGAGAGAAGCCGTACAGCTGTGACCAGTGTGGCAAAACATTCACTCTGGCAGGAGACCTCAAAGAACATCAACGTATTCACACAGGAGAGAAGCCATACATCTGTGACCAATGTGGTGAAACATTCACTCAAGCAGGACACCTCAAAGTCCACCAACGTATTCACACTGGAGAGAAGCCGTTCAGCTGTGAGGACTGTGGCAAGAGCTTCACCCATCAAAGTTCTTACAATAATCACAGAAACATCCACACAAAGGAAAAAATCTATCCTTGTCAGCATTGTGCGAAAGTCTTCAGTTTCTCCTCCGGACTGAGTCATCATGAGCGTATCCACACTGGAGTCAAAGAGCACCTATGTCTACACTGTGACAAACGGTTCATCTCATCGTCTAACCTCTCAGTGCATGAGCGAATCCACACAGGACACAAACCGTACTGTTGCGTCAAATGTATGAAAAGCTTCACCACAAACTCCTACCTGAAGAGGCACAAGTGTTTAAACCTGGACCCCCCTGTGTGTCTTTAGTGAGTTTGTAAATGAAATGCAGAGAGGGGTTTACACATCATGATCTGACTCTGAGCATCTGAGCACACTGCTGAATGTGTTCACACTGTTACACAGTTAGAAGCGATAGTAAAAGACTGAGATGTGAAATCGACTCTCCAGACCCCTCTAACCGCTGTACCACGAGTGCCCCAGGATAACCAACTTTTAATGTTTTTATTTGTTTCATTTTGTTGCATTTAATCATCATTTTGTATTTTGTATATATGTTTTGATATTTGTCTTGGAACCTTATAAATAGGCTAGTTGAATGTTAAAAAAAATGTACATATTTTTTTGCAGTTATCCCTTTTTAATGTTCAAGGCATTTAATTAGGGATAACTGATTTGTTATTTCTACATCAATTCATCCAAATCAAGTTTTGTTATATTCAATCATTAATCTTTTGAGTCTCATTAGTAAATAGTTTATTTAGATAATGTTTTTATACGAGGGGTGGCTGTGTCTAAGCAGGTAGAGCAGTCGTCCACTGGTTGCCAGGGTGTTGGTTGGATCCCACGCATCTCTGTGTGTGTGTGTGTGTGTGTGTGTGTGTGTGTGTGTGTGTGTGTGTGTGTGTGTGTGTGAGAGAGAGAGAGAGACAAACTTTGAAAAATAAGATATATAAGTCAGGGCTGTACGCTTATTTTTTTAGGTGGTAGCACTGGTGCTAGCAAGCAAAAATAATCAGTAGCACAAAAATAAATTCAGTAGCACACAAAGTATGATCGAAAACTTGCATAACCTTAACCCATGCATTCCGCTCTAATGACATGTTAGCCTGTCATCTTGATTTCATTTGAAATTCTCAATTAATATCATATCCTAGTGTGTGTGCAGAAATAATTGTAGAAAAATGAATAGGGGTGCACTGATTGTAATTTAGACAAAAAAATCTAACCTGCCAATTGTAATTTTTTGCTGATTCAGAATAATTTCTCCCCATGAAATTAATATCTATATATATTTTTGTACATTTTTGGGAAATGTCTTTCTGTTAATTAAAACCAAACTTTAAAACATTAAACATAGCCTATTAAATAAATAAGTATACATATTGGTACAATTTAGGATAAATTAAATAGGTTGTTGTGAATGTGTTGGAAGTTGTTCTTCAGTGGCTTATTTCAAACTTTGTTTTTAGACTACTGTTGACTTTTCTCTGCAGCTGAATGAGTTGCCTTTCTAGCTAGCGCACTGCAGGGCTGTGAAGCGCTAACTTCCTGTTCTTACCGTCTTCAAAATAAAAGTCAACTCACGTTTGGCTATGAACAGGCTTTTAATGTGAAGGCGCACAGGAAATGTTCTGTTTACACATGCGCTAACTTAACTGCAGTAATCTCCTTCCGGTTATTACCGTTGGTGAAGTGTATTAGACGCTGGAATCGCCGCACAAGTAGGCTACAGGTCCGGAGCACACATCTTTCACCAGCCAAAGTGGAGGGTGGACTCAATAACTTTCTTGCCTTAGACCGCATTTGGAGAGTGTTAATGTCGACTACTGTTGACTTTAGTGTTGCGCAGTGTTGTGCATCTCTCCTCTGTGTCTCAAAGAGACAGCATCTGCTCATTAGCAAGCTGTCGCACTAGTGCTAGTGGACTTGTATTCATCATCGCACGTCATCAATTTCAGTAGCAAATGCGATCAAAACTGTCGCACTGTACAGCCCTGTAAGTGCAGTCCATATAGTCAAAGGTTACACATTGTTCCTTTTGATTTCAGCTTGACGTTTAAATGTTTGAATACAACATTATTTCATCTTATTTCCATATCCTCACACTGCTGAAGGTTTTGAGCTGTTTTGGCATTTTATTAAATATTGTCCTGAATAAATAAAATACATTATTGCTATGTTTCTGTAAAACAGATAAAACACAAAGACACACATCTGTATTTCACATGCATCTTATTATGGTAGGCTTTTTCCGTTTGTCATAACACAAAATACACGTAGTTGAGAGAATATATGAGGTTTTAATCTCTAAACATCTGATTTTTCAACATGCTGTGTTAGGGCTGAGCGATATGGCTGAAAAGTTTAGTCATTTTCATTAATTCAGTGTGAAAAGCTGCTTTCATGGGAAGTCTACAAAAACAGATGCCAGCCGCTTGTCCCTGATCAGCTGATTGTGTCACTGGGCTGCCACAAACACATGACACATTGTGTTCATTGTTCTAGCAGATCATTTATCCCTTTCTGGTCCTGTTTATATGATGACATTAGTTTACTGCATGTACAGCTCTGGAAAAAAATAAGAGACCACTCCAAATGTTCAGTGTCTCTTGTTTTACTCGTTTAGTCGTAAACAGGTGAGCAAGAGAGTGAACTGACTGTATGAAAACAGAAGCTACAATCTGGCAGTGTCTGGAAGGTAGAACCGGGTATATGTAGAGCAGTTGATGATGATTGAAGGCAGCTGTGAATGTTGGTAATTGACTCCAGCACACCTGACTCCAACCCTGCAATTAGACCAGCACACAGACAAGGGTGAAAGGGAAAACACACACAAGGCCAAGGGGCCCAAGCGGGATCATGACACATTCAGCCTAAAGGAAACTCAGTGCTTCTGAACTGGCCTCGGTAGAAAAACCAAAATAGTTATTAAAACCGACATTGTAATTAACTGTAATGTAACTTTATTTCAACATATACACTGTAGAAAAATACATTAACCTGGTTTAAGGCAAGGAGTGTAACAGGTGTTAGATAATTTCTGTTATCCACCTGGACGGGTTAGTAGATTAATAAAATAGTACAAGTTAGAACGATATACATACATAGTATTCAACAAAAATGACATAAAGCACTAGTACAAGAATATCCCCGTGTTATAAGTGTGTGCATGTTTGCTGTGTGAGTAACCAATGTTTTGTTTTTACCCATAATAAGTTGGATATTGCCAAATTTGCATATTTATTTAAACATTTAAAAAAACAATCTAACACACAATTAAACTCCGCCCTAGCCTCAAATCTGTTGCAGACTCTAACAGGTTGTGTGCCTTGTATTTGCCTCTATCCATCTCCCTATCAACTCTAACCAGCTCCCCTGACCCTGCTGAAGAAAATCACCCCCACAGCATGATGCTGCCACCACCATGTTTCACAGTGAGGGTGGTGTGCAGTGTGAGTTTTCCACCACACATTGCATTTTGCATTATTAGGTTAGGTTAGGTTAGGTTAAACTTTATTGTCCCCGTGGGGAAATTTGTCTTGGGCACAGTGCATCATTGCTTTCTGAAACATACAGAGTACAACAGAACAAAAACACAACCACAGACACAAACACACACACACACACACATTCACACATTCACCGATGGTTTTCCTAATGAGGGGGCATTTGTTAACCCCATTGAGGCCCAAGAACAGCATCCATCTTCGGGATAGACCGTATTGACAGTAGGGCTGGGTATCGTCAAGGACTTCGCGATACGATATATATCACGATACGATATATCACGATATATTGCGTATCTTGATATATCACGATATATTGCGATATTCCATAAACAAGTTGCCTTGTCAAACATAACAGCACAATATAGTGATAGTTGCACAGACAAATGAAGTCAAAACTATTTCATTCACAACTTCCTTTACTATTTTCCTTCCTTTTTTTTGGTTTTGGCAAATGATCAAACACTGCTGCAGCTGCTTAACATCACAATAACAAATCCAATTCACTCTTGTACTAACTGTACAGGACACAATGAAAATGAAAACACATCAGTGTGCTTTTGTGACACAGTGAGTCTTAAGTATTTTTATAAACAAAACTGATCGAACTTCAATAGTCAGTATCCTAGAGGCTCAGGCCTGACAGCAGACATGGGTTTGAATCTGACCCGTGGTTGTTTCATTCCCTCTCTGCCCCACTTCATATCTGTATCTCTGCACTGTCAAAAAAGCCTTGAAAAGCAAAAAAAAAAAAAAAAAATCATAAAAAATTAATTAAAAAAAATCGATATTTTGATATAAAAATTGATACTGATATCGGGAAACTAAGTATAGCGATATATCGATATTTCGATTTTTTGACACAGCCCTAATTGACAGGAACATCCAAGATTTTTTTTGTTGCTATTCAGGTTGCAATGCAAAGCCACATGACTTTCCAGGAATCATTAGACGCTACAGACATCAAACATGCGTTGGAAGCTATAGTGCATGCCCCTTCAAAATAAAAGCTGACATCAGACTAACATATACACCCCGGGAAAAAAAACAAGAGACTGGTATGGGGGAGGTTTATGATACACAAGGTCACACATCCTGATCCCCCACATACCTCCTAACCATCTCTCTCTCTTTCAAATCAAAATCTAATCAAATCGCGCCCCTCTAAAGTAGGAAGGATAAAGAGAACATCAGGGAAGACAGGTTAAAAAAAATGCTTCTCTCACACTAGCTCCTTATAGGTGCAAGTGTGTGATTAGTACAAAAACCACCTTGGCATAGTAAGCAACAACAAGATAACGCCACAGACAAATAGACACGTCGATAAGCACAGAGGAATGGGTTAAGGGTTCATGGGACGGTAGGTGTCACAACTCAGGCGCTAGGGGGCGTACGCAGCCGGCAGGCGCCCCGCCCGCAGCGGTCCACGCTGCGACGTGAGGGAGAGGGGGAGGATTCAGGAAGGCTAGAGAGGTCGGGAAGTGTGTGCTATGTGTTTACGTGTGTGTGTGTGTGTGTGTGTGTTCCATGAAGCTATCTCTGTCCAGACGTAGTGGCAGTCTGCAGCCTTGGAGACGACCTCGTGGCCCGGCCACAGATAGAGTTCACAGGAGAGTAGGTGAGGGAGTGTGGGGGTAGAGCGTCTCTTTACATAAACATCCCGGAGAGAGAAGAGATAGCACCGCCGCCAAGGACGGTGCAGGGAGCCGAATTGTGAGATTGTGATTTGTTTTGGTTGAGACTAGGCGCTGGAATGAAGCCTGTCTTGAGAGTCACTGGTACCATATTATCCTCCGAAATCCATTGGCCTAAATCCAAGTGCTTGCGGCCCGTTAATGGCATCCATGATCGAATCAACTTTCCGAATAAGTCCAGGAATCACTTCCAGCTTGCGATTCACCTCTCTTATCACTTGAGTCTGTGCATTAACGGCCTGGCACAAACCCTCAAATACGGGCAGCTGTGCTATTGCCTGATTTGCTGCCAACGCCTTATTACCGTTGCGGTAAATCAGGAATCCGCCAACTCCAAACAGCAGGAACCCTGATACCAGAAGCCCAATAGTGTAGATGTCTTCGGCGTCCTCAATGGAGAGTATTGCTAGACACATCTGGTTCCAGCCACTCCACCCATCCCAGGTGTATCCAACAGTAAAGGTTCCATCAGGGCAAGTGGCATCTCCTTTGCCACCTTTCCTCGTTGAGAAAATTTGGTCAATTGCAGAGAGACCCCAGTTAATCAGATCCATAATTTAGGTTTTCGGATGTGGATGTACAGAGAGGCTCAGGATCGACAGAGACAACACGAGACAGAGAGCAGAGCAGGATAGATAAGGGTCGGGAGGGAAGAGAAAATGCGACCGCCTTCCTTCAGAGCCAGACATTATTATTATTATTTGACTTTAGCAGAAGGCAGCTGTTCAGAGAAGGGCCGGAGAGTGGGGCCATAACGAGTGTCTTTAGGAAACAGTGAAGCGTGGGGGAGGTGTAAGATACAAAAGGTCACACATCCTGATCCCCCACATACCTCCTAACCCAACCCCCACTATCTCTCACACACACACACACACACACACACACACACACACACACACACACACACACACACACACACACACACACACACACACACACACACACACACACACACACACACTCCTGAGTCTGCCACATACCAGTCCCTTGTTCTCTTCTGGCTTCAGGGCATGATTCATCATGGCTTTTCCACAACATTTAAACACAATTTCTAAACCCTTAATAAGCATGTTTATAATCACATGCCTCAGTAATGCTGCATTCATTTGTCCTTCAAAAGACATAAATGATCTACCAGGCACTGCAGAGGCATTCTTGAGGATAAGCAAACTGATTACAGAACAACAATAGTAACTTATAGCTTTTTTTTTGTGACATTTTTGTATTCTTTTCTTTTTTCCGACATATTATGTTTTTGAGACTTTTTTGTGTTTTTGCAACTTGTAATTTTTGTTCGTCTATCTGTGTTTCTGTGGACCATCTTCGGCACAGAGGAACTCCCAACCCCCGACCACCCACTCAATCTGCTCGGCCCCTAACCCTGCCCCCTCCTTCTCCTCCCTCTGGCCTCAGGCTTACTTTCTGCTCAGACGCTGCATGGCACTCTTCGACTATTTGTGTTTCTGTGGACCATCTTCAGCGCCGAGGAACTAGGGCCAATCGCGCGTGTGTGTGAACACGCGCTCGCTCGCGTGGTGTGTGTGTCATACTCACTCATGGTGTAGTGGCTTAATTGCAACTAATGAACTTTCAGAGTCCCCGGTTCAAATCCTGTCCAGGATCAAGTGATACTAATGGTTCTAAGGTGCCGGTGACCAAAGAAAGGAATTAAAACCTTCAAGTAACTGATGTGTTCTGTCCATATTTCAAAACACTAGAACTAACTACAAAAAAAAACAAAAACACAATATCAGTGACTACATTTATTTTATTAAACAACACGGTGTGTTCAATCCATGCAGCATGGAAGCTTACAAGTTACAGTATTAATAAATTGCCTTAGAACAGCAGTGTAAACATGTTACTGAAAAAAATTCATAAACTAAATAGAGGGAAGCTAAAAAAAATTGCGATATCACATGGAAAAGTAGATTAAAAAACATTAATATTACATAATAATAAATGACACAAATAAAATGGTAAAGACAGTAATTTGGATATTTTAGCAAAATATCATTGCCGATAACACATTCCATTGTAATGTGCAGTATAAAGTCTTCATGGAAAAATACACTAAGACTAAATGAAGTTATTTTTTGAATTTATAACAACTTTACATTTAAATGACTCTCTGTTTGTGTGTGTTTGTGTTATTTTTCAAAAAAATCTAAATCTAAAGTATTTGAAAAACACCTATTGTGTGCCTTTCCCCAGGTAGTTCGGCTGTACAGCTTATCTCATGTGTTGTGTATGTACGGTAGGGTCGGGTGTTTACAAAGCTGGGACTACAGCTGGAAATTAGCCAAATAGGCTAAAGCTGCTCCTTCCCAAAGGGGACTGTCCACGAAACTATAAACAAATAAACTAAACTAAATATTCATAATTTCAGTGATAAATGAATCACAACCACAAAGTGTAGATAGCATGGGGACTGGAACACAGACAAAGATGACTTCACTCACTGACCCTCTGGAGGCATGGTCACCCCCCAGGGCATTGTGGGTAAGTAGTGAGCCAGCCATTCCCCCCAGCTGCTCCTATCTACCTCCCTATCCTGCCCACTACCTCCTCGTTTCACCTCCCAGCCCCCGACCACCCACTCAATCTGCTCGGCCCCTAACCCCGCCCCCCTCCTTCTCCTCCCTCAGAATCACACTGTAGACCTTCCTGGAAACTCCCCCTCCCCCACTATTCTCTCCATCTCCATCTCCATCCATCATCCCTACATCTGGCCTCATGATTACATTCTCCTCAGACGCTGCCTGGCACTCTTCCACCACATCCCTCCATCCTTCTATCTCTGTCTCTCTGCTCAACACGCGGTACAACGTCTTCCTGTAAACTGCTCCTGCCGTTCCCTCTCTCGCTCTCGCCGGCTCCACAACCACATCAGCATCAGATCCGGAAAACGCTTTCGGGTTAATTTCAGGGATATTTTCGCCGTGCATTTTGGCCTCCACTGCCTCTCTCTGAACGAACAGAACGGAGCGATACTGTGCAATGACCCCGGCTACAATCTCTTGCCTGTCTTTGTACGGTAGCAGCCTCACCGCCTCGCCCACTCCTCTCCTCCTCTTAGCCAGGGACACACTCAACGGTTTGTAGACCTGCTTGTACCAGATGACCAGCCACCAAAGAGTCGCCAAAATGCACGCCACCGCTGCCACACATAGCAGCAAGCACCCGGCGAAAAGCCAAAGACAAAACACACCTTTAAGGGCAGTGTTCATTCTACGATCCCCGACACCAACTGCATTTATCACAATCTTTGTGCTGCTTGGAAAGGCTGTTGTTGTGACGACTTGGACATGTTTCTGTGTTGTTGTTGTTTGTTTTTGTTGTTGCTTCCACGGTTGAAGGGACGGGCGTGGTTGTTGTCCCAGGGGTCGTTATGTGTATATAGACAGCAGGGCGAATTTCAGTCGAAGGTCGGACCGTGGGGAGAGTGGACAGACGAGGCATGGTTTGGGGAAGTGTGGTGGGGGTTGATGCTGTGGTAGGAAAAAGAGTTGAAGGAGGAGCTTGAGTAGGAGCTGAAGTTGTAGCAAGAGATGTAAGATAAGCAGTAGTGGCTGGATAAGTAGTTGAAATGGTAGTTGTAGCAGAAGTAGTAGGAATAACAGGAGGAGGGGGGTGAGTTGGCATAATAGTATGGGCAGCAGTCGATGACTGGTGAGGACTTAATGTTGTTTTTTTCGGCCAGAGGAAGTCTCCCCTTGAACCTGGCTCTGGTAAAGGTGGACACAGCTCAGATTCTTCCAGCTTTGCTACAGGTCGAGCCTTGAGCGATTCTGGAGAGGCACACACCTGAAAACACACAAATATAAATCAATAAGGGCATACGCCAAAATGAATCCCTTTTGGATTTTACTGTAAACATGCATCAAAGCAACGATTGATTGATTGATTGATTGATTGATTGATTGATTGATTGATTAAGGCTCTCTGTCGTTCCTGACACAACGAGATGCCTTACGAATATTTTGACTAGTTAATTGCGATTGCTCAAATTTCTAGATTGGATTTGCTTCACACAGATTTGGTTATCAGGTTTTAATAGTAAACAGCTGGGACCATACTCCTTAGGCTCAGAGTAGCTCCTAACTTGATGATTTAGGAGTAACTCTTTGAAATAAGGGGCTTTTCACTCCTTAGTAAAAGTTGCTCACCGATGCTTTGTGAATAGGTTTTAAGAAATCTTAACCCTCTGAGGTCTACGGCCGAACCGGTGGGTGCGCACGTGCGCGCATATCTTTATTAATATCTCCCTGAAGATATGGCTGAAAAATAAAATTAAAACATTATCTCAAACTAGAGGTCCTCCTGTTTCCGGGGAATGTTCTTGTGATACTGTCAGTCCCTTACAGGCTTAGAAAACACAGTGAGAAGCAAGACCCAGAAGCTCCCCAGCTACCACTTAGCTTGTAAATAGTGCATAGAGTATAGTGTGAAAGTAGTTTGTTGTAGTTTGGTTGTTTGAAAAATGTTTTGTGATGCTTGCTCTTTTATTAGTATACATCCCATGAATCCTTATATGTGGTTCAAAGTCTACATTCAGTCTAATTTCCTAATGTTTTTTGAAAGTAGATACAACATTTCTACCAAAAAGCGTCTGGACCAAATTTTATATTAGTCATGTTTTGTGCACTCCTCTACTGTGTTTTGGAAAATTGCCACTGCAATTCTGAAGCTAAGGCTTAGGTGAAGCAATTTCAAGAGCCAAAACAACTCAACAGGATGACTAAAGGTTCTTCTTTCACACAAATGTCCAGGTTTTTCAAAAATCGCAATTAATTTCTAAGTATTTAAGACAATTATTTACATACACAGTGGTCTAGGACATAAGTAGACCTCAGAAAACAAAGGCCTAATGTGTTCTGAACATTTCCATATAAAACACTTTGGTATAATTTATCTTATTGCACATTTGAAATAGGTATTCATAGAAGTATGTAAAATCAGAGGTAATACCCCTAGACCTCAGAACCTTTAGTGCTCTTTAAGAGAACTCTAAGCGCTAAGATAAAATGTGTTGTGAATACGGCCCAAGAACAGGAGCCATTCAGAACCAGATATTATACTCACCACACTCTCTACTTCATTCAAGACGTTTTTTCCATCCCGGACGTAGACGTTGTAATCGAATTCGTCGAGGTATTTGGTGAAGTAATGAAGCGTACAGAAGCAAGCCCAGGGATTGGCTGAGAGGTAGAGGTACGGCACCTCCTCCTTCGAGCTGAACCACTGATCTGGCATCAGCTGGATCTGAAATGAGAAAGACAAAAGGTCAAATTTATTTCTATGGCAAATTTAAAAACAACATCAGTTGACCAAAGTGCTGAACAAGATACAATACAAAAGATGAAATACATGAGCAAAAAAGGGAGGAGGGTCAAAGTCTCAACGTTTGTTAAAGGCCAATGCAAAAACAAAATAGTTTTCAGCAACGTTTTAAACTGGTCAACTTTACAGGGATCCAGGTTCTATTCATTCACACACTGTCAGCAGAAAATAATAAAAAGTCAACGAGGTGTCATGAAGGTCACTTCAGCACTGTTATATAGTCCAGGAAAGGCTGACATATCTGTTTAAACTTCTCTGCTTTCCCTGAAATCTGATAATGGATTTTCTCCATATATAAAGTATTTGCTTTTTGAATTGTTGGTAACTCTTCCCGACCTTGTTGTTTTCCAGGAAGACGGTCTCGATGGCCGGGAGTGGGTGCATCATGAGCTCAGGAAGAACCTTAATATGATTGGACGACAGGTCCAGGATCTAGAAGGTGGGACAACCAATCAGAGGAGAGAAACAGAAAAACATAAACAAAAACATTGGGTGCATTCCAATCCCCATACTATATACTATTTAGATTGGTAGAAAAAAGATTTGTCCCGATTCTTAGCTAGCAACATACCAGTTTACAGTCAAAGCTGTATATTAACTATATGTGAACATTCCGAACTTTTTCGCAAACATTCCGAACTTTTTCGCAAACATTCCGAACTTTTTTTTCCCCAAACATTCCGATTTTTTTTTCGTGAACATTCCAAAAAGAAATTGACGAAATTCGCAGAAAAAGTCGAAAAAACGTCAAAAAAGACATTTTAGAGTTTTTTGACATATGTCGGAATGTGGCGGAAAAAAACAAATTGGACTGTTCTCGAAAAAAAAAATCTGTGTTTTCGCGAAATTTTCTTAGATTTTTTAATTTTTTCACAAACATTCCAAACTTTTTCGTGAACATTCTAAATCAACATTCTGAACTTTTTTTTTTGGGAAAATTCCGATTTTTTATTTTTTGCCAATTTGCTAAAAAGTTGGAAAAATTCCAAAAAGTCCCCATAAGTCGCAAAACGTTGCCAAATTTTTTTCTTCATGTTGTTCACCTTTTTTCACGTTTTTACGACTTTTTACAGTTTTTTGACATTTTTGGCGAAAATAAAATAAAAATAAATAAAAATAAGTTCGGAATGTCACAAAATAAAACAAATCAAATTTTCCCCAACTGAAAGGTCTAGGACCGGCCCTGCTGTGGACACACACACACACACACACACACACACACACACACACACACACACACACACACACACACACACACACACACACACACACAAAGACCTCCAGTTTGCTGAGCCCAGCGAAGGAGTCGTTTCTCAGGGAGTTTATGGCGTTGTGTTGCAGGTAGAGTTCGATCAGAGCCGGACAGGCGGAGAAGGAAGAGCCAGGCAGCGACGTCAGACGATTCCTCCCCAGCCGGAGCACACCGAGGCTGGGGAGGATCGGAGAGGAGCTGGGGGTCACCACTGGAATCTGGAACACACAGCAGGAACACAACTCATTACATCTAAATAACTATTCACACTTAAGTTAAAGTAGCTAAGAGGAACTTTTAAATATTTCTGAAACAGTCTAATTTTTCCTCTGATGATCATAAATGACATGTAACAGCAAATGGACAAGAGATAGACAGACAGACAGACAGACAGACAGACAGACAGACAGACAGACACCTGGTTGCTGGTGAAGTCGATCTCGTAGATCTCTGTAAAGTATTGGAAGGAGGACCAGGGCAGAGCGGAGAACACGTTTCCTGGAAACAACAGCACCTAAACCACAGAGGAAGAGAGAGACATGTATTTATTTATTATTATTTTTTTATAATGGTTTAATTTTTAATTTTTAATTTTTTTTTATTATTGTTTTTATTATTATCATTATTTTTATAATTAACATAATTTTTTTTTACAGTTTATCGACAGTTGGCAATACAACAGTCGCAAAGGGGAATAGTAATAGGAGAAAAGAGATATGAGAAAACAAATACAAAATGCAGCTTTACATAAATAAGAGAGAGCGAGAGAGAGTCACAGCTGTTTCCTGTTAAACGGCCATTTTATCTCAAACAGGAAGTGATGCGGTTAACTCCCGTCAGTCACAAAGAAATCCACGTCATAACATCAACATTTTTTTTTTTTTTTTTTTTTTTACATTTTGCATGAAAACAAACACAACTTTAATCTCTTCTGTTTTTTTAAATACTTTATTTTTTGATTTCTTTTAAGAACATACACAAACACACAAACTGAAAAATTAACATCTACGTAACATGGCCTACTGTGTGTGTGTGTGTGTGTGTGTGTGTGTGTGTTCTCTTTAAAAAATATAAAAAATTAAAAATTAAATGTGTTACATTAAATTTGAATATTCTCTCTCTCTGTGTCTCTCTGTCTCTCTCTGTCTCTCTCTCTCTCTCTCTCTGCCTCTCTCTCTCGCTCTCTCTCTCTCCCCATTTCAACTTTGTCAATACCAAAAAATAATCTTTGAAAAAAAAAACTTGACCAGACTCCCGACTTCCCGACGTTTTTCTAGTAATTTCCCCCAAAAAAAACAGTAGTTCCAACTTTGGCATCATAGACACTTATGAGTCTTTTAAAGTCACAACAATAAAACAATTACAGTGTCTGTATTTAAAGTGAAATGTACTAACCCCCTGAATAACTTCTTAGAGTGAGTTATTCTTTTATGTTCATATATAAGAAGAATAAAGTATAAAAACTCAGTTGTCCCATGCGTCCTGATGTGTCACTACCTTGCATCTCTCCTTTGTTCTAAACACCTGTTTAAATAAAGTTACATCACAGTACCTTGGTCGTGGGTTGGAGTCCCGTCGGTACGTCACTGAAACCGGCCGCTGTGCAGTTCTCCCGCAGCCGGTCGTCACGGTCCCTGTCGCTGAGGCAACCGGTCACCGAGGTAACCGTGCGCACGTGGGACAGGAGGAAGACGAGGGAGAAGATGAAGAGATGACGCAACATTCTGGATGAACTAAAACTCTAAAACTTTCGCTTCTGAAAGACTGTCTCCATATGAAAGGAAAAATAATGACTGTGGGTGTGTTACAGTAGCCTGTAGCCTCTTGTGTCTCTGCTGTGTGTGTGTGTGTGTGTGTGTGTTTGTGTGTGTGTGAGTGTGTGTGTGTGTGTGTGTGTGTGTGTGTGTGTGTGTGTGTGCATGTACGTGTGTGTGGTGCTGTGTGTGTGTGTGTGTGTGTGTTTGATTGATTGACAGTTGTTAAAGCAGGAAGTGTGATAGGACCCAGCTGTTTGCGTGTTGATATCTGACCGATGCTGCTCCTCAGAAAATTCATAAAAAATGTATTCAACCTTCAAGTCGAACAAAAGATTCAAGATTCAAAGTGTTTATTGTCATATGCACAATAAGAAACATGTCCTCAGTCATACAGTGAAAGTCTTCCTTTGTTTTCCATGAAAATATGCTGTATAAAAGTAATATAGAAAGAAAAGCATTAACAATACAGAATATATATATATATATATATATATATATATATATATATATATATATATATATATATAATATATATATATATATATATATATATAAGAGAAGCAACTGGATAAAACAACACATTTAAGTTAAAAAACAGTGCAAAGTAAAAACAACAACACATACACAATATACAGATACATCAAATACACAACAAGCCGATGAAGAGACTGTGTGTGTGTGTGTGTGGGGGGGGGGGGGGGGGGATGATACCATCGCTGTTGTTATAAAAAGCAGAGTATTTAATCAACCTTATCTGTTTCAACAGACAGACAGCCCTGGACAGCGTGCCACATGGAAAATAATTTCATCCATCTCAAAAACATCTTTATTTTAACAAAACATGAGCAACACAGCATTTAGAAAGCGTCCTGTTCAAAAGATTTAGAATTTTAATTTTGTAATTTACAGGAATCGATGTAATCCAGTGGTTTTCAAATTGTGGAAAAAAAGAAAACTAATTTTTTTTTTTTTTTTTTACAAAAAACTAATACAATGTTTTGGTCTAGATAGTTAATAGCCTAATAATTGAATCAGATCATCTGGGAGGTAATCCGAGGTTAACTGATCACGTCACATTCACGTCCTAGCACAGTGTGTATTGAGTTTATTTAATAACATTTGGAAATGGGGCTGCCTTCAGTTGCCCATGCAGTCTATAGTCTATAGCCTATTTCAGCCTCGTCTGTGGAAATAAAGATAGCTGGACAAGAGTTCTTCTGCTTCGTTCCTCTCACTGCATTTAAATGCATTCACTATATTACAGAGAAATATGTCTTGTTAAAGAAAAAGAGCTCCAAGCCCATCCCAGAGGACCCTGCATAATATCTTATTTTAAATTCATATTTTTATGGAAAATTCATGTCTTTCTTCAATAGCTTCTAATTCATCTGACCCAGTGTCTCCAAATTATTTCTTCACACAAAATTCCTCATATTTAGCCTCTTAATTTTCCTCTCAAAGTGCACCAGATTCATGCATTTCACTTTAAAAAGGTAAAAAAAAATCTCCTGGGGGGGGCATACCCCCGGACCCTCTAGGAGGGTCTGGTTCTCCGCTGGCTACTATTTTCACACAGCAGGACATTGGAGGCACTAGCAAAAAAAACACTGGGTGTGTGAATGACATTTAACAATAGTCAATAATTTGAGCAAATCTGTCTGCCTATCTTTCTCACTCCGCTGCACAATCAGTCACTACTATCCATGCTTAAAGGAAGCAGGATTAAACCACTCAGTCACTACTATCCATGCTTAAAGGAAGCAGGATTAAACCACTCAGTCACTACTATCCATGCTTAATGGAAGCAGGATTAAACCACTCAGTCACTACTATCCATGCTTAAAGGAAGCAGGATTAAACCACTCAGTCACTACTATCCATGCTTAAAGGAAGCAGGATTAAACCACTCAGTCACTACTATCCATGCTTAATGGAGGCAGGATTAAACCACTCAGTCACTACTATCCATGCTTAAAGGAAGAGGTTAAAACCTAGTCACTACTATCATGAATGGAGGAGGATTAAACCACTCAGTCATTAAAGGAAGCAGGATTAAACCACTCAGTCACTACTATCCATGCTTAAAGGAAGCAGGATTAAACCACTCAGTCACTACTATCCATGCTTAAAGGAAGCAGGATTAAAACACTCAGTCACTACTATCCATGCTTAAAGGAAGCAGGATTAAACCACTGGATTAAGATCAAGTTCAAATGTATTTTAAAAAAGCAAAACAAAAACATACTTAGATAAAGATGTTAAAATGTTTAGAAAAATGTATTTAAAAATGCACAAAGATGTTTAAAAAATTGTTTAAAATGTGTAAAATAATTAAAATATATTTCAAAACACACAGGGGTTTAGAATTTTTTTTTGGGGGGGGGCTCAGCTGAAATTTGTTCTCTGAGGGGGGGCTCACTCTCTCACACTTTGAAAACCCCTGATGTAATCTAAATATATATCACTCTGTCTGTCTGTCTGTCTGTCTGTCTGTCTGTCTGTCTGTCTGTCTGTCTGTCTGTCTGTCTGTCTGTATGTCTGTCTGTCTGTCTGTCTTTCTAGCCAGAGATTGGTTTCTGACACAAACCTGGTTCTGGTAAAGGTGGACACAGCTCAGATTCGTTCAGCCTTACTACAGGTCGGCACTTGAGCGATTCTGGAGAGGCACACACCTTAAAACACAAAACAAACAAAAATAAATAATTAAATTTGAGCAGAAGTATGTAGGCGGGCTGTGCCAGGCTAATTCATTTAAGGAACAAAAACTAAAGCTGTCAAAAACTAAAGCTGTCAAAAACTAAAGCTGTCAAAAACTAAAGCTGTCAAAAACTAAAGCTGTCAAAAACTAAAACATTTTAAAATCACGATAAATTGTTCAATTTCAATAGTTAAAGATATTATTTATATACATTTTTATGCTTTATTGATAGTGTAGAGACAGAGGTGAAATGGGGCAGAGAGGGGAGTGACATGCAGAGAACGACCGCGGGCTGGAATCAAACCCGGGTCCGCTGCTGGCCGAGGCCCATGGGGGGGACGCCCTACCAACTGAGCTAAGGGGGGGACGCCCTACCAACTGAGCTAAGGGGGGGGGGGACGCCCTACCAACTGAGCTAAGGGCGCCCCCTTCAATTTCAATAGTTAATTGCGAATGATCAAATGTATCGATTGGATTTGCTTCACGCAAATTTGGTTTTCGGGTTTTAATAGTAGACAGCTGGGGCCATACTCACAAAACAGTAGGTCCTAACTTGATGATTTAGGAGTAACTCTTAGAAATAAGGGACTTTTCACTCCTTAGTAAAAGTTGCTTTCCGATGCTTTGTGAATAGGTTTTGAGAAATTACTTTGAACTAAGAACTTTTAGTGCTCCTTAAGAGAACTCTAAGCGCTAAGATGAAATGTGTTGTGAATACGGCCCAAGAACAGGAACCATTCAGAACCAGATATTATACTCACCACACTCTCTACTTCATTCAAGACGTTTTTTCCATCCCGGACGTAGACGTTGTAATCGAATTCGTCGAGGTATTTGGTGAAGTAATGAAGCGTACAGAAGCAAGCCCAGGGATTGGCTGAGAGGTAGAGGTACGGCACCTCCTCCTTCGAGCTGAACCACTGATCTGGCATCAGCTGGATCTGAAATGAGAAAGACAAAAGGTCAAATTTATTTCTATGGCAAATTTAAAAACAACATCAGTTGACCAAAGTGAAGAGTTTTCAGCAACGTTTTAAACTGGTCAACTTTACAGGGATCCAGGTTCTATTCATTCACACACTGTCAGCAGAAAATAAAAAGTCAACGAGGTGTCATGTAGGTCCCTTCAGTGCTGTTATATAGTCCAGGAAAGGCTGACATATCTGTTTAAACTTCTCTGCTTTCCCTGAAATCTCATAACGGATTTTCTCCATATATAAAGTATTTGCTTTTTGAATTGTTGGTAACTTTTCCCGACCTTGTTGTTTTCCAGGAAGACGGTCTCGATGGCCGGGAGTGGGTGCATCATGAGCTCAGGAAGAACCTTAATATGATTGGACGAAAGGTCCAGGATCTAGAAGGTGGAACAACCAATCAGAAGAGAGAAACAGAAAAACATAAGAAAGTGGTGTCCCATTCCCCATACTATATACTATTTAGTTTGGTAGAAAAAAGATTTGTCCCGATTCTTAGCTAGCAACATACCAGTTTACAGTCAAAGCTGTATATTAACTCCAGATGTTTTAGCAGTACACACTCAGCACAGACAGTGTGTTTTTTTTCGCTAACATTCTGAACTTTTTGTAAACATTCCGAACTTTTTTTTTTCGCAAGCATTCCGATTTTTTTTTCGTGAACATTCCAAAAAGAAATTGACGAAATTCGCAGAAAAAAATTCAAAAAAACGCCAAAAAGACTTTTTAGAGTTTTTTGACATTTGTCTAATTTGTCGGAATGTGGCGGAGCAGGCAGGGCCGGTCCAGGACCGGCCCTGCTGTGGAACACACACACACACACACACACACACACACACACACACACAGACCTCCAGTTTGCTGAGCCCAGCGAAGGAGTCGTCTCTCAGGGAGTTTATGGCGTTGTGTTGCAGGTAGAGTTCGATCAGAGCCGGACAGGCGGAGAAGGAAGAGCCAGGCAGCGACGTCAGACGATTCCTCCCCAGCCGGAGCACACCGAGGCTGGGGAGGATCGGAGAGGAGCTGGGGGTCACCACTGGAATCTGGAACACACAGCAGGAACACAACTCAGTACATCTAAATAACTATTCACACTTGAGTTAAAGTAGCTAAGAGGAACTTTTAAATGTTTCTGAAACAGTCTAATTTTTCCTCTGATGATCATAAATTACATGTAACAGCAAATGGAGAGACAGACAGACGGACGGACAGACAGACAGACAGACAGACAGACAGACAGACAGACAGACAGACAGACACCTGGTTGCTGGTGAGGTCGATCTCGTAGATCTCTGTAAAGTATTGGAAGGAGGACCAGGGCAGAGCGGAGAACACGTTTCCTGGAAACAACAGCACCTAAACCACAGAGGAAGAGAGAGACATGTTTTTATTTATTATTATTTTTTTATAATGATTTTATTTTTTATTTTTTTTCTTGTTTTTCATCATTATTATTATTTTTATTATTACAATTTTTGTTTAACTAATTGTACAATTTCATTTTGAAAACAAAGAGTCCTTTTTTTTTTTTTTTTTTTTTTTTACTGTTTATCGACAGTTGGCAATACAACAGTCGCAAAGGGGAATAGTAATAGGAGAAAAGTAGTCTGGCTTGACCACTCCCGCCAGCGTCTATTAAGCGCTGGCGTCGGCAAACAACGCTACGCCTCCATTGGCTGCTTCCCGGGGTTAGCCCCGCCGTAGATGATTGTGATTGGTTTAAATAAATAAAAACAGGCCAGCCCAGTTTCCCCCCGAATAGACGGCTCTAAACGGAGTGCTTCCAGACCATACTACTTGCTGTAGTTTGGTCTGGCTTCGCGAGACTAGGAGAAAAGAGATATGAGAAAACAAATACAAAATGCAGCATTACATAAATAAGAAGAGCGAGACAGAGAGAGTCACAGCTGTTTCCTGTTAAACGGCCATTTTATCTCAAACAGGAAGTGATGTGGTTAACTCCCGTCAGTCACAAAGAAATCCACGTCATAACAACAACATTTTATTATTATTATTTTTACTTTTTATTGACATTTTTTATAACATTTTTTTTTTTTTTTTTTTTTACATTTTGCATTAAAACAAACACAACTTTAATTTCTTCTGTTTTATTAAATACTTTATTCTTTGATTTTCTCTTTTTTAAGAACATACACAAACACACAAACTGAAAAAGTGACCGAAAAAAACAAAAGACAACATAAAATGAACATCTACATAACATGGCCTACTATGTGTGTGTGTGTATGCTCTCTTTAAAAAATATCAAAAATGTAACAATAAATTTGAATATTCTCTCTCTCTCTCTCTCTCTCTCTCTCTCTCTCTCTCTCTCTCTCTCTCTCTCTCTCTCTATCAATGCCCAAAAATAATCTTTAAAAAAAAAAAACTTGACCAGACTCCTTATTTATTTTTCTGAGTTTTTCTAGTAATTTTACAAAAAAAAAATAGTTCCAACTTTGGCATCATAGACACTTATGAGTCTTTTAAAGTCATAACAATAAAACAATTACAATGTCTGTAGTTAAAGTGAAATGTACTAACCCCCTGAATCATTTCTTAAAGTGAGTTATTCTTTTATGTTCATATATAAGAAGAATAAAGTATAAAAACTCAGTTGTCCCATGCGTCCTGATGTGTCACTACCTTGCATCTCTCCTTTGTTCTAAACACCTGTTTAAATAAAGTTACATCACAGTACCTTGGTCGTGGGTTGGAGTCCCGTCGGTACGTCACTGAAACCGGCCGCTTTGCAGTTCTCCCTCGGCCGGTCGTCACGGTCCCTGTAGCTGCGGCAACCGGTCACCAAGGTAACCAAACCTGGTTCTGGTAAAGGTGGACACAGCTCAGATTCTTCCAGCTTTGCTACAGGCCGACCCTTGAGCGATTCTGGAGAGGCACACACCTGAAAACACAAAACAAACAAAAATAAATAATTAAATTTGAGCAGAAGTATGTAGTCGGGCTGTGCCAGGCTAATTCATTTAAGGAACAAAAACTAAAGCTGTCAAAAACTAAAGCTGTCAAAAACTAAAGCTGTCAAATGCTAAAACATTTTAAAAATCACGATAAATCGTTCAATTTCAATAGTTAATCACAAATGATCAAATTTATCGATTGGATTTGCTTCACACAAATTTGGTTTTCGGGTTTTAATAGTAGACAGCTGGGGCCATACTCACAAAACAGTAGGTCCTAACTTGATGATTTAGGAGTAACTCTTAGAAATAAGGGACTTTTCACTCCTTAGTAAAAGTTGCTTTCCGATGCTTTGTGAATAGGTTTTGAGAAATTACTTTGAACTAAGAACTTTTAGTGCTCCTTAAGAGAACTCTAAGCGCTAAGATAAAATGTTCTGTGAATACGGCCCAAGAACAGGAACCATTCAGAACCAGATATTATACTCACCACACTCTCTACTTCATTCAAGACGTTTTTTCCATCCCGGACGTAGAAGTTGTAATCGTATTCGTCGAGGTATTTGGTGAAGTAATGAAGCGTACAGAAGCAAGCCCAGGGATTGGCTGAGAGGTAGAGGTACGGCACCTCCTCCTTCGAGCTGAACCACTGATCTGGCATCAGCTGGATCTGAAATGAGAAAGACAAAAGGTCAAATTTATTTCTATGGCAAATTTAAAAACAACATCAGTTGACCAAAGTGCTGAACAAAATGCAATACAGAAGATGAAATACATGAGCAAAAAAGGGAGGAGGGTCAAAGTCTCAACGTTTGTTAAAGGCCAATGCAAAAAAAATAGTTTTCAGCAACGTTTTAAACTAGTCAACTTTACAGGGATCCAGGTTCTATTCATTCACACACTGTCAGCAGAAAATAAAAAGTCAACGAGGTGTCATGAAGGTCACATCAGCACTGTTATATAGTCCAGGAAAGGCTGACATATCTGTTTAAACTTCTCTGCTTTCCCTAAAATCTGATAATGGATTTTCTCCATATATAAAGTATTTGCTTTTTGAATTGTTGGTAACTTTTCTCGACCTTGTTGTTTTCCAGGAAGAGGGTCTCGATGGCCAGGAGCGGGTGCATCATGAGCTCAGGAAGAACCTTAATGTGATTGGACGACAGGTCCAGGATCTAGAAGGTGGGGAAACCAATCAGAAGAGAGAAACAGAAAAACATAGGGTGTGTCCCAATCCCCATACTATATACTATTTAGTTTGGTAGAACAAAGATTTGTCCCGATTCTTAGCTAGCAACATACCAGTTTACAGTCAAAGCTGTATATTAACTCCAGATGTTTTTGCAGTACACACACAGCACAGACAGTGTTGTTTTTTTCGCTAACATTCTGAACTTTTTCGCAAACATTCCGAACTTTTTTTTTTTCGCAAAAATTCCGATTTTTTTTCCGTGAACATTCCAAAAAGAAATTGACGAAATTCGCAGAAAAATTCGAAAAAACGCCAAAAAGACTTTTTAGAGTTTTTTGACATTTGTCTAATTTGTCGGAATGTGGCGGAGCAGGCAGGGCCGGTCTAGGACCGGCCCTGCTGCAGACACACACACACACACACACACACACACACACACACACACACACACACAGACCTCCAGTTTGCTGAGCCCAGCGAAGGAGTCGTCTCTCAGGGAGTTTATGGCGTTGTGTTGCAGGTAGAGTTCGATCAGAGCCGGACAGGCGGAGAAGGAAGAGCCAGGCAGCGACGTCAGACGATTCCTCCCCAGCCGGAGCACACCGAGGCTGGGGAGGATCGGAGAGGAGCTGGGGGTCACCACTGGAATCTGGAACACACAACAGGAACACAACTCATTACATCTAAATAACTATTCACACTTAAGTTAAAGTAGCTAAGAGGAACTTTTAAATTTTTCTGAAACAATCAACTTTTTCCTCTGATGATCATAAATTACATGTAACAGCAAATGGACAGACAGACAGACGGACGGACAGACAGACAGACAGACACCTGGTTGCTGGTGAGGTCGATCTCGTAGATCTCTGTAAAGTATTGGAAGGAGGACCAGGGCAGAGCGGAGAACACGTTTCCTGGAAACAACAGCACCTAAACCACAGAGGAAGAGAGAGACATGTTTTTATTTATTATTATTTTTTTATAATGATTTTATTTTTTATTTTTTTTCTTGTTTTTCATCATTATTATTATTTTTATTATTACAATTTTTTTTAACTAATTGTACAATTTCATTTTGAAAACAAAGAGTCCTTTTTTTTCTTTTTTTTTTTTACTGTTTATCGACAGTTGGCAATACAACAGTCGCAAAGGGGAATAGTAATAGGAGAAAAGTAGTCTGGCTTGACCACTCCCGCCAGCGTCTATTAAGCGCTGGCGTCGGCAAACAACGCTACGCCTCCATTGGCTGCTTCCCGGGGTTAGCCCCGCCGTAGATGATTGTGATTGGTTTAAATAAATAAAAACAGGCCAGCCCAGTTTCCCCCCGAATAGACGGCTCTAAACGGAGTGCTTCCAGACCATACTACTTGCTGTAGTTTGGTCTGGCTTCGCGAGACTAGGAGAAAAGAGATATGAGAAAACAAATACAAAATGCAGCATTACATAAATAAGAAGAGCGAGACAGAGAGAGTCACAGCTGTTTCCTGTTAAACGGCCATTTTATCTCAAACAGGAAGTGATGTGGTTAACTCCCGTCAGTCACAAAGAAATCCACGTCATAACAACAACATTTTATTATTATTATTTTTACTTTTTATTGACATTTTTTATAAATTTTTTTTTTTTTTTTTTTTACATTTTGCATTAAAACAAACACAACTTTAATCTCTTCTGTTTTATTAAATACTTTATTCTTTTATTTTCTCTTTTTTAAGAACATACACAAACACAAACTGAAAAAGTGACCAAAAAAAACAAAAGACAACATAAAATGAACATCTACATAACATGGCCTACTGTGTGTGTGTGTATGCTCTCTTTAAAAAATATCAAAAATGTAACAATAAATTTGAATATTCTCTCTCTCTCTCTCTCTCTCTCTCTCTCTCTCTCTCTCTCTCTCTCTCTCTCTCTATCAATGCCCAAAAATAATCTTTGAAAAAAAAAACTTGACCAGACTCCTTATTTATTTTTCTGAGTTTTTCTAGTAATTTTACAAAAAAAAAATAGTTCCAACTTTGGCATCATAGACACTTATGAGTCTTTTAAAGTCACAACAATAAAACAATTACAATGTCTGTATTTAAAGTGAAATGTACTAAACCCCCTGAATAACTTCTTAGAGTGAGTTATTGTTTTATGTTCATATATAAGAAGAATAAAGTATAAAAACTCAGTTGTCCCATGCGTCCTCATGTGTCACTACCTTGCATCTCTCCTTTGTTCTAAACACCTGTTTAAATAAAGTTACATCACAGTACCTTGGTCGTGGGTTGGAGTCCCGTCGGTACGTCACTGAAACCGGCCGCTTTGCAGTTCTCCCTCGGCCGGTCGTCACGGTCCCTGTCGCTGCGGCAACTGGTCACCAAGGTAACCAAACCTGGTTCTGGTAAAGGTGGACACAGCTCAGATTCTTCCAGCTTTGCTACAGGCCGACCCTTGAGCGATTCTGGAGAGGCACACACCTGAAAACACAAAACAAACAAAAATAAATAATTAAATTTGAGCAGAAGTATGTAGGCGGGCTGTGCCAGGCTAATTCATTTAAGGAACAAAAACTAAAGCTGTCAAAAACTAATGCTGTCAAAAACTAAAGCTGTCAAACGCTAAAACATTTTAAAATCACGATAAATTGTTCAATTTCAATAGTTAAAGATATTATTTATATACATTTTTATGCTTTATTGATAGTGTAGAGACAGAGGTGAAATGGGGCAGACAATGGAGTGACATGCAGAGAACGACCGCGGGCTGGAATCAAACCCGGGTCCGCTGCTGGCCGAGGCCCATGGGGGGACGCCCTACCAACTGAACTAGGGGGGGGGGGACGCCCTACCAACTGAGCTAAGGGCGCCCCCTTCAATTTCAATAGTTAATTGCGAATGATCAAATGTATCGATTGGATTTGCTTCACACAAATTTGGTTTTCGGGTTTTAATAGTAGACAGCTGGGGCCATACTCACAAAACAGTAGGTCCTAACTTGATGATTTAGGAGTAACTCTTAGAAATAAGGGACTTTTCACTCCTTAGTAAAAGTTGCTTTCCGATGCTTTGTGAATAGGTTTTGAGAAATTACTTTGAACTAAGAACTTTTAGTGCTCCTTAAGAGAACTCTAAGCGCTAAGATAAAATGTTCTGTGAATACGGCCCAAGAACAGGAACCATTCAGAACCAGATATTATACTCACCACACTCTCTACTTCATTCAAGACGTTTTTTCCATCCCGGAAGTAGACGTTGTAATCGAATTCGTCGAGGTATTTGGTGAAGTAATGAAGCTTACAGAAGCAAGCCCAGGGATTGGCTGAGAGGTAGAGGTACGGCACCTCCTCCTTCGAGCTGAACCACTGATCTGGCATCAGCTGGATCTGAAATGAGAAAGACAAAAGGTCAAATTTATTTCTATAGCAAATTTAAAAACAACATCAGTTGACCAAAGTGCTGAACAAAATGCAATACAAAAGATGAAATACATGAGCAAAAAAGGGAGGAGGGTCAAAGTCTCAACGTTTGTTAAAGGCCAATGCAAAAACAAAATAGTTTTCAGCAACGTTTTAAACTGGTCAACTTTACAGGGTTCCAGGTTCTATTCATTCACACACTGTCAGCAGAAAATAATAAAAAGTCAACGAGGTGTCATGAAGGTCACTTCAGCACTGTTATATAGTCCAGGAAAGGCTGACATATCTGTTTAAACTTCTCTGCTTTCCCTGAAATCTCATAACGGATTTTCTCCATATATAAAGTATTTGCTTTTTGAATTGTTGGTAACTTTTCCCGACCTTGTTGTTTTCCAGGAAGACGGTCTCGATGGCCGGGAGTGGGTGCATCATGAGCTCAGGAAGAACCTTAATATGATTGGACGAAAGGTCCAGGATCTAGAAGGTGGAACAACCAATCAGAAGAGAGAAACAGAAAAACATAGGGTGTGTCCCATTCCCCATACTATATACTATTTAGTTTGGTAGAAAAAAGATTTGTCCCGATTCTTAGCTAGCAACATACCAGTTTACAGTCAAAGCTGTATATTAACTCCAGATGTTTTAGCAGTACACACACAGCACAGACAGTGTTGTTTTTTTCGCTAACATTCTGAACTTTTTTGTAAACATTCCGAACTTTTTTTTTTTTCGCAAACATTCCGATTTTTTTTTCGTGAACATTCCAAAAAGAAATTGACGAAATTCGCAGAAAAATTCGAAAAAACGCCAAAAAGACTTTTTAGAGTTTTTTGACATTTGTCTAATTTGTCGGAATGTGGCGGAGCAGGCAGGGCCGGTCCAGGACCGGCCCTGCTGCGGACACACACACACACACACACACACACACACACACAGACCTCCAGTTTGCTGAGCCCAGCGAAGGAGTCGTCTCTCAGGGAGTTTATGGCGTTGTGTTGCAGGTAGAGTTCGATCAGAGCCGGACAGGCGGAGAAGGAAGAGCCAGGCAGCGACGTCAGACGATTCCTCCCCAGCCGGAGCACACCGAGGCTGGGGAGGATCGGAGAGGAGCTGGGGGTCACCACTGGAATCTGGAACACACAGCAGGAACACAACTCAGTACATCTAAATAACTATTCACACTTGAGTTAAAGTAGCTAAGAGGAACTTTTAAATGTTTCTGAAACAGTCTAATTTTTCCTCTGATGATCATAAATTACATGTAACAGCAAATGGAGAGACAGACAGACGGACGGACAGACAGACAGACAGACAGACAGACAGACAGACAGACAGACAGACAGACAGACAGACAGACAGACAGACAGACAGACACCTGGTTGCTGGTGAGGTCGATCTCGTAGATCTCTGTAAAGTATTGGAAGGAGGACCAGGGCAGAGCGGAGAACACGTTTCCTGGAAACAACAGCACCTAAACCACAGAGGAAGAGAGAGACATGTTTTTATTTATTATTATTTTTTTATAATGATTTTATTTTTTATTTTTTTTCTTGTTTTTCATCATTATTATTATTTTTATTATTACAATTTTTGTTTAACTAATTGTACAATTTCATTTTGAAAACAAAGAGTCCCTTTTTTTCTTTTTTTTTTTTTTTTTACTGTTTATCGACAGTTGGCAATACAACAGTCGTAAAGGGGAATAGTAATAGGAGAAAAGTAGTCTGGCTTGACCACTCCCGCCAGCGTCTATTAAGCGCTGGCGTCGGCAAACAACGCTACGCCTCCATTGGCTGCTTCCCGGGGTTAGCCCCGCCGTAGATGATTGTGATTGGTTTAAATAAATAAAAACAGGCCAGCCCAGTTTCCCCCGAATAGACGGCTCTAAACGGAGTGCTTCCAGACCATACTACTTGCTGTAGTTTGGTCTGGCTCGTTGAGACTAGGAGAAAAGAGATATGAGAAAACAAATACAAAATGCAGCATTACATAAATAAGAAGAGCGAGACAAGAGAGTCACAGCTGTTTCCTGTTAAACGGCCATTTTATCTCAAACAGGAAGTGATGTGGTTAACTCCCGTCAGTCACAAAGAAATCCACGTCATAACAACAACATTTTATTATTATTATTTTTACTTTTTATTGACATTTTTTATAACATTTTTTTTTTTTTTTTTTTTTACATTTTGCATTAAAACAAACACAACTTTAATCTCTTCTGTTTTATTAAATACTTTATTCTTTTATTTTCTCTTTTTTAAGAACATACACAAACACACAAACTGAAAAAGTGACCGAAAAAAACAAAAGACAACATAAAATGAACATCTACATAACATGGCCTACTGTGTGTGTGTGTATGCTCTCTTTAAAAAATATCAAAAATGTAACAATAAATTTGAATATTCTCTCTCTCTCTCTCTCTCTCTCTCTCTCTCTCTCTCTCTCTCTCTCTCTCTCTCTCTCTCTCTCTCTCTATCAATGCCCAAAAATAATCTTTGAAAAAAAAAACTTGACCAGACTCCTTATTTATTTTTCTGAGTTTTTCTAGTAATTTTACAAAAAAAACAGTAGTTCCAACTTTGGCATCATAGACACTTATGAGTCTTTTAAAGTCACAACAATAAAACAATTACAGTGTCTGTATTTAAAGTGAAATGTACTAACCCCCTGAATCATTTCTTAAAGTGAGTTATTCTTTTATGTTCATATATAAGAAGAATAAAGTATAAAAACTCAGTTGTCCCATGCGTCCTCATGTGTCACTACCTTGCATCTCTCCTTTGTTCTAAACACCTGTTTAAATAAAGTTACATCACGTTACCTTGGTCGTGGGTTGGAGTCCCGTCGGTACGTCACTGAAACCGGCCGCTTTGCAGTTCTCCCTCGGCCGGTCGTCACGGTCCCTGTCGCTGAGGCAACCGGTCACCGAGGTAACCGTGCGCACGTGGGACAGGAGGAAGACGAGGGAGAAGATGAAGAGATGACGCAACATTCTGGATGAACTAAAACTCTAAAACATTCGCTCCTGAAAGACTGTCTCCATATGAAAGGAAAAATAATGACTGTGGGTGTGTTACCGTGGCCTGTAGCCTCTTGTGTCTCTGCTGTGTGTGTGTGTGTGTGTGTGTGTGTGTGTGTGTGTGTGTGTGTGTGTGTGTGTGTGTGTGTGTGTGTGTGTGTGTGTGTGTGTGTGTGTGTGTGTGTGCGTGTGTGTTTGATTGACAGTTGTTAAAGCAGGAAGTGTGATAGGACCCAGCTGTTGGCGTGTTGATATCTGACCGATGCTGCTCCTCAGAAAATTCATAAAAAATGTATTCAACCTTCAAGTCGAACAAAAGATTCAAGATTCAAAGTGTTTATTGTCATATGCACAATAAGAAACATGTCCTCAGTCATACAGTGAATTTTCTTCCTTTGTTTTCCACAGACTGAATGCCGAGAAGGAAACGTGAAAATATGCAATATAGGCCTACAAGCTGCAATGATATGAAAATATGCAATATAGGCCTACAAGCTGCAATGATATGAAAATATGCAATATAGGCCTACAAGCTGCAATGATATGAAAATATGCAATATAGGCCTACAAGCTGCAATGATATGAAAATATGCAATATAGGCCTACAAGCTGCAATGATATGAAAATATGCAATATAGGCCTACAAGCTGCAATGATATGAAAATATGCAATATAGGCCTACAAGCTGCAATGATACAGAATATACAATTTACAAGGCTAATAGAAGAGCAGCAACTGGATAAAACAACACATTTAAGTTAAAAAACAGTGCAAAGTAAAAACAACAACACATACACAATATACAGATACATCAAATACACAACAAGCCGATGAAGAGACTGTGTGTGTGTGTGTGTGTGTGTGTGTGTGTGTGTGTGTGTGTGTGTGTGTGTGTGTGTGTGTGTGTGTGTGTGTGTGTGTGTGTGTGTGTGGGGGGGGGGGGTTGGGGGGTGAGACCATGGCTGTTGTTATAAAAAGCAGAGTATTTAATCAAAGAATAGTTGCTGTTGGGTCCTTGGATCTTGGAGGATATTTATTTTAGATAAACAGCAGGGTGTGTGACTAAGTGACCAAGAATATTCAAATGTATTTCTGATATTTATGAGACCTGATATACTTTGAGTTTTGCCAATACATTTGTTTAAAAGGCTGACAGACAGACAGACAGACAGACAGACAGACAGACAGACAGACAGACAGACACACACACAGACAGACAGACAGACACACACACAGACAGACAGACAGACAGACACACACACACAGACAGACAGACAGACAGACAGGGATTGGATAAATTATTGAATCATTTGCAAGTCCAGACCAGGAGGGGGCGCAAGTTGTACGGAGAATAAACACTAAGGCTTATAATATAATGAATGAGGTTGTTCTTCCCTCAGTCTTCCCTTGGCCCAGCTGTCCTGTTAATCCTAACCCTACATTTTCCCAATTTTCATTTTCAATACACCTTCATATTTCCACCAGTGAAGTAGGTATTAAAGAAAACTCTGGTGGAAATATGATATCTTCCCTTGTGAGAAATAAAGAGGAGCATACTCTTAAACTTAAATATTTTTATTCATGAGGATAAAACAAAGTCACAGCAGAACTATTGGGTCAGACGTCAGTTCAGAAGTGATAGTGACAAATATTTTATGCCAAAGTTCTTATAGGGGTGCGCTCAACGCTTGTGGTCTAGACCCCCCCCCCATAGAGTCTCAGTCCTCTTCACAGCAGACCCGGGTTAGAATCCAGCCCGGGTCGTTCTCTGCATGTCATTCCCCTCTCTGACACATTTCATCTCTGTCTCTCCAAACTGTCTTAATAAATAAAGCATAAAAAATGCAGAAGAAAAAATCTTTGAAAATAAAGGTACTTAAACACACGAGCTGGCTGTCTCTGGAAGCTTAGGTGAGGACACTCGAAGACTAGTCAACAGTTTCTGGTAGAGTGTTGACTGGTAGAAAATATGTATTTAGACAGATAAGACAGATATGCTTCCATATAAGGAAAATGAGGTGTAATCAGCAAACGAGTGGGTCGGCCATTCCTCAGCTATTTGTCCTTATCTGTTGCAACAGACAGACAGCCCTGGACAGCGTGCCACACGGAAAATAATTTCATCCATCTCAAAAACATCTTTATTTTAACAAAACATGAGCAACATTTAGAACACGTGCTGCAAATGATTTAGAATTAGAATTTTGTAATTTACTCAGTTAAATGAATCAATATAATCTAAATATATATATCGCTCTGTCTGTCTGTCTGTCTGTCTGTCTGTCTGTCTGTCTGTCTATCTAGCCAGAGATTGGTTCCTGACACAAACAGACACAGAACAAACAAACAAAACCAGCTGACGGGCTGTGAGCCAATGGGAGGAGAGCTAGACACTGACATCACAAAGTCCTCCAGACACAGCTGAGCTTCCTTCAGCTCTATCACAGCTTGACCCCGAAGCCACTCCGGAGAGTCACACACCTGAAAACACCAAACAAACAAAAATAAATAACAGTACGCAAACTATGAGGAACTTTGTTAATTCTTGCGCCCCCTTTGGACTAAAGCGGTAGTGTTTTTACCACGCCAGCTGTTGTTCCTGGGTGATTGGACCCATGACAGACGTTAAAGAGGACCTATTATACTACTTTTCTGGTCTTAATTTCTTGTTTTACACTGCTATAGAGCAACCTGACACGAATCACATCACAAAAAACTATGTAGATTTTCGGGAAGCTCTTTCTCTTATTTTGGCGATCCAGCACGTCCTGTCAACACTTGAGTGTGTGTGCTTCGGGCATCTCTGCTCCCTCCGCCTGTGCTTCGGCAATCTCCGCTCGCCTCCCCCCCCTCCTGCAAACCCCACTCCGTTGTGATTGGTTACCTTCCTTCCGGAACACTTTCAGTGGCGGGAAGCGCGAGCATGGACCTATAAGGGCGCGAGGCAGACGCGAACAGGGAAGTGACAGCATTACCATACATGGAAACATCCGCGTGGTGACTTCACGAAGTTACATGCGACGTCACGAAGTTACAAAGCGTCAAGCCGCTTTGAACACGTGACTTCTCGACTGGCTAGAATAGTGTCTAGTGCTCTGCACAGACACCCCAGACGGTCAGCAGGGAATACGTCGAAATGCATGTAAGTCATTATTTGATAATCTAGTATGGTTAAGCATGACTATGAATCATCATTACAACGTTTATAGGTCATAAAAGTCAAAAAGCATCATAGGTCCTTTTAACACAACATAATTACCGAACATAGCGATCAATTCGACCGGTTAAAATACGCTGTATGGGTCCTGTTTGGTTAACAGAGCAAAGCGAGAGGCAACACGTGTAGAAATAAGACGTATATCTGCTGCTGTTGTGCTTAGAGCTAGCTTTAGCGTTAGCCACGAGAGCAGCGGCGTCGGGCGACGTACACAGACGTTTACAGTGACGTCATGACGTTGCTCTCTTGCCGGCTCCATGGCTGGCTCTGGTCGGTGTGAAACCAACCGGTTCATAACTGGGATAAGGCTGTAACCAGTTTAGAACTGGCCCCAGCACCAGCCCGGAGCTGGCTCTTGGTTCCTGTTGGTGTGAAAGGGGGAACCTTAGTGAACCTTTAAGGAACCATTTAGAACCAGACATTATACTCACCACACTCTCTGCATCGTCAGTGAAGTTTTTTCCATCCCGGATGTAGAAGTGGTGATCGAATTCGTCGAGGTATCTGGTGAAGTAATGAAGCGTACAGAAGCAAGCCCAGGGATTGGCTGAGAGGTAGAGGTACGGCACCTCCTCCTTCGAGCTGAACCACTGATCTGGCATCAGCTGGATCTGAAATGAGAAGGACACGGAGAGCAGTTTTACACACAGGTCTCCCTTGAAGAGTCCCTGGTCTCAATGGGATTTACCTCTATAAACTAAGATTTAAAAAAAAACATAACTGGTGGGCTCTGTATAGGGGAGGACGGGGGAATGTGAGACATCGGGTAATGTGAGACACCCCCGTATCTAAGATACGGAACACATTGTTGGTCATGTGAGATATATGTTTTCAAGCCCCTCTCATTTCCCCTTGGCCCTGAAAGAGAGGACCTCATGGTGATGTTGTAACTTGTAAGCATGTTTTTTCCACAAAAAGGTCTTTTTTGCATGTAAAAATAAATGTTCTTGCTGTCAGCTTAAAGGTCACATATTATGCTAAATGCACTTTTTAAATGTGTTCTAACATATCCATGGGTGTGCCTAGAGACTGCCAAAATATTTAAAAAAATAACACTCTCCTTTTCTCACTCTCCCCCTTTCTGAAACCCCCACCCCTCCCCCACCCAATATACTCCAGTCAGAATTCTCCCCTTTTCTGACCTCACAAACTGGAAAGCCAGAAGCTTCCACTGTGCAGCCCACACCCCTATTTCTTATTGGTCCACGGCCCTGACAGACAGAGGGCGAGGCGTATCTGGCTTCGCTTCCGGACAGGGGGCGGGGGGAACTCAAAGATTGTATATTTACGAGGGCAGCTGCAGCTCTTTTTAAAAAAATAGGCCATTGTGAGATTAGCTGAACATCAGCATAGTACAATAAATTACCTGAAAGTTTTTTTCAGCAAACAATTAAAGAAAAACGTATTAGGGACCACTAAGACCATATAATATGGTGTATAATAGAACGTATTAGGGACCACTAAGACCATATAATATGGTGTATAATAGTACCGAAAAGTTTATAATATGGGAGCTTTAATCGATTGTTGTGCCTAATCAAATTGATTCAGGTAGAAAAACTTCTATCACACATGTTGATGAACTACTAACATATGAAACCATGTGATGATGATAACTGAAGATTAGCCTGAATTGCTGAGAGAGGTAGTTTTTTCTCAAATTGTGGCAGTGGGGCAAAGTGAGACAAATGCTGTGGGGTAAAGTGAGACAATGTCTGTGCCCTCTTTTAATTAATCAATTATATTTGAGGTAGCAACGAGACTAGTTTGAAAAGACATAAGACAATGTGGGCTGGAGGTGGGGGTTGATGGTTGAAGGGGTGTCAGCAAGGGCATGGTTTGGCACGTATGTATGTGGGGGACAGGAGAGTGACCTTTAACATCAATAGACTCTAAGAAATATGTCTTTATTCAATGAATGATCCCAATAAAACAAATGCAGAAAAAAAGACTCAAAAGATGGAAAATGAGAGCTTGGTCTAGTCGAGTCCCAGGCTGTTCTGGTTCTGATTGTCCTTTGCTCTGATCCCCAGACACTAGCTGGCTCTAAGGGTCCTGTGTTCTGACCCCCAGACTGTTTTAATCTAACTGGTTCTATCTGTCATTTGAAGGTTAATTATTGAATACGAATTATATGTTGTATTTGATCAGAGTTATTTTCAAGTGTTTAGAAAAATGTTTTGCTTAACTGACCAAACCCCATGATTCTGTTACTAGTCCGACATTAGTTTTGTAATATTTGGTTTTCAAGCTAGCTGTCAGGATTCTAACTGTTACTACATGTTTTGGAGTTTGGTAGTTTCAGAGTGTAAAAAGTAAGTGGTTCAGTTCACACCCTTGATTTTTCTGGTCTGTCTCAGTTTACCCCACAGCTGGGGTAAAGTGAGACAAATGACAACTTTTTTTAAAACAATCATATTTTCACTGCCCTTTGTCTTGAAAAAATTCTGCTAGGGCCCATTTCTAGAAAACATCCTGAATTAATGGGAAATGTGTAAATTTGAGTGATAAATCATTTTAGCTCGCTTAGAGGGGAGCAAATGTAAAAAGTGTCTCAGATTACCCCGTTCTCCTCTATGCTTTTTTTATACTTTATTTTGGGATGTATTTTTTATTTTTTAGAACGAAAATGCACAACTAAAAAAGTGAACACAAAAACTAAATAAAATTAACAACTGACATGGCGTACTCTAATTAACAAGTTCCTAAGGACATTGTTTAAACCTAAAGGAAAATAAAAAGTCAGCAAGGTGTCATGTAGGTCCATTCAGTATTGTTATATAGTCCAGGAAAGGCTGACATATAAAAAAAATTTCTCCATACATAAGTATTTGCTTCTTGATTTTTTGGGGGATTTCCGACCTTGTTGTGATCCAGGAAGAGGGTCTTGATGGCCAGGAGCGGGTGCATCATGAGCTCAGGAAGAACCTTAATATGATTGGACGACAGGTCCAGGATCTAGAATGTGGGACAACCAATCAGAAGAGAGAAACAGAAAAACATGGGTGCGTTCCAATCCCCATATTATCTACTATTTGGTTAGGTAGAAAAAAGATTTGGGATGTCCCGATTCTTAGCTAGCAACATACCAGTTTACAGAGTCAAAGCTGTATATTAACTCCAGATATTTTTGCAGTACACACACAGCACAGACAGGTAGTGGATCATATTAATACAGTTGGGGAATCCTTATACAGTATCTCACCAAAGTGAGTACACCCCTCACATTTCTTCAAATATTTCATTATATGGGACAACACTGAAGAAATGACACTTTGATACAATGTAAAGTAGTCAGTGTACAGCTTGTAAAACAGTGTTAATTTACTGTCCCCTCAAAATAACTCGACACACAGCCATTAATGTCTAAAGTGCTGGCAACAAAAGTGAGTACACCCCTAAGTGAAAATATCCAAATTGGGCCCAAAGTGTCAATATTTTGTGTGGCCACCATTATTTTCCAGCACTGCCTTAACCCTCGTGGGCATGGAGTTCACCAGAGCTTCACAGGTTGCCACCCCCCCTCGACGACCCGGTGGGAATTAGGACCAAACAAACTTTTTCTTTGTTTGTTTGGAAACTAATATGTTTTAAAATGCAATAAAGATTTAAACTCTGGCTTTATTCAATATCTAGATTGTTGTTAATGATATCAAAGTATGGAAATATGTTATGCATATTATTCAAACATTTCTGATAAAAACTTCAATACAAAAAATCATTGTTTTAATGTCAGTAATCCACCTGCAGAGTTTCATGATGATATCTATAAGTTTTTTTTTTATTTTTAACTATCTATCTATCTATCTATCTATCTATCTATCTATCTATCTATCTATCTATCTATCTATCTATCTATCTATCTATCTATCTATCTATCTATCTATCTATCTATCTATATCCATCCATCCATCCACCCAGGTTGTGATCCTTGAAGGTCGTAGATATAATTTCTGGTGAACAACCTTTTACAACAGCCCATGTCTGTTTTCTGAAAAAAGTGGGTTTTGCCCCCTGGGTATCATGAGGAGATATTCAGTGATTTTGACAACAAGCGTTCTCCAGAATCACTGACTACACCTTGAAGCATTTCACGGATCAACTGGGCCAAGTGTGAGTGCGCCCTAAGAACACGTATATCACACAAGTTGGTTCAAATCAAATCAAATCCTCCTCTAAGGACCCTGAAACACACAGACACACCCACACACACACACACACACACACACACACACACACACACACACACACACACACACACACACACACACACACACACACACACACACACACACACACACACACACACACACACACAGACCTCCAGTTTGCTGAGCCCAGAGAAGGAGTCGTCTCTCAGGGAGTTTATGGCGTTGTGTTGCAGGTGGAGTTCGATCAGAGCCGGACAGGCGGAGAAGGAAGAGCCAGGCAGCGACGTCAGACGATTCCTCCCCAGCCGGAGCACACCGAGGCTGGGGAGGATCGGAGAGGAGCTGGGGGTCACCACTGGAATCTGGAACATAATTAATTACATCTCAATAACTATACACACTTAATTACTTACTTATGCAAGTCACACTTCCAATCCATCCATCCATCCATCCATCCATCCATCCACCTATCTATCTATCTATCTATCTATCTATCTATCTATCTATCTATCTATCTATCTATCTATCTATCTATCTATCTATCTATCTATCTATCTATCTATCTATCTATCTATCTATCTATCTATCTATCTATCTATCTATCTATCTGTCTATCTGTCTGTCTGTCTGTCTGTCTGTCTGTCTGTCTGTCTGTCTGTCTGTCTGTCTGTCTGTCTGTCTGTCTGTCCATCCACTCATCCATCCATCTACATAGATATAAATAACAAAAAAAAAGGATGAAAAACAATCCTAAAGCAGACAGACAGACAGACAGACAGACAGACAGACAGACAGACAGACAGACAGACAGACAGACAGACAGACAGACACCTGGTTGCTGGTGAAGTCGATCTCGTAGATCTCTGTAAAGTATTGGAAGGAGGACCAGGGCAGAGCGGAGAACACGTTTCCTGGAAACAACAGCACCTAAACCACAGAGGAAGAGAGAGACATTTATTATTGTTTTTTATTATTGTTTTTTTTTAGCCTTCAACTAATTGTACAATTTTATTTTGAAAAACAGCAAGTCGCAGCCTACAAGCGACGAGCTAATACAAATCCAAAACTTGCCCTGCGTTCCAATCCCCATACTACCGTACTATTTAGTATGCCAGAAAAAGATGTAGGATGTCCCAGTACATGCACGTCTATTGTAGTATGCTGAAAATACATAAATGCCCCCACTAACTCCAATAGCATTTTGGAGTATTCGTCTTTATTCTTGATATTTCTCAACATAATGAAAGAAAAATCTTCCTTATCTGATTTTTTTTCTCTCCTGTCTGTGGCCCTGAAACTCTTCTGTGCTTTAGTATGTAGTGTAGAAAAAAGACTAAAACTCTTCTGTACTTTAGTATGTAGTGTAGTAAAAATACTAAAACTCTTCTGTACTTTAGCATGTAGTGTAGTAAAAAGACTAAAACTCTTCTGTACTTTAGTATGTAGTGTAGTAAAAAGACTAAGGGTGTATTCACACATGGAAAGTCCGTTAGTTCACTTGCTTTGGTCCAGACCAAATAGAATTTGTTTTGTTTTTTTGTTGGTGTGGTCCACTTTCATATTGCCCCTTTTGCAAGTGAACCAGCATTACGAAGCAAAACCACACGTGATCTGAAGTCATTCATTCATTGGACAGACATTCTGGGGTGGAGAGAAGCAGGAAGAACGAAGTAAAAACTGCGAAATATATCATTGATATAATATGGTTAAAAATAATAAAAATGCCTACATCTAGCCTATAAATAAAGAAGAAACACATCAAATTATTATTGTTTCATATGGTTATAATATGTAGCCCCATGTCAATGCCACGTTATGTGGCTTCTAGCCTACGATGTGAAACATCATTTTTACTGTATTTTTGCTGCTGGACGCGCGGCTCGCGTGAAGAATAGGCTCAAACTGAAACACAGCTGATTAAGCTGTGTATCAGCTGGGTGTCAGTTCGGCGCAGTTCAGCACCAAACTGACACGGGGATAGTATTGACGGTCCCGTTGGGAAGAACAATAAAAACACACACTTCATGCATAGCGCAGCGTGAACCTGTTGGCACTGTAGGCTACGGGAGACGCTCCTCTCCATCGGATCGCTGATCCGCACGCGTCATTATCAAATGTAATATTTTCGCTCGGGGCTCCCGGTCAAACCACAACTAATCTTCCTAACAATGGCGACAACAACACTTTCCCATAATGTGAAGCTGATGGCGATTTATCAAAAAAGAAAAGAAAGAAAAGGCGCAGTGCTTCCTGCACTTGGGTCGGATCGAGTCCGGCCAAATTCACACCACAAACGAACTGCAGCAGAGTGCGTTTCGAAGCGCATCGAGACCACCTCTTCAGCTTGGTCCGCCCCCGAGTGCGATTGCTGTATTCACACCTGTCTGAAAGATGCGCACCGAAGGTGGAAGTGCACCTGAGTTCGTTTCAACCGAACTAAACACAGCATGTGTGAATACACCCTAAAACTCTTCTGTACTTTAGTATGTAGTGTAGTAAAAAGACTAAAACTCTTCTGTACTTTAGTATGTAGTGTAGTAAAAAAGAAAGAGTATGTGATTTGGAACGCATTTAGATATTCCCGGGTCACCGAGGTGTCACGTGACTTTGTTGGTTTAACTACTCGACCTGCACATGCACGCGATGGAACATCCAGTGCTAGGGATCAGGAATTCATAGAACCCTTGTTACATATGTAATGTAGTACGTATGTAACTATGTAGTAGCCATCCGGGTCTTCCTAAACCATACTAGATCTGGCCACAGGAATCGGGACATCCTGAATCTAAAGAAAAAATTCAAAAAAGAAGAAAAAAAAGATATTCTTGTTTTCAAAATAAAATTGGGCTGAATACTTTTGCACGCCACACTTTTCAGTTTTTTCAGTATTTATAAAAAAAAATGGTAAATCATATTTTATTTTCATTCCACTTCACAATTATGCACATTGTGTTGGTCTAGGGGAGAATGGGGTTATATGTCACACGGGTTGGGTGTCACAATCGTTATATCTCGGAAAACCAGAAGGTGCTGTCTGTGAAATTTTGGAATGTAAATATCCAGAATTGGGATCAGAGGTCACCTACATAGTCTTCCTTGGAGTTAGACTGCTGAATTTGAGGTGAGACGACTGTCTGTGTTTTTCATGTCAAATTGAAAATATTTAGCTCCTCAGTATTTTTCTTCTAGGCTTTTACACAATGGGTTTATAACAAAACACTTGTTACCCTTAAAAAAGTGTGAAGGGTAAGCTATAGTTTAGATTGTGGTTAGCATAGCAAGCTAATGAGTTGTCAGATGGTTGTTGGCCTTGACGCAAGCAATAAATTCAAGTTGGGGTTGGTCGTCACATTTTTTGGGGGGTTAGTTGTCAGGCTACAATAAGTTATGTAGGCCTATTTGTCAACTTGACAATGCAATTAAACTTTCAAATTTAGTTCTGCTTGCTTGCCTTCTTTTTAAGATTATTCCCATTAAGATAAAATTGTGACAAACAACCCCATAGTGTGTGACAACCGACCCCTTGATGGGGTTGGTTGTCACAATGTGTAAGGGTGTCTTTGATGATTAATTTCTTCTTTATTACAATAAGATAGAAAAAGTGAGGGGTACACATTTCAAGCCAACACCTTAAGCTTCAATTTAATGTAGGAATGACTATTGAAAGATTTTTAGGTGATGAGCAATTCTCACTAAAGTAAAAAGTGTGCCTACTTACCACATTCTCCCCTATCACATGAAATCCCAATAAATTAAATGTACGTTTGTGGTTGTAATGTGACAAAATGTGGAAAAGTTCAAGGGGTATGAATACTTTTGCAAACCACTGTATATACCAAAAAATAAAGTATAAAAAAACACACACAAAAAAATAAGTTGTCCCCTCCCCCTGATGAGTCACTACCTTGCTTCTCTCCTTTGCTAAAGAAGGTTAATTTTTTTTTGTACATTGTCCCTGTTTAAATAAAGTTACATTACATTACCTTTTGCAACACAATATTTTACATACAATAAACATACACATGAATACTAAATACATTAATGAATACTAAATACATTAATTGTCCTAACAATTATATAAATAAATATACAAAAATAAATAAAAGATGGTCGAAAAAATACATTAATAAACATTTGTAAAAATATAAAGAATAATTCTAGCTAAAAAGGTATGAATTCATTAGAAGTATATATTTGACCCGTTGTCAAGGAGACTCATGAAATATATGTTGATAAGAATCAATAAATCTAATGCTTTTACATCACAGTACCTTGGTCGTGGGTTGGAGTCCCGTCGGTACGTCACTGAAACCGGCCGCTGTGCAGTTCTCCCGCGGCCGGTCGTCACGGTCCCTGTCGCTGAGGCAACCGGTCTCCGAGGTAACCGTGCGCACGCGGGACAGGAGGAAGACGAGGGAGAAGATGAAGAGGTGATGACGCAACATTCTGGATTAACTAAAACTTGAAAACTTTCGCTGCTGAAAGACTGTCTCTGAAAAACTAATGACTGCGGGTGTGTTAGAGTAGCCTGTCGTGTAGCCTCTTGTATCTCTGCTGTGTGTGTGTGTGTGTGCGTGTGATAGGACCCAACTGTTAACTGTTGGTGTGTTGATATCAGACCGCTGCTGGTAACTATTGGCGCTTTTCCACCGCATGGTATCAGCTCGACTCGACTCGACTCGACTCGACTCGCATTTTTGGCTTTTCCACTGCAATTTCATGGTACCTGGTACCACGTAGAGGCTGCTTTTTTGGTATCGCCTCGCTCTAGGTTCCAAGCGAGCTGAGCCGATGCTAAAAGGTGACGTCGGCAGATGGCCGGCCACTGATTGGCCAGAGACTATTGTCTGGCCAATCAGTGGCCAGAGACTACCGGCTTCATTCTGTTGTTTATTCTCCCCAACTCTCCGGGACTTTTGAGTGTATTTACGCCGCGTGCAGCCTTCTCTGGCTCTCATTCATTTGATTTGCATCACAGATCCGAATTTATTTTCCATATATTCGCTAAGCTCACCCAGTGTTGGTTGTTGGGGAAGTTACTTACATACGAGAGGAGACATGTAGGGCAGCTAGCAGCTAGGCTAAATAGTAGCCAGCTGGGACAGACATGATAGCGAGCGATTACATTACAAGCCTCGGACTGAACTGATTACCTCAATAAAATATTCACTTTTATTCATTTCGAGAATAAATAAAAAATTTCCTCAAAAAAAATATTGAAGATTTTTTTTTTTATAATTTATAAGAGGAATTATAAAAAAAAACATGGAGTCCACCCTTTACGACTTCATCAAGCAGCTCATATGAACAGCCTGGACAGAACGGCTTGTGAAGATTAACTTAAGAATGGGCTTTAGTAACAAAGAGATTATTTCTCTTTTAGCTCATAAACACGATGTAGTGGTCAGTGTCACACACATACACACACAGAAAGACACACACACACACACACAGAAAGACACACACACGCAGAAAGACACACACACACACACACACACACACCAGAAAGCACACACACACACACACACACACACACAGTGGTCAGTATCAGGACTCTGAAGAGATGGTGCCAAAAACTGCATCTATTCAGAAGGAAAAAAACTCAGAAGCTTGAAGAGGTGGTCGCGTTCTACAAGCTGAACTAGTGGGTATCGGAAAAATGCAAGGATAACCCTCCTAGAAATCATTTCCTCCTAAAAGAAAATTCCTCTACATTTTTTTTTTCTTTCCCTTTTTTTTCTTTCCCCATCTGTCAACACATTAATTTTTCCAGTTTTAATGCAATTAATGCAGTTTAACGTCTCATGGTCGAGGGGTGATAGAAAAAGAAATTAGAGGAGGAAGGTTTATTGTTTTTTTTTTCAATTGTGAATTTTTTTGTGGAAAAGAAGAAATGTCAAGAAAATTGATTATATTGCAAAAGTCAAAGTCAAAAGGGACCATTCTTTGTTCCTCTACTCACACACACACACACACACACTCACACACACACACACACACACACACACACACACACACACACACACACACACACTCACACACACACCATGTCTTACCTACAGCAGGTGTTACGGTGCTTTTGGCCTCCCACACACACACACACACACACAAACACACACACACACACACACACACACACACACACACACACACACACACACACACACACACACACACACACACACACACACACACACACACACACACACACACACACACACACACACACACACACACAAACACACACACACACACACACAGTAAAGCAAGAGTCGAGTCAGGTTATTCATTCTTACTGGCAGTTTATTGCCATGGTGATGTCTGCAGATGGAGCCTGAGGATTGGTTCCTGATACAAACAAACAAACAGAAAAAAAACAAGAAAAAAACAAACTGACTGAAGGGCCATGAGCCAATAGGAGGAGGGCTAGAAGGTGACATCACTGTCCACGTGTGTGTGTGTCTTTCTGTGTGTGTGTGTGTGTGTGTGTGTGTGTGTGTGTGTGTGTGTGTGTGTGTGTGGTGTGTGTGTGTGTGTGTGTGTGTGTGTCTTTTTTTTGTGTGTGTGTGTGACGACAGGTGATGTCACAGATTCTGAGCGTGTGATTGGAGCAGTGAAGGGGCGGGGCCAGTGAGAGAGGGGGAGGAGTCTCTACTAGTTCTAGAATGTTCATGGTGAGTTCTTCCATTATATTCCAGTGGAGATCTAGAATGTTCAGAGAGTTCTAGAATGTTCAGAGAGTTCTAGAATGTTCCGGAATCCTGCAGCAGCAGTGTCGGGTTACACACACCACAACCCCCCCCCCCTCCTTTACAGGCCCCGCCTTCTCCTAAAAAAAAAAAAAAAAAAAACTAAACAGACGATTAGAAGAAAAAAACAGTTAAATCAGCTTTATAAAGTCAAACAAACTTTAGATTATGATTCTAAATGAACCCCATAAACACACACACACACACTGACGTCCAACTCACACACACACACACACACACACACACACACACAGACACTCACACTCACACATACAGTAACACACTCAGGCGGTTGCATTAGGGCGAAGAAGCTCCCTGTAGCAGCATCCGAAAGGAACCCGATATTAATGACACGTATACGTTTATAGTAAATTATTATATATTAATAATAGTGATGATGTCATCACAAAGCGACGGGACAGGAAGCAAAACAAATACACAAAGTAAAAAGAAAAAAAAAAAAAAATTCAGCCAATCAGAAAAGCTCAAGCTGGAAATAATAATAAAAAAAATCTTAAAAAAAAAAAAAAAAAAAAAGATAAATGAAAAGTAAAAAAAACATCATTTCCCATCATGCCCGGCGGTAACAGCTGGTCATCAAGATTGTCCCGTGATTGTTCCAAACCGTAGACAGCAGCAGAGACTAGGGCTGTGTTGTAAAAGCCCTACTAACGTCCTCCCTCCTACATACTCAACATGTATATACTACTTACTAAAAGCCCCACTAACATCCTCCCTCCTACATACTCAACATGTATTTACTACATACTGTCTACTTAACCATCCATTGTGTATGCGAGGTTCTTCGGACCGTTTACACTGAAGTATACAGAAGCAATAAAAAAGAAAAAAAAAAAAAAAAAAAAAACTTCCGTGTCGTTTGAAAAGACGTTAATAGGGCTTTTTTCGGAACTCAGCCCAAGTTACAACTTCTTTATAGGTCCATGGTTACAACGCAGACTCAAAACACTGCTGATGTCTTGCTTCTCGGTCGGACACAATCACAATCAATTCTTGTGTTAAAAAATTATTTGTCAAATATCGTCTTGGCAACTAACTCCATTCCCCTTCCCCTCTCCTTATTGGCTAATGCCGCCAGGGAAGGGAAGTTAAAGGAGCGCTCCCATTGGTTGGTTGGTTGGTTGGTTCCAAAACTTTTGTGGAAAAAAAACGTCTTTAAAAAAAATAAATGTCACGGAGTGCAAAGATGCCTCCAATCGTCATCTCCCACAATGCATTGCTCTGTGTGGGCCGGGTTAAAGGAATAGTTCAAGATTTAAAAAAAATATATTTTTGCCTCTCTTCTGTCCTGTGTGTATGTGTCTCCCTCTTTGTGTGTGTGTGTGTGTGTGTGTGTGTGTCCCTCTCCTGTGTGTGTGTCTCCCCCTCTCTGTGTGTGTGTGTGTGTGTGTGTGTGTCCCTCTCCTGTGCGCCTGCGTGTGTGTGTGTGTGTGTGTGTGTGTGTGTGTGTGTGTGTGTATGTTAACCGTGCTTGTATTTTTGTTATAGAAATGTGCAATGTTTAAAGGTCTCTCACTCAGGTTAGCTTAGCTCAAACACTGGTTGTCAAGGGGAGCAGGTCAGGAGATAAACTTCACAGCATCACTCAGCTTAACGCTCCTGCAGTGTGCTTGTTGAGACTTTGTTTATTTTTACCACATTATGTTGTGCTCTAGATTTTTACACGTCATGTGATTTCAGAACCAAAATACACACGTGGCGGACAGAGGCACTTCCCAGGTTGCATTTTTTTCTATACTTTTTAATGTGTATTCTATGCTTGAGCGTGAAGCACTCTGAGAGGCCTGAATTGTGTCTGTATTGTGCTATAGAAATAAACTTTCCTTTTCATGTCTGTTTTTAAAATGTTGATCTAGTCCTTTAACTCGCAGCTCCTACTGACAGCGAATGCCTCATTGTCCAGTTTCAGTTTCGATGTGGGAAGTTGGAAATGTGCAGCTATTTTTTGTGTCTTTTTTAGATTGGTAGGATGTCCTAGAGTTGGAGAGGTTCCTCCCTGTAACCATGAGGTCTCTTTCTTCTCTCTATTCTACATACTACATCTGACCATACAAATAATCTAGTTAGGATGCAGTATGCTACACTTGGGACATACTTTAACTCATTTATTTCATCCTAACATGGCTCCTTGCTCTTGCCGCTTGCTTTTATATCCGTCTCATCCCCGGTTGTTTTCATATGGAAGCTCACTTCCAGTGTGCACTGGGATTGTGGGTCAGAATCGCCCCAAAATACGATGCTGATTTCAACACTAAAAATCTTGGTAAGCATACTAAATCTGGCCACAAGAATCGGGACATCCTAAATCCTTTTTGCTATCGTACTAAATAGCAGATACTATGGTGATTGGAATATCAGATATCTTTAACTGTCATTATTGTTCTTTTAAAAAAGCAAAGCCACAATTTCCAACTCCCCAACATCTTTTCATTCCTCGTCCCGTGGACATAATATCACCTCAGTCAGTATTGTCACAAACATGTCGTAGTGTTAATTCCTGCTTCAAATCCAAAAAGCTTATTGTATCTCTCTCTCTCTCCATCTCTCCATCCCTCTCTCTCTCTCTCTTTTGCTCCCTCTCTCTCTCTTTCGCTCTCTCTCTCTCTGGTGTGTATCAATACTCGTCAATACAAATCATAAGCTGCTTCCATTTGAAAAGGTGCTATGAGGAACTTTTACATATTTATATCTGTTCCTACATCAAAACCAAAAAGCTTATTGTATCACTCTCTCTGTCTCTCTCTCATCCCTCTCTCTCTCTCTCTCTCTCACTCTGTTGTCCTTCTCATTATGAACTACATATCCCAGAGTTCCAAGCTTTCACGTTCCATTCCGTTTCACCATGATTCCATTTTGCAGTCCTACATCTCCCCCATTATGTCTTGTCAGATATATCAAGTCAGTATTCCTTATAAGGTCATCGCTCCGCATCACGATTCATACGTCGCAGCCTCGTATTTCTTTTAAAACATTAAATTCATCTTCATAAAAACAACAAAGACAAAAAAAAATAAAATTCGGGAATCGAGATTACACTTCAAATATACACACAGAACTCTTTAAAACGATCCCACATGCGAGTATGATGTCTTTTCTGTTCGTCAGTTAAAGACACTTTTTTAAACTTTTCTCCGTCCGTCCGTCCGTCTGTGCATTGGCGTGCCCTCACCAGCGGGAGGCGCCACAGAGCAGCTTTCTTTGGTTTTGTAGCACTCAAGTAGCATTCAAGTCACACGGAAAAACACGGTAAATATGAGCTTTCAACGGGAAAATATATCATCACAGCACTGCAGATTTTACTTGATGTTAACAAGGTGCTAAGAGGAACTTTTCTAGGTTTTATTAACTCTAACGCCCCCCTTTGGACCAAAGCGGTAGTGTTTTTACCACGCCAGCTGTTGTTCCTGGGTGAGCGTATACCCATGACAAAGGCTTTAAGAAAAACTATATAAAAATAGCTTTCTTTGCACTGATGGTCTGGTTTGCTGTTGCTTGTAATTCATGATCATCAGAGGAAAAATTAAACTGTTTCAGAAACATTTAAAAGTTCCTCGTAGCTGCTTTTAAAGTGATAATAACAATCGTAGTGTTACACTCGTCCAAGCTGTATCTTAAGTCGTGTCAACGTTTCCTCCCGCACAACCTGAATGCTGCTTTGATTATGCTATGCTAAGCTAATACTTTCCCTTGTGTAGCTGCATACTTGTATATGTGCATACTTGTACACTTGCATACTTGTATACGTGCATACCACCACGCTAGTTAGCCTCCTGTCTAACAAACGGCTAAACGAGGAGCTACAGTACAAAAACATCCGTCTTGCATCAACTTTTCTTCATCTTTTAAAATGAAAACACAACCTCAACTTCCATTAGCGCCGCCGCGAGCTAGCACACGGGCTTTACAAGGCACCTGGGCACAGACCACTGATCAACAGACCAAAAGAAACTGACAGCCGCACAAACAGCAGAGACATAAAACTGAAACTAAAATACTTTACAGCTAACCCGTGCTAACTCGACGGCTAGGAGCAAGCTACACACACTCTCACACTGTCACACACACACACACACACACACACACACACACACACACACACACACACACACACTAGGGATGGGCATTTCAAGAAATTTCCTTGATCGATCGGGAAAATTTACGATCAATTATCAATTCATATTTTAAATTTTTTTTTTCTGTAAAAATTGCTGAGGGTATAAAATACAAAATACAGTGTTTAGGACATAAGACTCAATATAGAAATAAATGTTGAAATTTGAAGGCTGAATTATCAAGTAAATGAGCAGATTAAGTTGGAAAATAAATTCTGCTCTGGCCATTTGTAGGCTGTTTCACTGGCATGTCTAAATATATTGAAGGCTACGTTCATCC